>JBBPCX010000006.1:6979873-6998615 GCA_037974365.1 Hydrocynus forskahlii
ATATATATATATATATATATATATATATAATGTGTGTGTGTATATGTATATATATTTTTAAAGCTTTGAGTGAGAAAGGGTTAATAAGCAGGGCATATTATCAGCCTTGTGAGTGCAATCAACATCACAAAACCACACTGAAAAATTCTACAAATACACTTTGTTTTCCTACTCCCCTTTCCTTTTATGTTTTCAGTCCATGTACAGTGCAGTGCAGTGTAGTAGCCATGAGGGATCATTACAACAGCTCACGGAGTTCCTTCCACCACAACTAGGTCAGGCATCCCCTCAGACAGAGAGCAGCCCAGCCCAGCAATCTGTGGCCAATCAGCATCTGCATTACTCAAATATTACTATTCATATGAGCCCCGTCCAAGCCAGCTCCCAGACGGCCCCGCTGGCGGTTTCTTTCTCCCCACTGGGGCCTTCTCGTTCAGACGGCTCCTTCTTAATGCTTTCAGACTCGAAGCAGTAGGGAAACCCTTGTCCTGTTTACTTGAAGAAACCGCTCGTCCTTCATCTCTCCTTGCAGCCCTTTGTGAGCAGAGCAGCTTTCTATTTCAGACGTTGTGAAGATCGTCATCCGTGTTTGATATAGTAGATTATAGACTCTTAAAAGCAACGCAACATCATTAACACAATTTGTGTTACTTTTAACACAGTCAGTGTTCCATCTTTTTTTTCCTCAATGGATTATTTTTTTTGCCCAAAATGTGTTCTGATTACACCATCTTTCAGAGATTTGCCATGTTCTTGCTATGCTGTGTAATGAATGCATGGGTAATTAGCACGAATGCATGGGTAATCATTTTTGATTGTGTAGTTTGTGCAACATTTTGTTTTTGACGCAATCACAACAGTTTCTAGTTGTGGGTTTACATGCACAAAACTGCTCCCTGTTTCCATTCTAGTCCTGTCTAGTCCAGTGCTTCATTACACACAGCCATGTTTTGGAGCTGTCAGACAACTCAGGGCCAGCTAATAACAGCCCCTAGCCCGAGGAGCTGCCTCACTCTCCATTAAAGGAATTCATTCAAAGGAGAATTATTTGCTTGAATCACTTTGTTCTGGTAAGCTTTGTCTGCAAGCCACTAAATACCGCCTTATCTTCCCCTGAGCGAAATTGGGCGGGGAGGGTTAGCAGTGCTGGGGGCAGTAGATTTTGCCGCAGAGGTATATTGCATTTCCCCCATCCTGATATTCAAATAAGTCAAATAAGTTTTTCAATTTAGATAAAGAGCATCCTGCCTGTGTCTGTCCCCGAGGTTAATAGTCAGAGTTGACAGATAAGGGCGGGCATTCTTCCACCACGCCGACACTTTTATTTACATAAAATGTGAATTTGGCGTAAGCCGGAGGGAAAATGTGTCACCCATAGATATCCTACTGGGGAAAAAAAAATGACTTAGCTTGTGCTAAGCTCACCTCTGCATTTCCCAAATACCAAACGTCACTCTCACGCTCGTGATCCAGAGGTGCAGTTTCACCCATCCTTCGGCACACGGAGCAAGAAATGAACACCTTGTCGCATCAAAAGTGAGAGGCTAATGATGTCTGTTGATTGGGGTCGTCAAAACATTTAGTGTTCTCTCCCTCTCTCGTGCAACTGAAATCATTTTAATTACACTAATTCATTTCCTTTCATGCTGCAGTCAAACGACCGGCTCGGAATGGCAGCTTAACTTGCCACGATGGCTGTTTTGATGAAAACACTATTGATCTGCTGGAGCTGTTGCTGCACTGACTCTGGCTCTGCCGTCACACGTCTCTTTGTTAAGCTAATGAGCAGTGTTTGGGAAATGAAGGGTCCAATTTATACCTCTCATCCTTTTCTCCCGCTTCCTCTCAGTTTGCTCTCGTCTTCGGTTCCGTGTTTGTCAAGACCAGATTGAGTTTTTGTGGGTGTGTGATAATGACAAGCTGAGTGCTTGACTACACACACACACACACACACACACACACACACACACACATACACACACACTCATTTGGCCCCCCAGGAGGCCTGAGCGATTGCCATCTCCTGTGTGTTATCCGAGACAGCATCATTAGGAGCTGCAGAAATTAGCACGCTCCTCTAATCTCACAGCCCAGTTTTAATTGCCAGATGCAGCTCATCCGTGGAGATACGCCGCCTTTGCACTTAGCGGCCCGATAAGCTGGCACACGGGAAGAAAAAAAAAGAAAAAGAAAAGAGTGATGAAAGTGATATCCACCCGAACATAGTTAGTGTTATCATCCTGCAAACTGTTAAAGGGGTTTGGAGAAAGACGAAAAAGAAGCGAAAAAGAAAGAGAAAAGCTTTGTGTAATTGAAAAAGTGTTTGCACTTGATTTTGCCTGCTGCTCCTGTCATACATAATTCCACGGTGAGGTTTCACGTTAGAGATCTTCTTGGGGATTGTCTGAGTGAAGAAAATGCTAATAAATTCAGAAAAGGAAGGGAAAAAAACACCACCACAGAAAACAAACTATCCCTCCATCCTGTGGCCAGAGCCCCATGTCTTCTCCATCACGGCCGAGTGCCTCAGCTAGCATTGCTCCTCTGTTTCAAAAAACAAAAAACAAACTAAAATCATACTAACAATAACTTTGCTACAGACATTTAGCACATTAATACATTCTAATCACACACACCCCTCCTATTAGGTACACAATAGATATGAAATCTCCATTTCTCCTCTAGTGCAAGGCTGAAGTACTTTGCAATTAGCACCCCCCCCCTGCCCATTCAGAGCTTATTTAAACTTACAATTACTGACAGATTAATTACGTTTGATGCAGCAGGCCATCCGGAATGGAAATAGCAGTTATAATCAGAACAACGCTTTAACGAAAATTGGCCAGATCAGTTCCCATTCGCTTTGGGCCCTGTGATTAGAAATGGTTTGAGATATGTTGCGAGTATGGAGAGGAGGACAAAGAACTTTTGCAAGCAGTCAGAAACTGGCGGCCTCACCATCCATGTGACTTTATTAATACCAAAAGAATTCACCGCAGAGAGCTGAGCCAAAGCAACAAAATCAATATAGCGAATTTTTCGCGAGACTGGATGTGCCGTGAGCTCCGCACTGAAATTTACGATCATCTCGCTGCTGTTCTGTCAGGAGACCAAAACTCTCTGTTCAAAGCAAACATCCTAACAGTCCAATGTATTAATAAAATGAGCATATTAGCAAAGCAATTCTGCCCTTGCTCTAAAGTCTTCAAAGAGCTTCAAAGTCTCTTGTGGGACAGCGAAATGTTGCTGCTTCTTAATTGTGTGCACAGAGGCAGGGAAACAGTCGGATAATGATTTACTCTTGGAATAGAGCTTTTATAGAAGGAACGTTTTAATAAAGAACTTTCTGTTCCCCCATAGAAGAGCCGCTTTCTAAAAATACATGCTCGCTTGGTGCATAAAGGGACGCCATGTCTCTGTCCTCTCAGAATGTGTGTGTGTTTGTCTAGGCCTTTAGTCCCTGATGTTGGAACATAAACAGAGGCAGGTGTGTGTGTGAGACTTTGATTCAGGCTCTTATGGAGACCCCGGTGAGGAAGAGTTAAAGGCACAGTTCAGAAAGGAGTCAAGAAAGTTATGTTCACCCTTGGTCCGCTAAGGCATGTTTTGTGTCTGACGTTTGCATCATTAGTTTTACAATGGACTTATCCTTCCATTTAGCCATTATCTGAGCTGCTTCTCCCTAACCAGGTTCATGGAGGGTGCTAGAGCATAGCCCAACAGTCATAAGGCGAAAAGCAGAGAAACAACCTGGACAGGTCGACACACACGTTACACTTAGGAGCTATTTCGCATCTCCTCTTCGCCTGATGTTCATGTCGTTAGACTGTGGCAGAAAACACACAGACACAGGGAGAACATACAAATGCCACACAGTAAGGACACACAACCGCCACAGGACCTTCTTGCAGTGAAGCAACAGCGCCACTGTGCCACCGTATCACCCACACTGCAAACTAATAATAGACTTAAATAACAGTTTCTCACAGAGTGGCAGATACCGCTTAGCAAGTCTACTTGAGATATCTTAAAAAAACATGGTGTGTGTGTGTTTGTTTGGTTGTGTGTGTAATGTAGGTTTGTAGTTTGCAAAATGTTCACTGGTACTTAGAGAGGATAGTAAAAAACTGATATTGATACTTATCAGTACTGTTATTGATTCTGTTCTCCATGATTTAGTGTATAAAAGCGAAGACATCACATGAAAAGATGCGAAAAGTTCCATCAGTTTTGTTACCGCATTTTTCAGAGAATAACAAGCTAAAATGTTTTAGGCGTTTTCTGAACATATAATGAGGGAGGAGCAATTGATACTGTCTGGCCAGAACACTGGTGTGGTGGTGACGTGCAGAGTGCTGCTCTCGTACCTCCCACTGATCCAATCTAGCATCATTCATTTGAAAATGCCTATAATGTGAGAAAGCATTAATACTGTATAAATACAGCAGCATCATTTGTCCAGTAGCTTATTAAAATTTTGGAATGGACCAGTGAAGATTTTCATTTCTGCCCTCAGGGCCTACTGGGCCTTCATGTCATTTTTTAGATAATTTCCGCTCTGTGGTTTTTATTAATGTAATTCTTTTTAAATCGGTATTTTAATTATTCTTATATTTAAACTCTGTCAGCATTTGGTTGGAAACAAAAGAAAACAATGCACTGTGGAAAATTCTCCATAGGATATTTTGTCCTCTCTCTATGGTCTCTTGCCAGTATGCATGTAGAGCTCTCCAGTTCTTCAGGCGTTTAATAGAAGGTCTAAAGCATTCGATTAATCACTACCCTAATTATTAGGAATCTGATCACATTTTGATTTGTAGTAGGTTCAGGACTGTGAGAATAAACATCACTCTAGGCCTTCTGGAGGTCCTGCAAGGTACAATATATGTTATTATGTCTGTTACAGGAAAACAATCAAATATATTTTCCAAGCTTCACATGTCCATGATTACTTTAACGAACAAATAATGTTAATGGGAATTAACGTTAGCGACTACTAGAATATGAGTGATTTTTTTTCCCCTCTTCTTATTGCTTGAACTGAATTTAAGGTTTATCTCTAACAGTCACGGGTATCCAGTTTAGGCCCTTAGTTCCAGGGTAAAACCAAAGAAACAAACACACAAAACATGTCTTGGATTATTAAACAAAAAGGAAATGGTGAAATTTAAATGGAAATGGTTTTTGGAAAGGCTGCATGTATGAAGAAAGAGAGAGGGGAGAGGTTTTAGTCTGTGCTGAGAGCGAGACCCCATCACCTCCTCCCGAGGGATGTAAGAGGGAGTGTGTGGATGTTTATGGAAAAGGGGGTTTACAGCTCCAAATGGGTTCTGTATTGAGACGCAAATTTTTACAGATTCCTGCCAAATGAAATAAAGGGGCCTGTTGAGCCACCGTGCCCTCTAACTGTTGCCCTTCATACCAGACATAACTCCAGTATGTACCAGAAAAAATAAAATGCTTGCGGGTGAATCTGTGTCAACAGTCGGTGTTTGTGAAGATATTTTATTTGGCAGAGCCGACAGGGAGGCCTTGGGTGCTGTCTTGGTTTTCTACATTCTTAAATGTGTGCAGGGACCTAGGTTTAACATGTCTTTCACCATATCTCTCTCTCTCTCTCTCTCTCTCTTCCTCTCTCTATCTCTCTATCTCTCTCTTCCTCTCTCCCTCTCTCTTCCTCTATCTCTCTCTCTTCCTCTCTCTCTCTCTCTTCCCCTCTCTCTCTCTCTCTCTCTCTCTCTCACTCTCTTCCTCTCTCTCTCCTTCTCCCTCTCCCTCTCCCTCTCAGTGGAGGAGGACACTGAGGAAAGCTCACGCTCTGGTCGTGACTCCATCTCCACAGCTAATGACCTGCCACTTCCTGCTGGTGGAGCAGCCGTCCAGGAGAGCCAGGTGAATGGTGGACGACCCAAAGATGATAAGAAGAAGGAGAAGACAGGGAAAGAGAAGAAGGAGAAGAGCAAATCCAAGAAAGGCGTGCTGAAGGGCCTGGGTGACATGTTCAGGTGCGGCGAACTGAAAAAAGTCTGAAACCCACCTCTTTTTCACATTCAGCCCCGTGCAGTTAGCTGTTTAGCTTGTGCCACTGCAGCATATAAGCTAATGTTCGGTTAGTTCAGTTATGGACTTCCCTGGTTCCTGTGCCGTTAGTTCCTCGGCTGGTGTTTAATTGCCGCCAATGTGGTTAGCTATGTAGGTAACGTTAATGCACTGCATGACCTAGGGCTGCATGATATGGGCAACAAATCAGTATTATAATTTTACTGCTACATATTGCAATTGTGATGCCCATTTAATCACTTAATAGGTCTGTAAGTATTGTTTTCAAATGGTATGTTTACATCCATACAGTCTATATATGGAAAAGCATGCCATTTTAAAATCATAGTTTTGTGATGTCACAAAACCAACACATTCAATTATATCTCCTTATTCGGATATATTTGATATATTCTCCTCTTATTTAAATACATCTCCTTAAAATAAGATTTTTGTCGAATTACATGAAGACTTACATCAGAACACCCAGTAACTCACCTGGAGCTGTGATTAGTCACCCTGTCAGAAACACTGATTAGTTAGAGGGTCATTTGCATATTGCAATCTTTTAGATATTGTGATAACTAGTAGAAGACAATATATCATGGAGCCCTAACATGAACCATTGATTTGCTGGTGCCAGTGCAGTGAATTTGCTGACATTTGCTAATACAGTTGTTAAGTGTTTAGCTAGTGCCACAGCAGTCAGCAGTTTAACTGGAAGTCATCTGATGCTGGTGCAGATTCTGTTTGGCTGGAGTTTTGCTGGCATTATTGAAGTTTGCCTGTACACTTGCCTATTTTCTGTAGTTAATGAGGACCCTTGTCTTTACCCATTACAGTGAGGTGGCTTGGGTAGCCTGTGGCAATTTCAACAAAGATGATTTATAATACAGGAAAATGTGTTATTCATGTGATGTGCATGTGATGTGCATGTGATGAGCCTTTATATCTCTAGTCAAGATGCAGTGTAAAATGAAAGATTGTATTTTTCTGAATTTTAGCTTGTATTCAGTGCTTGAAAATGAAAATCCTGATTGTAGTGAATAACTGTGACATGCAGAAGCCAGCTTTACTTTACCTTTCCACGTCTCCACACCTCATAGACACACACACCCAGTCACACAGATTGCGTAAGATTGAGTGAAAGCTTTATTCTGACAACACAAACAAAGAAAAGCGTTGTTAGCTGGCTTATTTCAGCCAGTTAAAGAAGTCTGTTTTTTAATGACTTTTGAATGTGGTATTTGATGTTTACAGTTTTCACTACATTGTCCTCTTCCAAATGTATCAGTGTCATCATCAACATATTAGCCTTAGCACAGTCAGACTCCGTCATGGTGTTGTGTTCATTAGGGGGCCTTCCCTTGCCTCTGGGTTGATGGGAAGCAGGGGGCCCTGCCGCTGGTTTGAGGGTGCGTTCAACACTGCCTCTGCCAAGCTAATTAAACACAGGCCTCTATTAATTATTCTGATTTGGTGTTCATTTGAATCCTGCATAAATTAGGCACAGTCTTATCAGTGCAGTAAGTTGTTTTGTGGTGGATTAGAGTAATGGGATTAGGTAGCGTAGCCACGCGGCGCATGCACAGTGCTGTAACGAACAATAAAGATGACAAGTGTTTCCAGGTCATGTTTCAGGAACTCAGAGAGGTCGCTTATCACAGCCACTAATTTGTGCTTTGCTTCTCATTTGCGTCCTGTGGAGAAAAAGGCGGTCAGCAATTATAAAGACCCTTGTATGCATGTGCACACACTCCCTGCTCTCTGCTACTCATGCACTTATCTATTGTTTCTGTCTTTTAAAGAGTTTGATTAGCAAATGAAAATGAATGGGAGAGTCAGAGGTTATGAGTGTGTGTGTGTATGTGTGTGCTTGTGTGTGTGTAATGAGAGCGGGGGTCCAGAGGGAGCAACCTGGCTGAAAGGTTGTGAGCATCTCCCCCAGGGCTGTGGTTCAGCCCCTCGCTCTCTCGGCATCATCTCTCTTCATTAGCACTGAGTGGCAGTACCACTTAAGAGGAAAACAGGGGAGGCCCCTCCGTCTGAGCCAAAAACACACACACCCACATCTACTGTAACACTGCAGCCTACACCGTCGGCCCACAAACACTCACTGCAGCACCACCACGGTGTAATGGGTCTATTCACACTTCTAACAGAGGGATGGGGGAAAGTTGGAGATATGCTGGTTGAATCTTAGCACTCCTCCGCAAAAAATGTAACTTCATAGCTGAAGGTAAAACATTAACTTTCAATGTAGATTAGTGATTAAATTTTGATACAGTATTAAGGGTATCTTGTATTTTCATATTAAGCAAAAAACCCCGAAAAAACAGAAAAAATGGAGATATTATGTACTGTTCTGATAAAAAATATACTGATTTAATGTGAGAATGCAGTACTCACATTAAATACAGTACAGTGCTGTGCATAATCAGACTTTTATCATTTAATTTCCAGATTTTCCAGTGTCTGAAGGATTGGTTTAGTTGTTTCACAGTTTAGGCTTGGAAATGTACAGAAGTAAACAAATTGCACACACACACACACAGTTTCTTTGTTCAGTTCTTTCTGTCCTTCTTGTTCCCACCAGCACACAGATTAACACCCAAGTATGCATCCAAATAAAAACACGCACTTGAACACACTACATACACAGACTACACGCAGTCCCACTGCCTCCATCTATATAAGGCCAATTTTAGTAAATCTGACCTTCACTTTCCTATCCTCCTTCATCTCAGTCTTATACACACATGGCTTTGAACACTCCAGGGAAAGCATTGAGGCGTTGACAACACACTGCAATTTCAGCTCATTTGAATGCCTTACTAAACATGCTCTGATGAGCTCACACCACTGAGCTTAATGGAGAGAGATGGATATTAATGTCTAAAGCAACGAAAAGAGGGAGGATGAAAGCATGAAACAAGAATCAGAGATGGACAAAGAAACTGAGTGTGTAGCTCCATCGGGATGAAGAGACAGTAAGATGAAGGGGAAGTGAGCATAAAAGAATACGGCATCAGTGAAGGATGAGAGGAGAGCGGAGAAATGCGCTGGTTTCATGGGGTGATCAATACAGTAAATGAAGGATAGAATAGTAAGAATCCTAAATAATAAGTAGTCCTATACGGAAGGGCAGCACTCATTGGGCTACATGACATATCTGATTTTTCCAACAAGCATGTTAAAAGCTTGAAAAAAGGTTTCAACCCAGAAAGTGTAATTCTACTTAAACAGTGGATGCCATGTAAGTTAACGTCACTTGTCATGAAAGATTTATGTAGATGTAACGTAGCCTAATGAACGCTACCCTACAATAAACTATTACCAAATAATGCAGCCTCATACAGTAACGCCACCACAGCACTTACAGCTGGATATCAGTGCATGACTGTAGTGAAGAGCGATAGGGATAAAATTAATTCTGAGATTATTTACCAAACGGATCTCAATATCAAATTATATTTAAGTTTGCATCAATAAAGTTAATGAGCCCTCTGTCAGAGTACGTACACAACAACCGACGAGACTTTGTATGCACAAGTACCAGAACAAGTCATAGTGAGAGAAAGGATCACACAGATAACAACACTAATAATAAGGTCGGACTAGGTAAGAGACAGGGTGGATTAGTGGCTTGATGGTACCAGAGACTGGAGTGGGCACTTTACTGTAGGGACGCCTGCAGGTTTCTCGTCAATGGGAGACACACTCAAAAAAAAAAGTTGGGCCGTGTATAACCTACAAGTTGCAGCAGCTCATTTTTGGAAAATGCAGAGGAACCATCTTGGCCCTATTGATGTAAACAGGCTCTCATTTTTCTGGATCTGTTTCTCGGTCTCTAACTCATTATGTGCTCCAGAACGGTAAGAGACCCTGGTTTCACATGTTTATGCTCTTAATAAAGAGTGACATTGCTCTACGTTACTTACTCTCCTGGCCCCTGTTTCCTCAAACCCCCCTCAAAGCTCCTTATGAATACTTTATAAATGCTCATTCGAGCCAAACTCTCTGGCATAATATTAGTCAGGTATGTCTTTAAATATGTCAAGCAACTGAATGACCTTTCAGTAACCCAAGAATCTTAAGGAACAGTTCTCATGCGTCCAACAAGGCAGGGTTTAAGTGCAGGCCTGGCTCTGTCTGGCTTGGCTGTGTTTAATTGAGCTCTTAGGTGTTTTAATGCAGGCCTAGCTTGAACATTAGCATGAACATAATCCTTTTCTTGTGATCCTTCATTCTCCTGCTCAGTGTGTCTGCTGTGCTGGTGGCCTAGTGGTCAGGGAGTTGACCCTGTGATCAGAAGGTTGTGGGTTTGAATCCCAGGACTGCTAGTGGCACCGCTGAGGTTCCCTTGAGCAAGGTACCGGCCCCACACACTGCTCGCCGGGCACTGTGTTCCTGGCTGCCCCATGCTTCACTTGGTGAATGGGTTAAATGCAAAAAAAAAAGAATTTCGTGCTGTGATGTGTTCATGTATGACAAATATGTACCCATTATCCAAGGGCGAGCATCCATTATCCAGTGATTTAGCCAGTGTACACAGTTTGTGTTTTTCCAGCTGTTTTCTGTTGCAGAGGGTTGGGATTTGAAGCCACAACCTTCTGATTGCAGGGCGAACGCCCTAACCGCTAGGTAATCCAGCTACCCCAACAATAGATACTCTCAGTCAACCAGTCAAATGTTTTTGGTTTTATTCATTTCATAAACTACAGATTTGTATTCTTGTTAAAGACTGGAAAGTTATAAATGGTGATTTATCTTATAATAATAGCTGTAATTATATTAGGAGGCTTTTTATTGGCCAGTGATGAATATTTATGACATTTTCTGATTAATAAAAGTGCTCAAATGATATACTGAGTGTATTTTTAGTAAATATTAAGTGAGTAACATTCAGAAATGTGGAAAATCCTAGTGTGGCCAAAATGTTTGACTGGTAGTGTATGTGTTAGATGGTCTTTGTGACATCACAAAATGGGCTGGTTTTGCTGCCAATTTTGTGGATTTGAACACTAAAGAGCATTTTTTAAAGACTTATAAGTGTTTATGTATATACCTACCTCTTTTATTAAAAACAAATAAATAAAATTCAGATTTCAATATTGTCTAGGCCTCCTACGGGAGTGATAAGTTCATGCTTATGGAGGAATTGCTTATGGAAGGAGAACATACTGGCTATGTTACACATTCCACAGCATAAGCGCATTTGCAATACAGTGTTATTTTCTCCAGTTTGGCCAGGCCTTTATAGATGTGTGTGGACTCATGAGTGCCGGAGTGATGGGGCGAGAGGCGCGTGGCTCTTGTCGTCCGTGGCCTTGTCCTGTAGACAGGCATAATTCCTGGGGAGTGGATTGTGCCTAGCATCTTTTCAAGATGGCATGTGATCATTAGTTTCTGATCGTATCAAGCTTGTTTAGTTGTCCATGCTTCACCCCTAGGCTCTGTTATCATGTCAGCACACTAAGTGCAGCCACACAAAGCCGTCTCCTCCCCAGAGAGAGAAAGAAAGAGGGAGAGTGAGAGAGAGAGAGGCAAAAGCCTCCATTTCCAGAGGTAATTAGGTGTTGTTTATCTTCTGTATGACTGACTGCCCACCGTTCTTTCTGCCCATTGCTCTTTCATTTGTGTGAATGTGTTTGAAGGAGAGAGCTGCCCGTCTCTTTATGGGTGCTGGAGCAGTGCATGATGTCTCGAAGCGGTTGGGGGTGGCAAATGCTCAAGGAAAAAAGAGAATGAGAGAATAAGAGGCATAAATGAGTGCAGCGGAGTGAACTGGGGCACAGGGGAGGGGGGGGCAGAAAGGATTGTCTCGTTTCACACGTTCAGTCACGGCAACATTTGCTCCCGGCGAAGATACCCCTTCATGACTCGCCATAGTGCTCACTATTAATAGGGTTTAATTAATAGAGCTGAACAGACCCCTCCCTTCCGTAGCCCACCTTTACATGACCCCTAAACCTCCAGCTGGGGTGATAGATTGCACCCCCACACAGCCATCACATCTCACCCTCGGCCAAGAGTGACAGCCAGCCCCATAGGGACCACAGTCTGCCCGAGGACGGACGGACAGACAGAGCATCTTTGTTTTTTGGTTACATGTGTGTGTTTTGCACAGTGGAATATTAACTCATGGCTGGTTTGTCACAGATTTGATCTGTGCACACAAGAACTGTCTGCATTTTGAGTGGTCGCTCATATACATACAGTATAAAAGTATATATTAATATGAATAAATTAATATCATCTATATATATATTCAGTTTTTCAATTAAAACATTTCAATAGATAAATGCCTCAGGTGTGTTTTACAACACTTATCAAACACATATGATTGATATGAAGAACAGATTCTTAATTTATTCTTTCTTTCTGTTTATTGATTTATTTGTTTATTATTTATTAGCTCAATAATAAGAAACAATAGCTTTCTGATTAGTTTCACCTTTTAATTTAGGCTTATTATTCAGATAAAAACCCAGAAGACACATGTAGGTTCTTGGGTTGTTTGAATCATGAATAAAGTGGATATTTTGTTTCGTAAAGTGAAATATATGCAAATAAATAACTTTACAGTTTGACTAAAATGAACCATATTGTAACAAACAGCTTGTTTACATAAAAATTATGCAGAAATGAAAAAAAAAAAAAACTGTTGGAATTGGGATATCGTTCATTTAGACTGTGAGAAACATTTTCAAAACTGTCCATATTCCTCAGAAGAACAGTTTCAGTTTCATTACTCATCCAGCCCTTGATTCTCTCGCTGCTCATGTCCTTAACGCACACACGTCCTTTCGGATTAGCCAGGGTTTGCACACATGAGCCTGGTTTGAGCTGGAGAGGCTGTCGTCAGGAACGGTAGCACATTAGCAGTGTGGATTCACCTACTGCACCGTATGTGTGGCTGTGATTGTCGAAATGTAGTTTTTCCGCCTCTCTTTCTTCTATATTTCTTTTAAAGCAAAGATTGCAAATAAATGGCAAATTGTAAAAGACATCAAAATATCAAAAGTGCGGTAGAGCAATATTGTCTTGTCATTTACATGGCGGTTGGGTGACAGAGAGTGAGAATGGAGGTGAGGGGGATAGGGAGCGGTGTGAGGATATTGAAAAAATGATCTCCTCCTGAAATGTCAGTGGCCTCTGAGGTATTTTACTCATATGTCCACGCTGCAAACAAACTCTGTTTGTATGACAGCCTGCCAAAATGAGGAAACAGATTAAAACAAATAAAAGAGACTATTCGTTCCATGGGCTGAGTAAATGGGCCTGAGTAAATATTATATCTCTCTTATGATGGTCTTCTTTCTAGTGGTCAGTGCAGAGGGCTGTAAGAGGATTTTCTCAGGAGACCCACTCTGGCTGACCCTGAATATGTCCACCTTCCTGCTTTTCCTGTTATCGGCCTGCCAGTCAAACTCCCACAGCGGGGGCCGCGTTTCCCCTGATAAGTTCTTTTTTTTTTGTTTTTTTTTCCCCCCTATTATGAACCGAAAGCAGGAAGTATTGGAATGACCAGAAATAGCACAACAGCACAAATTGTGGATTTTTATTATTATTTTTTTTAATAGGTGGCTCCCGGATTTCAGTATGAAAGCCATTTCATGTGATCGGTATTTAGAGTATCGGAATCAGAAGGCATTATTGATCCTGGAGGAAATTGCTTATGTTATGACTGCACAGACACACAAGGACAAGAACAATATCAATATAAGTCAAAAACGTTAAACAAATGGATGGATTTGCAAGCAGAATAATATATGGATTGATATTAAAAAAAGAATAGTACTAAAAGTAAAAACAGCACATTGTTGTTACAATAATAGACACTGCAAATCAAGCAAAATACATACAATTATGTCTTGTCCCAATTTTATGTGATTTGAAAAAATCCTCATTTACTGTTCAGTCTTTTATGTGGTAGCAGTTACTCACAGCAGCCTTGGTTACAGTCAAAAGAACACAATGGGATCAGTCTGCTCCCAGAATCGCTGCTTGCGGAGAATGGCTTGTACAGGTATATTTAAATTGCTCCACTATAAATTGGTCATAAAGGAGAAGAACAAAAGCCTGTTTGGGTTCAGGTACACGCAGTAAGCCTGTATGTTATGTGAAGGGTCTCTGTTTTCATGCAGCACATTGAGCAGGATAATACTGTTTTGCATAATATAGATATTCATATCAAGAATAAATGTGTGGGATGAATCTGGGTATCTTACCAAAGGCTATATATTATATGCTAGTGAAATCTATTTGTAAAAAAGTGGTCATGCCCTGATTGAATTGCCCACTGAACGGCCCTCTGTCTTGGCAGTCTACTGTCACGCCTGCCTGTATACACTGGTCACTCGATGAGAATGCGATGGGGCACCTCTGATTGCGCCGTCGGTGGGGTAATTGTGTTTGGACCGACTGAATCCTCTGTCATGGCTGGCCTCTTTGGGCTGGCTGCTGTAAGAGGAGCGTTAGCGTGCTAATTGAATCTGAAACCTCGCTGTAGATGAAATAGTATCCACCAGAATCCACCGCACAGAGAGACTGATCTGGGGCACTAAACATGACCAGAACCTGCAGAGATTATGTTAAAGAGGATGTAGCAGTCAGTTTGTTGGACTTTAGTGCTCGCTGGGACGCGCATTGCCGTGTGTAAGGCCATAATTTTAATGTAATGATTGTTATTCAATTAGCTGGCTGTTTGACCCATCATTATCTGGACGTTTGCTCTCTCTAAACTGAATTCTTGTTTTAAGGTACAACGACACAATAGAAACCATGTTGAAATTATTTAATACAATCAATCAGAATAACCACAGATATTATAAGAATATTAAAAACATTGTAGAATCAGTTACACACTTTACATGAAGGCTAAATGACAGCTGCCTAAGCCTATTTTGACAACTGACATAATCTCACAGAAACTTTTCAAGTATCATCAAAAGCCTTTCATGATAATTGACATAAACCTATGTAAGCATTTAGGTTTAATCCAACAAGGGTCTGTTGGTGTAACCAAAGGAGTCATGATGGCATCGAAATACTCAAACGCAGCCTTTATGATGACTGATGCTTGCTGGAGTAAACCTTTACATGCTTACATAGGTTTATGTCAGTTGTCATGAAAGGCTTTTGTAGGTGTGGCATAGTGTTATGAATGTTTCAACTTCAGTAAATTGTTGCCAGATGTTTTGTGTTTCACTAAATGATATGTGCATGTATCACTTTTCCATAATCAGCATTGTTGGCAGAGTTATCAGAATAAGAATACTTGTGTGGTTATTGTTGTAGTAGTTGTGTGTGAAGGAGATTCACTTCGAAGGCGCTCTCACACACAAACCTCTTGCCTGGTTTGAAGAAAAATCTTATAATGCAGTTATTTCTCTGATCATAAACTACTTTGCCTTTCTCTCATCTGTTCCTTAAGCTCTTTTTGCCAAATGACATGCTGGTTTGATCAACAGGAAGGGTTCCATTCCTGTACCTCTCAGGGGAAGAGCAAACCTTAATGAGACAACACAAGACTGCTGAAACACTGTGGCCCCATTTGCCTCTCAGATGCTGAGACTGTGGAACATGAAGATGGAGATGTGTGTGTGAGTGTGTGTGTGCGTGTGGTTCACCTTTCTTAGTTTGGCACTGGTTAACCTCGCGGTGTGTAAAACATGCAGGGACAGGAAAGTATGGGCTGTCTGAAATGTTTGAAATCAAACCTTGTGTAATGATACAGAACTGGTGACTGAGATAAAAGGCTCTTTTTTCTTTTCATGGTGCAGTATGTAAATGGCCTATGCAGTGTAAGTCATTACGTACTCCACCAGGAATGCATAGGGACCAAGCTCTTAATGAGGTAGGGGGCTACTTGTGTGAAAGATCTTTTATGTAACACACACACACACACACACACACACACACACACACAAATACACACGCTTTCTCTCTCCTGTATAAATGAAAGGAAAAAAGTAGAAGTGCTTTTGTGTTGAGGCTGTTTTATCAGCCTTTTAGAATCAGCCAGTTATTACTTGTGTGTAAAGATGCCTGCATGGTTTTTTGTGTGTTTGGGTAAAATCTCTCCTCCACTCCTTTTGTTGAGAACCTCACTCACTGTCCCCAGGACAGGTTTAATTGGGTGTGTCTCTGGAATATAGAGAATTTGCTACACTGGAACATGCAAACAAAATGACTGAATAGACATGATTGACACTGAATTTTCAGGTTATTTGGTATACACTACCAGTCAAAAGTTTGGACACACCTTCTCATTCAGTGTTTTTTCTTTGTTTTTATTATTTTCTACATTGTAGTCTAATACTGAAAACAAACAAATTGGTGAAGGAACACATGGAATTATGCAGTAAAGAAAAAAAGAGTTAAACAAACCAGAATATGTTTTGTAATCAGGTAATGATGGACCATTATTTCTTTTTACTTAGTTACGTGGTTCTTGCCATAATGTGGAGTAGAACTGTAGTGGAATAGGATCACTAACTGTGTACCAACCCGACCACCACAACTGATGATCCCAAACACATTAAGAAGGCAAGAAATTGCACTAATGAACTCCTGAAGAACACCTGTTAATTAAACACCATTCCAGGTTGATTCCTCATGAATCTGATGCCAAGAGCAAAGCTGTCATCAGAGCAATAGGTGATATTAATCTACAGTGTAGCCAATAATAAAAACAAAGGATATCGTTGAATGAGAAGGTGTGTCTAAGCTTTTGACTGGTAGTGTACCTGCTATTTATATTAGGTATACTTCCTATTTCTTCATAAACACCTACCATATAGGTGCACGTGTAGGTTTTACAGATTTGATGCAGCCACTTTCTACTTCATCCATCAATGGGAAGAGAAATCCACTGACCGTATTGGCTACTCAAGCAATGGAACCAACATGGTAGTGGCATGTATGGCACAGGTAGTCATGCTTTAGGAACAGGAGGTCTTTGCATGATTTTGTACACTGGTTACTTAATTAGACTCACTTTCCTTATTAGTCCTCCTAATTGGTGCACAGGTAGAAACTATAATTTTGCCTTTCTTTTCTGTCTATTCTCCGGTACACAGTTTGTCAATCATCCTCTATCCCAGGGGTTCCCAATCCTGGCACCAGCAACTTAAACTCTGCATATTTTGTGTCTTCTCATCTCTATACACCAGATCCAGCTCATGAGGAGCTTGTTAGTTCATGCTTTAAGTCAGGTGTACTAGATGAAACAACGTACAAAAGGGCACAGAGTGTGAAAACCGCAAGACCTGGGATTGGGAACCTCTGCTCTAGCACATCATTAGTGTTCTGTTTTTTTCTCTGCTATTTGCATATTTCTTTGTTTGTTGGACTGCTGTATATCCAGCAGTGAGAGACACACACACACACACATTTGCATGCCACTATGATACTGACGTCACTGCTGTGGTGAGAGTGGTTCACCACTTCAGTAATTTCTGGTCAGTGATGATCTTATGGTGGTTAATTTATATTGCACAGGAAGGACCAGTAGTAATTATATACTTGAGTTAGGGGTGTTCGGAGGAGTGCTTTCATTAAACAGTAAATAAAAAGGGCTGCAGAGGATGAGGTGAATCCAGAGCAGGATAGGGGCATTTTGTGTGCATATAAAGTAAAACTAAACTTACATTAAACATGTATACTAAATATGTGAATGCAAGGTACATTCAGTCCCGCTTTTGCAACAATTTACTGACTTAGGAAACATTCTCTGGCTAGTCTTGGTCTAGATTATGGAGATGACGGACAAAAGGTTGATGTAGCATTGCTTCACATTGTGCAACCCTGTTCTTGTTCTTGTGCGATTCATACGATTTGGCTGATTATATGAAAGGCCTCTGACTGTGCTACCATAGGTCTGTGGGTTATTTAAGTACTGACCTGAAGCCATATGCAGCAGCGTTGTTTTGGTGGCTATAGCAGTTGTTGGCCAACTTATTAATCATGACCAAAGCACATTAATGAGGGTCAGATTTGCCACAGAGAGAGCCGTCACTGCATGCTTTTCTTCATACTCACAAAGAGCTTTTGGTTGTTCTAAGCTTCTAAGCTAAGTTTCCTGTCTCTAATACCCCTGTTGCTGGACCCTCTGTTTGGTCGTGCACACACACACACACACACACACGCACACACACACACACACACATATATATATATATAAAACATACTCGCATTCATGTATACTCTTATTCACAGACAAATGCACACAAAATATTTGTATAGTTTGGTTTATCAAACCACTTTGATTATCAAACCACTTCATTAAAGAACCATTCATAATAAAAATTTAATACTTATTGTAAGATTGTGGTTCCGTTTTTTCCTTGACGCCCAAACAAAAGGAAATAACTCAGTACGAGCTCTGTGTTCCAAATATGGAAATAAATGTTTTGGCTTCTCTGGTGATGAAATCCGTTTATTTATTTCTGCTCTTTTTCTCTTTTTAGTTGGAGGACGAGGCCTTGAAGCACATTGGAGCTCACTGTCCAGAACTGGTCACCCTCAACCTGCAGACATGTTCAGTAAGACACACACACACACACACACACACAGATATACACACACACACACACTCATACATACACACATACATACACATATGTTGTTGGGGTGGGGGTGGGGTTGTTGGTGGTTGGGGGTGGGGGTGAGGTTGTTGGGGGTTGGTGGCTGGGGG
>JBBPCX010000006.1:7014082-7024581 GCA_037974365.1 Hydrocynus forskahlii
TCTCTCTCTCTCTCTCTCTCTCTCTCTCTCTCTCTCTCTCTCTCTCTCTTTCTCTCTCTCTCTCTCTCTGTCTCTCTGTCTCTCTCTCCCACGCACACACACACACACACACAACAAAGAAGCAAACTGATGCAAAGAAATGCACCTGCACAGACGGGATGTCTCTCAAATGTATACTCTGCTCTACCTTCCAGTTTAGCGCTGTTAGCCAGAGTTGCCGCCTGTCGTGAAAACTGCAGTAGATTTACTGTGTCAGTCCGTCTCTAGAACAGACACACTTCCATCTGTCCCAGAGAGAGAAAGTTGTGAGCGATGCTGGCAGACTGAGTAGCCGAGCTTATTTTCCGTTCGAGGTCTATTTGCATCTGCTTGTTTGGAACGTGTCCTCAAGCTGACAGGGCTGCGAAAGCTAACGCTGTGCATCATGTGGATTTTCAATTATGTATTTATTTATTTTATTTATTTATTTTTTGGTGGAGGGGGGGGATGAGGGTCTTCAGGAGAACTTGTCACTGAGACGTGCCATAGATTTATTTAAGCTGTAGTTAATGGCAGACCGGTGACTTGACAGAGGGGAAAATAAGCTCATATTGAAAGCTGATTGTACTTTATGAATTCTGCTCTCATTGGTTGTTCCACTTTTTTGCAACTTTATTTCACAGAAGAGGCATATCTTACGTGCCACACCTGCTCAAACCCAATCTTGATAAGACACACAGAATGCCAGTTTAATTTCCTAAAGCCATTTGAAGTGTGTTTTTGATGATGAAGGAAAAAAAAACGGCTGGCCAAATAGAACAGCCCGTTGTTGCAGTTGCAGTTTTTGGTGACAATAAGCATTATTTCCTGTTCATAATTCCTCGGAACAAGCTAAAAAAAGATTCTGAACTTTTGATCAATGCTACGTTTGTAAGTCAAAGTCCAGATATTGTATTGTGATTTAAATTTTGCAGTATTAACTCCATTAACTCCAAAATATCCATTACTTTTTGATCCATTGACTTTTTTTTTTTTACAACAATATCCATCCATTGACATTTTGTGTTTATTATTTGACATCAAACATCTGGAAGAAGTTGGACATGTACTCAGAGTACATTTGTACACAAGTACTCACATGTACTCATTCTGTCTGTACGGAAATAGAATGTGGATGTAATTCAGTACATCTACATGTAATAATTAAGCAATTAGAGCACAAGAGGAAGTTTATCACTGATAACATCACAAGTTCTGTTGCCCATCTTGTTTGCTGAGTTATCTTTTCATTTCTGAATTAGTTCAGTTTATTCTGTTGTTTTGTTGTCATGGCTGACATCTGAAAAGCTTGCTTAGGGGCAATGACAGGTTTGAGTCAAGTCAAGTAGATTTGTTGTCATTTCAGCCAAATACACAGTGCACAGTGAAATCAAACGACTTTACTCCAGGAGCATGGTGCAAAGAACAAAAACCGAAACACCACAAGACTACATAAGTGCAGACAGGACAGAACTACACAGAGTGCAAAACGAAAGAGAGCCCCACACAAGAGCAAACAATACAGTATCAAAGGACAACATATAGTGTGGTCAACAAAATGTGGTATCAGTGCTAGTGTCATTGAACACAGTTTGGTGCCCTAGTGGTTAGGGAGCTACCCTTGCAAACAGAAGGCCGTGGGTTTGAATCCCATGACTGCTACTGAATTTCACATAAAAAATAAGAAATAAGAGCACAGGCAGAGCACTTTTCAATCAGATTGTGTTGTCGAAACTACCTGCTGTAGTATGTCATTCGAGTAGTATCCACAGAAACACTGTAGACTTCAGTGAGTTAAATGGGTTTTACGTTTTGTTTTAAGGTTTGGCAAGCACCGCAAAGACGAGCGAATCGGAGAGAAGATGGAACGCAAAGGCTCAAGCAAGAACAAAATGGAGGACACCCAGGTCACGGAGGAGGAGATGCAGAGGATGCGTCTGGAGAGGGAGCGGTGAGTGCCTGCATCCTGCTCCCACTGCCCTGCAAAAGCCACAATTGAGCCAAAGCACCGCTTGCCCACAGAATTAGAAACGTGCCTAATTAAGTAAATGGGGGTCTGAAAGGGAAAGTTCTGGGAAAGCGCTTGCATGTTGTCAGTATAAGGGCTTTTATAAGAGTGCATTAAATTGATAATTTATAGATTGTTTGTCCTGTTTTGTTCGACTGAATGAGACCGA
Source organism: Hydrocynus forskahlii (assembly GCA_037974365.1). Taxonomy (NCBI): domain Eukaryota; kingdom Metazoa; phylum Chordata; class Actinopteri; order Characiformes; family Alestidae; genus Hydrocynus; species Hydrocynus forskahlii. Next base: position 7,016,278 of record JBBPCX010000006.1, read on the forward strand.
GCTGCTAATGGCAGCTCTCGGCCGGCCCTGGCTTGTGCCTTGTATGCGCCCCATCATTGTGGGTGAATTGAAAGCTGTTAATTGTTGCTTTTGCAAGGGGCAACCTGTCATTTCCTCATCAGGTAGCCTGAAGGGATTCTGTTGCACTGTTCAGGACTTCGCAGCCAGCACCAGTTCAAACACAACAAACTGCAGTCAGGTGGCAGTTGACTTGCTCTACATATGACCTGTTAGCTTAATACTGATTGCTGAATGACTTCTAGCTTAGTAAATTATGTTTTAAGATGAATAACTCTGATATGTTGTTTATGACTATGTTGTCTTATTTATGAAGTGTTGTCTTTGTTGTGCAATTATTTATTTTTTTTATTTTTTATTTTACATTCAACTTATTGACCCGCGACTGTAATTAACCATCATCATACTAACAGCAGCTTTGGCCATTTTTTTTGTTGTCCAGATTTTATTTGAAATCAGCCCACACACCAGCCAAACATTCCCCGGCCTCACTCTGCCACTCACAACAATGCAAATGGAAAGTGTTTACATCCCACGCATCGTTCACAACAGTACAAATCCCTATTAATTTTTTGCACACAAGACGAAGACAATTTCAATGGCTTTCCCGTTTGCTGAGAAGGCTTGCCACCCTCTATTATTCTGCGGAGCCCCAATGAACTCAGTTATCAAGCCACTTTTGCTAATGGAGTGTAATTGAATAGCAACAATAGGGGCAGTCCAGGCCTCCGTGGAGAGAGCACCCATGGCCTGCAGTGACAATGAGCCCGGGCAGCTCAATGGAACATCTGGAGCCCATTATCAAAGGAGCCGGCCCTGCCTGTGACGCTCTCCACCATGGGCACAGGGATTCAGGCTCTGGCCTCCAGCCCAGGCCTTCACCAGCTCTTTGCTAGCACAGAGTGAGGCATAGAGAGAGGATGAGAAACTGGGAGATATGTAGGAATAAAAAGAGAGTGAGAATTAGGAGAAAGAAGGAAACACAGTGAAGGAACTTTCCTGGAGACTTCTCTGCAGTGTTTTCCACCCAGACCAAACTGCTGAAAAGCAGCAAGCGCCACACGAGTCTGGATTTAGAAGACACCACGATGCTCACATTTCCATTTGTTTCGGTGTGTTCCCTTTTGGGGGGCTGCATGAAGTTCACATTTCCCAAGAAACCTTTATAGGTTTTGTTTGCGGAAGTCTGGTGGGTTTGCATCTGGGTTTAAATCGAGATTTGTCATCTTTTTTCTGTTTTTATTTATTTATATTTTGTTTTTATTTTCCCCCACCATGTCTGACTGCACTTGAGTTTTCTTCTAGTTAATGGAAGTGAATCCTTGAGGGAAATCGTCCCAGCAATAATAATCTGCTCCGCCACTGCGCCGTGATGTGATATTCAAAGCCGTGCACTGGGGAGACTGACAGCTCTGAAAATCAATTGCAGCTGTATTTTTAGGTGTCTTATTACACAGTGAGACGCAGGTCCGCCGGACGTGTTTGTGTTGGTGTGTGTACATGTTTGGGTGTGTTTGAACCCAAGGTGCTGAGAGCATTGATTGATTACAGGGACAAGGCCATTTCTATGTGCTTATGAAATTATGGATTGGCTGATGGCTGGTGTTGATGGGGAACCAATGGAGGTATGGCAGTAAGAGTTGCTAAAACAAGCTGTGGGGCTTCGGGAAGAGGCAGAACCCAAGGATGGGGAACAGGAACGAGAAGGAGGACCTGGCATGGGCCGCAGCCAAACGCCGCGCTCCCCTGGCACGCCTGATCATTAATTCGAGCTGATGTTTTGACAGCAGCTTTTAGTGACTCAGAGGGGAAAGTCAGTGCGAAAGGTTGGCTGGATTAATTCTCCATAACCCACCGTCATTAGCCTATCTATTTCTGGAAGGCACGTCGTTGCCCCGATTTTAGTGCACCTGACCTCTAAGATGTTTATGAAATTCATCTCTGCCTCTCAGATGTCTGTGCTTTAGGGCTTACACTGGTATATTTCTGGGTGACTTAAGCTCTGCAAATCCTCTTCTGTCACTGTGGTACGTATGACAGGCACTGCGACAAAAATGAAAACTGGGGGTGGGGGGGAGACACCCAAACATTTGAAAATGATCCGCTTGCACTCGCAGGCTTGATTTGGGCTGAAGTTGATGGAGTGTCGTCATCAGTGGCATTTGTTTTGCCACAATCGAGTAAATTGTAAGCAGCTGCTGCCCTCCAGTCCTGCGCCGGTCCTCCAACCGCCAGCCTTTCTATGCCTCATCAAGGGCTCCATTAAGGCCTGGAGAGGCCCTCTGTGCTAAGAGAGGGGTACGGCAGCCCTTGTGGGGGCTTTGTTTATGCCTGTAGATGTTCACAGTCCTCTCTGTCATTTCTTCCCTTTTTTTCCCCCCTTGACTGAGGGGACCACCATGGCGGGGCACCACTTGGAGCTCTTGCTTGGGAAAAAGCATGTGGGCACAATCTCAGCAGGAGTTCCTGAGGGTTCTGAAGCTGCCCAGTCAGGGTGGAAACTGAAAAACAATGTACATCACTTCCTTTCAACTGCCTCCGTATGTTAGCATGTACAGTATACTCTCAAAACTAAGAATCGTTTAAAAACACTTCATCAGTATACAAACTTTTAAAGCAGAGCGTTAAGCACTTTAAGAACTTTAAGCAATTTCTTCCAAGATCAATAAAGTTTTTGCGCATGACAGTTTTTACCACTGTGGGGGAAAAACCTAACCCATATACTGCATGAACTATTCTTGTTAAACTTTGTAAAATCGTTGAGTGAACAACTATGAATGAAAATACATCAAATAAAAGTTTCCTTTAATAACATCCTATTAACTGGTTGTGTGGTGATGCAGAAATTCTAGAAATTTTCATTGTGTAGCTAATCAGGCAATAGATCTGTATATTTACACATCCTAGCATGCCAGTCCAAGCCAGTGATATACATGGGCCTTATACTGACTAGTCAGCAGAGTTCAGAGTGGTAAACATCTCCTTCCAGCCTCCCTGTAGCAATAGCTGCTCTCTTATCAGCTCGGCTCCACTGGGCTGCTAATCAGTGGCTAGCACTCCTCCGTGCCCAGCCTTCCTGCACCCGAGCCTTCAGCTTCCTCTCATTTGTTTGGATTTTTTCAAGTGCCGCCAAGCTGCGGACGCCTCTGAGCTCCGGTCGCGCTTCAGCCAGCAACTGCTATCTCAACTAGTGGCTTCCTTCAGCCTCAGCGCCCACATCAGCCGGAAGATCTACGATAAACATGCATTTAATTGTTTGCCGTTCCCATTGCTCTTACAGGCTGTTCTCTTTCTTCTATTCTATTTCATTTAACACTTATTGTCTGAAAAGATCTTTGGCCTTGGCCCAGTGTTGTATTTCCTCTTTCCTCAGTTTTCTCGTCCGTGCTTAACTTAAACACCAATTTCATTGTTTATTTGAACTTCCTTTTTTTTTTTTTTTTTAAAACTTGCTGGCTTTCACACGCCTGTATGGTATTTTAAAGATATTTTACGATAAAGCTGTTCATTTTGTAGACGAAAACTTTGTTTCTTGCAACTTGTTTATCAGCTGGAATTTTCATTTCTCTTCAGGTAGTTCCAAACTTTTCTGTTTGATGCATTAATGCACGGCAATCATTATCACGACCAATCTTTTTTTTTCTCTCTTTTTTATTTCTTTTTTTGTCCTCGTAGTGTGACAGTAATTGTGTTACAAAATAATTAGCTCATTATGCTTGGCAGTCTTTTGTAGCATTTCGCTGTCTGACTGGACCAATTAGCATGCAGAGTTCAAAGGCAGATGACACAGGCTGATTGTGAACCTGATTACATTTGTAATTATATTGATAGTTTGCTGGTGGCTAAAAGTGATTGTTAGGCCCCTTAGATTCAGGCAATTATTGCGCTGATGAAATTACATTCTAGACAGCGTTCTAGGCACCCGGGCGTTGTCAGATGGTTCAGAGTTCTGAGTTGTTCTGTCACTTTATTGTTATTTCACTGCTTGTGGCGGAGTTGAATGGGGCTGCAGGCTGAAGTTGTTTGGTGCGGCATGTCAGCCCATAAGCGTAGCATGAGAGATACACAGGTTAGATGCTGTTTTAAACATCACAGACTTTCAAACACTCTTTTTTACACTGGATGTTAAAGATCGGTGCAGATTTATTCAGTGTGGGGAGGAAGGGCTGCAGGCTAGCCTGAGTGCCATTTCCTCCTCAGCACTGTTGAGTGTTCGCACTCGCAGACTTCCTCCTCCTGTTTCAGTCTGACAAAACATCGCTTTGAGCACTACTGAATTGTTTAGAACTTTTATAAATACTCCACATGTTGTACGTCACCCACTGCCAGACATGATGAATGTGTAATTCCTATGAAAAAAAAACACATTTGAACCTTTAGGTTATGGCCCATTTTTTATTTTCTGGAACATCCATGAGTGGTTTTGGTAGGAAGGTGTTTGGACCAAGTCCATTTCGGTCTGCCGGCTGCTTTTTGATAAGGAAACGATAAGAAAATGACTTAGATACGGCCGGGCAGCTCCTAACGAGCTGTTTTGAAAATGTGAGACGTCTTATGTGGATGTAGCATATTAGGGATGCCAGACAAAATCTAGACTGTGCTGATTTTGCTCTGTACTGCTGGCTCGTTGCCTAGAAACCCAGGGGTTAGCAGCGGCCTTGTACGTGCTTTTCTGTTTCCATAGTGGCGTCCTCCTCCACACAGCGATATACAGTACGGATGCAAGTTAATAAAAAGCATTTAAGCCTTAATTACTCAGACATCCACATGCACAGACGCATTTTCTCCCTCTCACCTCTGAATATCCACTCAAAAAGAAACATTTTCTCTGTATTCTGTTGCACACGTAGAGAAGCAGCTTGCACTAATAAGCTTTAGGCTCAGAAACTCACTAAGTGAGATTTGCCCTCTCTGCCTCTGTTGTTTTCTTCCAGTTCACTTTGCGATTCTGTTGGAATTATATGGATTTCTGAGTGATTGGCTCCTAAAATGTAGTCTGATCCTAATCATTCAGTCGAAATGGATAATAAATACAGTATAAGGACCTAAACAGTCACAGATCTTCAGGGATGTGAAGAGATTCAGTGTAATCAGGTGTTAAAATCCCTATTTTTCAACTGCTTAATCTTCATAACAAAATTATTCTCAGCTGATATCAAGGAAGATTTCGGAGTTGTCGAATTACATGCCTTCATCTCTCTCATTTTTTTTATATTTTGGGCTTGTAATTGGTCTGTGTGTCTTAAGTTGGTGTGAGGGTGAGCGTGGGGTTGTAATGAATCACCAGGAACTCCAGGAGTCTTCACTCAGAGAGAGAAAGAGAGACAGATAGAGAGAGAAAATGGACAGAGCAGTAATCACATTCAGCTTAGCCAGTTCACTCCTCTGGGCTAACACCTCAGTGGGCCATTAATCGAGTAATGAAGTAAATAAGGGACAGTGGACTCTTTCCAAGCCGGACCCACCTCCTATGCAAACGAGTGCACACTAGAACTTTATCTGGGCCTGAAATCTTAATATGTGCCAAAAAAGTACCCTCACAAAAAAACTTGAGCCATAGCAACAAGTTTAGTCTTGAGGGGCATGATGTAATCTCATAAAAGTGTAACTTTTTATGTTTTTGATGCTGGATTGCAGTGAAAATTGCAATCTGAACCCTGTAAAGTTGTATTTTCTCCCCGTCCATCACTTTTGGAAGCAGGGAGCCCCCCCACGATTGTTACTTGTGCCTACGATAATGAAGGCATGGAATAGTCCGCATAAAATACGACACTGGGCTGCTTCAGTAAATGCTTATACACAAATTTCAAATGGAGGTAACATGACTGCCTAATTCTCAATCAAACGTAATCTTCGTTCTCTGCATTACCTCACTCAAATACTCACTAAAGCACACGCACACACGCACAGCTACCTACGTTCTGCTCATCCACTAGATCCACCTACTTATCGTCTCCGCAGGCGGAGGGCCAAATGAGTTTTAGTGTGTGACCGCAGGGCCAAGTCTGGCCTAGCCCTCTCACTCACTCTGGACATTATCTCATTCAAACACACACATTGCTCCCTCCGATTCGATTTGGCCATTATGCGGCGGTGTGCCGGAGGCACTGTCTCGCTATTGGGTTTCTGTAAAACCTGTCATAACAAGGAGCAGAGTTCTTCCGGGCAGCGAGGTGACATCAGTTTCTGAGCAGACGGCAGGTGGGCCAGCCTCGATCTAGTTTCACATTTCACCCCGTTCATGTCCCGACATCAATGCCGTAGATTCAAAGAGGGGGCTTCTTTAGAAGTTCCAAGACAAGAGACGACCCAGAAAGAAAAGCTTGTCTGAGTCGGGATGTTAGAGATATGATGCAATTTTTTTTTCTCCTCATTATTGCTAGGCTATTAACTTCACATGACACAGATGCGCACACAGTTCTCATACAGTCTCCTCAGAATTAGATTTGCACAGGCGAGAAAGAGAACAAAATTAAGCTACAGTGAATGGCATTGTAATCGTATTAGGCTGGCTGGCACGGACAGAGAAATGTTCATTGTTGGGAAATTAGATCTCACTTATGAGAATGTGTGGGAACATCTCGTCTCTTTTCTCTCTCCTGGAGAAACTCCATTTTTATTCCTCCCTCAGACATCACCACTACTGCCATCCAGCTGTCAGTCATAGCTACTGTGATTGACAGCTGGCTGAGGTCAGGGGTCAGCTGTGTCCTGGGGTGGTGCTGAAACGAGGTGCTCTCAGCAGGGCCTGTTTCTTAGAGTTGTGAGGGCGGATGGCCGAAGTGAGGAACTGGCCTCATTGTTGAGGCCCATTTGGTTCTAATAAGGTGGACAGGGTTGGGTGGCAGGGGTCATTTTAAAAGTCACCCTACATGAGCGCTTCCCCTATCCACTGTAGAACTCCTGGTATGCCTGTATAACTCCTGGTCCATGAGATATCCTTTCCCTGCCACGCCCATGCAGAGGAAAATGCATACACCCTTAAAGCTGCAATGAAGGCCCTCATTCATCTCAGCCTTACCAAGAATGTCCTGGGAAACCGGAGCCAGTGAGCGAGCGAGAGGAAAAGAAGGGAAGGGTCAGCTGGAGGCAAATCAGAGGAACTCCACTCTTCCTGCTGTCTGAGAACAGGCCTTCAGGATGCATTGCTCTCCTTGTCTCCAGAAGGTTTTATATTGCCCATTTTAGCCAATACACTGTCAGCAGCACAGACCTGCTCTGCCTCCCTGCTCTGTGGGAAAATTAACAGGGGAGGCACTCTGAGGAAAGAGGGCCTAACCTCTGCAGATAACTGATGGAAATGCATTCCCACAGGAGATTCCTGAAAGAATGTTGTCTTGAGGTTTTGTGGAGGCTGGCTTAATAGGGGAGAAGTCCAAGGTAAACACAGAAAGGGCAGGGCAGCATTCGAGCTGCCTTATGGACCCAGTAGAGTTCTAAACTCAGGCAAACGCTAGCACTGCAGGGAGTCTTCCATTATTGTTGAAACACCCATTACGAACCTAAAGTGTTTTGGTTTATGCAAGTGGTCGTCGTGTTTGGTGGCAGCAGTTGTTGTAGTTTTGTAAAGTGATTGTTATTTTGATGTGGTGGCCAGAATGTCTCACCTTCACCAGTTTGTTAAATAACCTTGTTAAAATCTGCTCCCTACACTTCACCTCGGAATCACATAATGGGCTGTGGCTAGAGGATGTGTCCATGATCAGATGCAGCTTTGATCATGATCAAGCCCTTGATTAACTGAGTTACACTGCCCATCAAAGGTTTGGGGACATTCCCTCAATTAAGAACTGCTGTACATTCCAGCATAACAATGGCCTGTAATAAATCTCAGTTTTATACAAGTCAAATTTGGCGAGGAAAGAGCTAAATGGCCTGGGGTGTGTAATAGAACTGCCCAAATATTTAATTAGTTATCCATAACTGACTACACATCTTGTAGTTCTTTGCGTAAGAATTTGTTTAATATTACTCCGGGACTTAGTATTGGATTGAAAAGTACTGGATGTCCAACCAACTCTACAAAACACTCATTCTGCAAAAGTTATGGGAGAGCTTCTCTGAGGAATGCCTGGGAAATTCCCAGTAAATGTGTATACAGTGATTGGAGCTGCTGAGGGAGGTTTTTGGTGAATTTTCTGTTTAATTGTTTCGCAGTTGTCACAAATGTTTATATGTAATATTGTTTCCTTCAAAATAAACTTGGTTAGCAAACCGACAAAGAAAACACACTCTTATTGAAAGCCATTGTGTTAAGTTAGACCAAATGCTAAACTGTGGTTGTAG
>JBBPCX010000006.1:7030475-7041472 GCA_037974365.1 Hydrocynus forskahlii
GTAATATCAACCGTCTCCGTCCCTCTCTTACCCCCCACACTGCTGCCATCCTCATTCACAGTCTTGTCACTTCTCGTTTGGGTTATAGTAACTCCCTGCTTTTCGGTCTCTCTCACAAAACTCTCCACAAACTTCAACTGGTTCAGAATTCAGCCGCCCGCATCGTTACCAGAACCCCTCCATTGCACCTCCACTGGCTCCCGGTTAAGTTCCGGGTTGAATTAAAAATGATTCTGTTAACCTTCAAGGCCATTCACGGCTTTGCCCCTCCGTATCTATCCGACCTCCCTCATGTTGCCACTCCCTCTCGCACCCTCAGATCATCCTCCTCCATCCATTTGACTGTCCCTCCTGACCGTCTCACCACTATGGGGATCAGAGCTTTCAGCCGCTCTGCTCCCCGACTCTGGAACTCACTACCACCCGGGCTCAGAAACATCAATTCACTTTTACACTTTAAATCCCCACTCAAAACCCATCTGTTCAAGCGTGCTTTCTCTCTTTAATTCATTTGCACTGTTTAAATTGTTTAAATAGAATATGTTTTTAATCTTGTTTGTTATTATGGTTTCACTTGTTATATGTTTGTTGCACTTGTTTTATTGTACGGCATCCTTGTGTGCCAGAAAGGCACCTATAAATAAAATGTATTTTATATATATATATATATATATATATAACAGGCTTCTTTTGTTTTATACCTTTAAGAGTGATATATGTAAACTACCTCTATTCTGACTGGCTGCCCTGAACTGCACCAAAAATAGTTCAGGCTGAAACTTTTCTTGTAACACAGCATGAAAATCTGGGATAAACTGCTGTGAATGAGTGTATTATTGACATGACAAAATTCATTTTAAACAGGCTGTTTTCACAGCTTTAGTATCTGTATGGATGGTGGAGTGAACGGTACATTTTGTAACTTTAGCAGCGCTCACGTACTCTCACTTCAAAAAGGAATGTTTTTTTATTTTTGTTATGTGCCTTTTTTGTTATGACATTAAAAATTGACAATATTTGTCTTCTGCTGGAGGAAAAAGCTTCGAAGGTTGAAGGTTTGTCACAAGGACAATATATTATCCAAAAACTTGCTGTATTGTCATTGAGCGGTCAGTGGGTTTCCAGCTCTAGTCGACACATTCCAAGATGCAGCCATCGTGATATTTTTAATCAGGGCTATCGGTCAGCACTCATGGTTTGCTTCTGTCCAGACAGATAAACGCTCCGACTATAAAACCCCGCTGTCTTGCCGCCCACAGCAGAGCATGTGCAACTGAGTGGTCACAAAACCCATCTTTGTTTCTGTTTATTTGCGATGCCCATTTCCAAGTTGGAATCCCTTTCCCTTCAGTTCGGCCTTTACGGTTTTCTTAAAGAATGAATCTAATAATTGGCGCGATGGCCCATCGTTCAGCAATGGAACATTGTGTGCGAGATGCCATCTGCTGACTAGCATGTGACTTGGGCAGTGGTTAACAGCGTCAGCTTGTTTTTGGGGAGAGGGAAAGAATTTGCAAGTTTTTCAGACTTGCCCACAAGTAAAACTGATCAAATGAGAGTCTTTTGGATTGTCCAGGCCTAACGTCAAGCCTTGAGCTCAGCGTTTACTACAGAGGCAAAGCACAGCCCACGGCGCTATAAAAGCCTTCTTTGACTTTGCCAAAAACGTTTCCAGCCCCATTAACTTCAGATTGTACTGAAGAACTCAAGCCCTCTGTCTGACGTCCAGCCTGCAGATTAGCGAAAGTACAGAAAACAAGTCTTCTGCAACCAGTCCACAGCTGTGCAAATAAAACCAGACTGTAAGCACAATCGTAAGTTTGGTTCATCCGGCTGTAATCAGAAGGTCACAGGTTCAGTATAATGGAAAAAAGCCTGAGCTTTAGCGCTCTGGCGCTTGTAAAGTCTCCACTTTTACTGCCACTCCATAGCAGAGCCACCCCGGGGGTCCTCTGCGTTTACGACAGCTCGATCTGTTATTGGTCCTCTTCATAGAACGAGCACTGGATCCACTACAGGCTGTGTTCACTTTGCAAGCCTTTTTGTACATTTCTGATTTTACTTAAAATCCATCTTTCGTTTTTGACGGTTTCCACTCTGTCCTAAATATGAACACACCTCTGCCCTGAAAAGACCCGCGTTTACATATTTCATCAAATTATTCACTTATAAATCCGAACTTGAAGAGGGCAGGGTGACCTCATGTCAAAGTGCAAATAATGTAAATCCCAAATTTGTCAAACTTAGACATTTGTGTTCACACTATTCATAAAACTTTTGTTGTCACATGCTTGCAAAACAAAACCATTTTCAAGCATCAGCTAAATGCCTGAGCAGCTGAAATAGAGCCAGAAATTAGTTGCTGAACATTGCAATGTATGTCTGAAGAAAGTTATTCTCTGTACTTATTAATTCACACCACTTTGCTCTGTCACAACTAAGAATGACCTTGACATTGCTTGTAAATTTCTTTGGCTCAGCTCAGCTGAGAAAAAATTGCCAAATACCAGGGCACGTTTTCTTTTTTTGTTATATATTTTCAGTTCAGAGGTCCACGTGTGTGTGGGTTTATGTACCAAATGTAATCATTATTCATTTTACATTTGCTTTACGTTCATGTTTGTAGGTCACTGTTTCTGTCACTAATGTGAACACACTTCTGCCCTGAAAAGACCCACATTTACATATTTTATCAAATTATTCCATTCTTGGACCTCATATCAAAGTGTATATCACATCAGACAGTTCATACAAGCTTTGTTGTCACATTCATGCAAAACAAAATCATTCATTTTCTGTAAGCGCCTATTCCTTATTGGGTCGTGGGTACCCGGAGCCACTCACACATTCAAACCTATGGCCAATTTAGAATCCCCAGATCACCTGATGCACATGATTTAGGAGAAACCCGGAGACCCCGGAGGAAACCCACGCCACCACTAGGAGAACATGCCAACCCCACACACAAGACCAGGACCAGGATTCAAACCCCCAACCCTGGAGGCAACAGTGCTCCCCACTGCCCCACAGTGGGTCATTAAAAAAAATCTTATTCATGCCAATTCTTCTACATTGTATGAACATAGCCTTTGATAAAGAATATTGTAAGATGTGTTCAAGCTTCCTGAGTTTTCACATCACCTCCAGACATGCTGCAAATGAATAGCTACAACTTAACCAATTCCATTATTCACATGCTGGTTCAGAGCATGTGAATGTGTATCTTTGCCAAAACTATTGTTTCAAATGATGCAGATGTTGCTGTTGCAGTGTGGACATTGGCATACATTCTCATTGCAGGCTCATTATTGAAAGTAATTATTGGGCGCTGCAGGTCAGATAATTGGCTTAAATAGTTTGAGAGAAAGACAGTGTCTTCCTTCCTATGAACACATGCATTTTTGCGAGCTTTTTGTAGCTTTACCACATGGGCTTGTTTGACATATTAGTATGTGTGTCTTGTGAATTAACACATAAAGTGGAAAGTGGCCAGTGGTGGCCGTTTGGATGCAGGCACACCAGCTACATGCCAGAGTAGTTTGTAGTTGCTGAAATAGAGACAGACATGAGTTGCTAAACAATGTAATGTATGTCAGAACTGTAGAAAGTTACTCTCTGTACATTTTTATTCACACCACTTTGCTCTAAGAATGACCTTGACATTGTCTTTGCATTTCTTTGGCTCAGCTCAGCTTAGAAAAAATTGCCAAATACCAATACAAGTTTACTTTAAAGGGGAAACATACTGTTTTCAATCCAGATGTCCATTTGTGTGGGCTTGTGTACCAAATGCAATCATAATTCATGTTATATTACTATTACCTGTTTTTTTTTTTATTGCACCTTGATAGTTGTAACTGACCATTATTTTGTTTGGCTGCCTTGTTTTGTGCCGTGTTCAGAAAACGGTCTGGCCTGCAATACGCCATCCCTTCTTTGTGAAAGGGCCTGGCTAAACTGCTGTGGGTGCATGGATGTAAAAAAACTGAGTGACACCACAAAACTTTTCGGCCTGAAGATGTTTTGAAACTTCGAAGCCGTGTTTACATACGATATTAGCCTCTTATTTTAAAATAGCAAGGAAGAGGTTTATAGTGATAGGGACCCTCAGGGATATTTTTTTCAGGAAGGGAGTTATTTATTGTCTGGCAGGTGAGATTACAGCTTTTTTAGCCGGGCAGTGGACAGGGCAGGCCTGAGAGTGTGCAGGACCCCAGGGGCGAGTGGAGTGTGTGCTGTGTGAGTGCTGGGCTGACAGGTGTCATGCAGAATGAGATTTGGGTGAGCGTGAAGCAAAGCGTCGCCTCTCTGATGCACACTGGACTTGATTGATGGCTGTTCCCATTAGGGCTGTATTCTCTAAGCTTCTCTAAGCCGAGAGAGACAGACAGACAGAGAGAGAGAGAGAGAGAGACAGACAGAGAGAGAGAGAATGAAATCTCTCTCACCAGAGACCCATGCTTGTGTGAACTGCTCAAAGAACTTCCCATACCAAGACACACACCAAGGTGTTTCTGTTTTCTCTTTTTCTCCACCCCCCTTCGCATGATGCTGAAATTGGATTATGAACTGCGAGGAACTCGGCCTGCTGATAAAAAAAGGTCATTCCTTTGATCTGCGGGAGAAGCTGTTTCTGTTGTTTTTCACCGTGGCTAAGTAGAGAGAGGGGAGTTTGTGATGCAGGTGACGGGAATTCCTCAGAGACATACAGACTTCACACGTTCTGCTGTGGCTCCTTCACAGCTGTCCTGCAGTGTTAATGTCGGGGCTTTTTCGCTTGGATTGTTCTCTTCTGCATCATCACCACCATCAGTGTCATCATCATCATCATCATCATCATCATCATTTTTGTCAAAGCCATTGTTGTGCTAAAGTGTTTGTGATGCATCTACGTGATCTCCATTTTCTGAGGCTACAGTTATCATCATCATCATCATCAACATTATCACCATTGTTAGTGTTGGGACTTCGTATGGAGGAAATTCCAGATTTCTATACATTGTGATTATCATAAATCATAAAAGCACACTGTGAATCCATGGCATGACATGGTTAAAGATATTTCAGTATCGTAACTAATCCCACAATGCAGATGGCTGAAAAAGTTAATGGTGGCCATGATAGAAAGGTGCCAAAACACACAGTGCATCACAGATTGCTGCATATGGGGTTGTGTATCCACAGATCAGTCAGAGCGCCCATGCTGACCCCTGTCCGCCACTGAAAGTGCCTACAATGTTCACATCAGAACTGGATCACAGAGCAATGAAAGAAGGTGGCCTGGTCTGATGCCATTTTCGTTTATATTATGTGGACGACCAGATGTGTGTGACATTTTGACACGTTACTACACCTAAACATTATTGCAGACCAAGTATATCCTGGCATGCCATGGCAACGGTATTCCCTAATGGCTGTGACCTCTTTCGGTAGGATAATGCCCCCTTCCACACTGCAAAAATTGTTCAGTAATGAAATGACTAACATGACAAAGAGTTCATCGTGTTGACTTGGCCTCCAAAGTCCCCAGACCTCATTCAACCATCTGGAGGGACATGCTGGACAACCTAGTCCTGTCCATTAAGATTCATTCCCACCTTGCAACATATGTAATGTGCCCCTCCAATGCATTATCTGTGTATTCCAAGATTGCAGCCATCATCACTACCATCACCATGATGATGATCGTTCATGTTGCTACGTGCTGAGACATAAATATGATGCATCTCTGTTTCACTATCCATATTGTAAGGGTATAGTCGTCACTGTCCGATTGGTAACATCTGTCACATTTGTGACTGTAATGATCAGAAAAATGAAGGTACATGATGTTCCAGTGGTGCATTATCTGCATTGTGAACAACCCTCCTACTTAAGAGTTTTGTTCCTACCTTTGTATAACTTGCTGTACACAACTCCGGAACTTCCCGTAGGACCAGAGCTGATGACCACAGGGCACAATCCTCATTATCATTCTTAATGGCACTTAATCAGAATGGTAGCACTTAATTTAAATAGCCCCCTGTAGATAATGCTTGCCTAAAACTGAATGTACATTTAGCTAACTGTTTCATTAAAAAATCCTCTTAGATAACCTGCTGGAAGATATGCAAGTTAAAGCGAATGATCAGAACATGTAGAACATCCGTATCCTGAGGATACATCATAATCCTCACCACCATCATTTCCATCATTGTCAGAACCCGTTCCAGAACTTGGATATTGTGCATTCAAGTAGTGCTTCATATCCATGCCCGAGGGGACAATCATCAAAACCACCATCTCCACTGCCATTGTTTATACGCATGTTAAGACGCATTCACCATCACATGTGAGATGCATTATCATCATTTACTATGAGCGAGCACTTTTGCATGTTAATCTGTCGCTCAATTGGTGGGTGGGAGTGCCTGAAAACCTTATTTGCCTGAACATTGTGTCTCTCTCGCTCGTTTCACTAGTCGTCATTTTTGGCATCTGTCTTGAAAGAATTCATTCCCCTGTTGAAATTACGTCAAACTTGCATTATCACTGTTTGCATTCTTTAATTAGCTCCGAATCAAAAGTTAATAGCAATAGTGATTTTAATATTATTTTTCCTCTCAATTAAATTACATAGTCATTAAGCCCAAGTGCATCTGGAGCACTCTCTCTTAAATAGTATTTGTTAATAATTCATTTCAAAATAGATGATTGCTTTGAGATGGTTGCATATGTTTATGGAGCGTACTTGTGTAATCTGTTCTCCCATCAGGCTCCAGGGAATATGAAAATTCATATAGGGCTGTATGTGCACACCATGCGTCAACACTCACGTACACGCTTAATGACTGTACTGGTGATTACACTGATTTTAATGCCTCGCATTTCTCTCTCTCTCTCTCTCTCTCACTCTCTCACCCTGCCCTCTTCATGCACCCTCTCTCGAGCTTATAGATATTTCTCTGATGTGACCATATTTAGGGAGTTTGCTTTTTTTCACATTATTTTTCCAAAGCATTTTTTTTTTTTTTTTTTTTTAAGTCTTACACCAGCATCTGGTAAGTTTGTCATGGGTGTGTATGTATGTGTCCCAAAGCTTCATGATGGCATGGGAGAACTTGGCATCCAGATATTTCAGAGTGGAGATTAGATGCCTATATACGAATACTAAAAGCCCCAACATGCAAGTCGTAGTTTCATGCACCAGAAGATCAAAAACCACTACATTCTTCACCATCAAGGTGCCAAAATGGGTTCTTTGTTATCAGGGCTAGCTTTAAAGTCTGTAAGTGTATGTCAGCAGATTTTCTTTTCTTTCCTAAATACAGGAAAACGTGTCACCATTACAGATAGATTCATTTTTCATTAGAAAATGCTCCTTTAGGCTGTATTCGCTCAAGGCGTTATCTTTCAAAAACCAGCAGTACATGTAAACCAATGGGAAGTGGGCACAGGGCGGTCAGAATGTGTCAACTTTGAAAAAGTACTGCTGCCAGTGTTTTCTTTTTAGTCAGAGTGCAACCTTTTAAAAAGTTTTTACTAAGTTGAACTTTTCAGAAGTGATACAGCTTATCAGCAGTTCAAGGAGCAGAAAACTACCGTTTATTAGGAACCTGACGATATGGAAAATGAGATATTTTCAGAAAGCGGAAGCAGTTGGAGCACATCAGGCGAGTGTTGTCTTTTAACCAGTTGGTAAACGCAGCAGTAAAGTCTAGGATTGATAGATGATTCATGTTTATATGGAACTTGGCAGTTTGAAAGAGTGCGACTTTCAAATAGCAAAAGCTAGTCTTTTTACTGGATACATTATTTATTATTTATAAAAGATTTGTAACCTACATTATCAACAGCAATGTCTTGTGGAAAAACCCACCAAACCCTCAAAACTGTCTCTCTCTCTCTCTTTCTCTTTCCCTCTTTCTAACATCCCCCCCACACACACACACAGATTCATTTCATGGCTTGGACTGATGTTTTTCAGCGTTAGGCCAAAGGCCCTGTGCAGTTGGTGTGTGGGGTTTTATCTGGTGTGTTATGTGCTGATAGTAGTCATATCTGGGAGGCAGAAGCAAGTGAATTATCTGGTGCGCCTGTTTTCATTTTTTGCTCTGCTTTTGAGAAGGCCCTCTGGGATGTGTACAAGGAGATGGAGCAAGAGGTAGGCAATTTATCCTGCGTTTCTGCCATTACGTTCATTTAGAAAAGCAAATAGCCCAAAAGGAGAAACACCATGTTTAAACACACACACACACACACACACACACACACACCACACTCAAGAAACACACTTTTTTTAGATTTGCACCTGCACCATGACATACTCATGGACTTTTATGCCGTTTTCACACTTGGCCCAAACACTTGAGTCTGCACTCAGGACCACTTGGGGGTTGGTTTGGTGCAGGGGCTCATTACTGCAGGTTTGTATACACACATAACATTTTGTTCTGAACCAGTGATCAATTGCACAGTTCTGTATTTGTCTGTGCTGTATTTGGCAAAATGAGTAATAATGGGGCTAATTCCTTCATTCTTTTGACAGTGAAGAGACAGCAGTTTTTTGGTAGCAGTTTCCTTTCCCACACATGCAATACATGAAACGGGGAGAACCATGACAAAATGAACCCATCACATCAATTGGCGTGAGCATTGAGACTATGAGATAAGATAAGATAAATCTTTGTCATTGTCACTTTTTCAAGGAACAACGAAATTTAAGGTGCAGTCGACTCAGTGTGAGGCATGAAGTTAGACAGGAATAAAATAAGACAGAGTTCAATTATGAAAACCAATAGTAATAGCAGTACACAAATTATACACAATTATATACAATAAAATTATATACGCTATAGAAAGACATCTCTGTCCCACTGTTTTCAGGAGGACCATGGAAAGTAGTTATCACAGTAGTCAAACATATGTCTCTAGACATACACATTACTTGTGAACACACACATTCACACAGTGGAGAAAGTAATTGGAAGACCTTCTTAGGGGGATTTCTCATTGTCCTTCATATTAACCCTTGGAAGCTTCCTTAATGAATTTCCAGCAGGATGATGAAAGTATGATAAAGAGAGAGAGGGGCAGACTTCCTATATATCCGCATTATGCGTTTGCTGTCGGATTTCGAATCAGTTCATTAGGGAAATAGCTGTGCGTACAGAGGGTTTGGTATGTTTTTTGTGAGGTTGAGACTAAGTTCATTTGTCCATATTTTATGTGGGTAAAAGCCTTGTTTCTTGTCATGTTATATACCACTGAGACTAGTTTGGCTTGAATAAAAGTGCTCTAACAAGATAAGCCCCAGAAATCACACCATCCAGAATTTCAAAGCATCTTCAGAACTACAGCCCCACCCCCTCACTGCCCAGATGCTCAGTTTTTATCACAGTGGTTTCCATGAAAGATGGCAAATGTGATTCTGGCTCTGGTTCTGATTGTGCCTAAGAATGTTCTGTGTGTTTCTGTCCAATGCAGGGAAATCAAATATGAAGCAGACCAGCCCTCTGTCTGCATCTGCTCTCAGGCTAATTCACTCCCAGCAATCAGGCCTGCGAACACACACTTAATCCCTTCACCCCAGCTAGCCAGCAACAGCACAGATGACACACACACCCCAATGGATTACCATCCCCTTAAATGGCAGTTTAAAGCCATATTAACATTGTTTGATTAATGTATTGGCCAAACACAGATCCACCATAAAACAGCTACTATCAGTGTGCACATGGTCTTCAGTTTGTGCAGCTGTAGCAAATTTATAGTTCCAATATTCCCGCAGTCTGTGCCAAAGGTTGTTATTCGGAATATGTATTCAGACGTTCTAAGCAGTGCTGTTCATTTGAAGAAATTGCACGTTCTTATAATCTCCTTATTGCCATTGGCTGCGCTCGTTACAATGGAGGATGAAAACAATGCCTTTGGTTAATTCGATTACAAATGACAAGGAAGCATCCTGCTTCATGCGCCCGTCATATATGTGTGTGTGGGGGGGGGGGGATTTGTGCAGGATATTACATGAGAGGAGCTTATTAGATATGGGCAGAATGGCTCTTTTCTGGGTCACCGCTGGGTATTTCTATTTTCCTCACTTACTGTACATATGAGATCTAGTAGACAGTTTTCACATGATGGATAACCCAATTCACTAACTTAATCACAGATCCCTCAGCTGGCATAACATCCTCTCTTTCATCCCACACTGCTCTCACAGCCCCCAAAAATAGGCCTTGGAATAAGTGCAATTGGAAAAAAGGCAGGTGATGGAGGAGGGCCGGGGCAGTTGCGCACAGAGTCAGCCCACGACTCAATCGCTTCTTCTCCTTCTGCCTGTCTGCTTTCTCCCTCCTTTTGTCTTTCTTCAGCACTCTCCTTTCCCTCTTTTTGTCTCTCTTCAGCACTCTTTCCTCTTTGGTGCTGCCTTATTTGACTTGGAGCAGATTAGCTTGAGGCAACCCTTGTCTTGGCACATGTTTGGGTGTCATGGTGACCCCAGGCCTCTCATCACTGTTCTGGCAGCAGAGGGGGGCTTTGGAAGAGAGAGAGAGAGCAAGAGAGAGAAAGAAAGAGAGGTAGAGGGAGACAGGGAGAGAGAGAGAGAAAGAAAGAAAGAGAGGGAGGGGGAGACAGAGAGAGACAGAGAAGGCAAAGATTTGGAATCAGGTTTGGAATCAGACTTTTCAAAGCAAATGGAAAGAAAGAGAGAGCTAAAGAGAGAGAGAGATCATTAATGTGACTCAGACTTGTGGATGTGGTTTAGGATACAGTATAACTTACTGCAGGCTATACAAATGAACAAAACTTTAACATGTGGCTGAACTCTGTGAACAGCCTTTTTAGACAACACGTCCCCTCAGAATTATAAGGTTCTATCTACACTCTGACCAGTTTTGAGATATTGAGGTTTAAAGTTTTTGCATCCTAAATAGCAGGACTGGTATGTGGAACAAGTTTATTTAATATACTGGACTTAAAGACACCTTAAATGTATTCTAAATGTGAAATATTAA
>JBBPCX010000006.1:7054842-7059842 GCA_037974365.1 Hydrocynus forskahlii
TATATATATTTGTTCTCTGACTGACTGAGTGCAGTTCTCTGATCTGTTCACACAGACTTAACCACATTGCCATTAAGCATGTAGAGGGACAGTGAGAAACAGATGCCTCTTCTTGTATTACTACAGCAAGTAGAAAGACCACTGTTAGTAGTGGAGGGGTGACACACTGGGTGTTGTTGCAGTGCTGAAGAAGAGCCCTCTCTGTTAACCATTGTGCTTTTGACCAGGGGCTTATTTACTCCCAACACAACCTGTGGCCTGCCTTATCAGATGAACCGTCAGTCAAAGGCTTATCAGTGTACAATGGCCTTGACTGTGGTGGGGTTTAATAATGTAGAGCAGAAATGCATGAAACCTGAGGCTAATCTATGACATTTATTAATACGATGTAAGAAGCAGATGCTGTTATTTTTCTTGACCCTCACCTCCACCCACCTTCTTCACCAAACATGTTATTTAAAGGCTTAGTGAAAGGGATAGAGCACCGTAGAAAGAGTGGAGAGAGAGAAGACTAAACATTAGCGTGTGTGTGTGTGTGTGAGAGAGAGAGAGAGAGAGAATAAGGAGAGTGTGTAATCTTAATGTGGCTGGTGTCCAGGTGTTGAAACAGAGGATCACCTGTGGGAAGAAGAGCCAGTATGGAGGCCCACAGATGGGGCAGAGCAGACCAGAGGATAAAAGGTTGGAGGGCACCTTTGGGATTAGAGTGTTTTAAGTAGCTGTGAGTGAGCCTGGAGAATGGAGCGGGTGTGTTTGCTTTAGTGAGGGACCCACTAAGAGAAATTGGTATAGAAGTGTATGGAGAGGGAGGTGAGCAGGGGCCTGTAGAGCAGCCTAAATAAGAAAGTGTTCTGATTTTGGTAAAATAATGACTGAAGTCAATGTAAAAGCACTTCTAGCTTGAGTTAAAGTAGCACTGCTTCATCTGCAGTGGCACTTTTTAGTACATTTATCAGCATAGGCAAGTTTTTTTTTTTCTCATTTAGATGAAGTTTCAGTCAAAAATACTACATCCAGAGTGAACAACGGGAGTACAGTTGCTAAACAGGACAAGTTTAATCACAAAAAGGGTTAGTAACTGATTATTAATGACCAAAAGAGTATTTTGCTTGCATTTGAAATGCTTAGGGAAGCGCATTTTTGCCCACCTCTGCTCAACATTGTGAACTTAAAACATTTTTCTGATGCACAATCCGTAACATGTTATGTAGCTGTATTTGCAGACAAGCTTAAACAGAAAAGTGCCAGTAAAACAGCAGTGCTGCATTGAAGGCCTGGGACGCAGCAAGACAATGTAGAAGGAGCAGAGACGACTATAACGATCAGATGGGCACTTTCCATCGTCTCACCATTACACTTCATCTGCAATGAAAACTTGTGCTCAAACACACACCAAACACTGTAGCTGATGGCCAGCACACTTAATGTTCCAATGTGAAAGGGAACAGCTCTCTTGTAGCAATGGCTTCAAACTGCGGCTTACAATGTAAATTACATATTGTTAGAATGGCTTAAAAGCATTGCTACTTGCACTGGCATTGAACACTGTTCTCAGTGTCTCTTGTGAGTGACATTTTCTTGTGTTGCTCTTTTTCTTGCTTTTGATTCTTTCTTTTATTCGCTCGCTCTCACGTCCGATGGCCGACATTGATTCAACTAGCAGAATTGGACAAAGAAGGACCAACAAGAGCCAGTGTTGGAGTGCAGGACTGTGACAAAGGGCGACAGCCTCTGTGTGTCCGGGGCCGAAAGAAACTACAAATTGGATGTAACAAAATCAATATTACTAAAATTCTACTTTTTAAGTAAAGTTC
Source organism: Hydrocynus forskahlii (assembly GCA_037974365.1). Taxonomy (NCBI): domain Eukaryota; kingdom Metazoa; phylum Chordata; class Actinopteri; order Characiformes; family Alestidae; genus Hydrocynus; species Hydrocynus forskahlii. The sequence goes on from JBBPCX010000006.1 coordinate 7,056,657, forward strand.
TTGTAATAGTACTTCTGTTATACTCAGCAAAGTGTATCATGACACTGATAACATACTGTCCTCCCCTAGAGGAAAGCGTGTATGTGTGTGTGGGAGAGATTTACCACCCATCTGAATGCATTGATTTAAACCAAATGTGTTGGGTTTATAACCCTTGGGGGTGGCTGCTCATAGTGTTTAGAATAACAGGAAGCTCTTTAAGATATGAATGCAGGCAGTTTGCAGACATTTAGTCTGTAAATTTATAATGAAAGACAGTGTCATGCTTCTAAAAGCCACATACCGCAGTGTGTGCAGGGTACCTTTGCCTAATGAGGGTCTCTTACACTGATAAACAACAGGATTGAAAACAAAGCTGCCCACACAGAAAAATGCTACTTTGAAATGTAATAGGTTTGACCCGTGTGTGTGTGTGTGTGTGTGTGTGTGTGTGTTCGCTGCAGCCATAGACGGTTGTTTTTAAATACACTGTCGCTGACGTCTCCCCAGTCTAGTTTACTTTATCCTCGCTACTTGCATTGATTTCTGAATTCATAATAGGAAAACATAGTGTGCATGTTGACCTATAGATTTTGGTTTGCTGGGTGAAGGTGTACAAAAGAAAGACAGTGTCATCAGAGCACATCTGTAACATAAGCCTGTGTGTGTCTTTGTGCTGCAGTGACTTTATTTATGAATATTTATTTTACCACTTATGCTGCAGCCTTATTATACAGTTATTAAGCTCAAGACTTATTATTCAGTAATTAGTATGAAACTAATGTGTCTTATGTGGTAATCAGAGTGAGGAGCTGCATTCAGGCTCTTGCAGTTTTAAAGGGTTCCTACTGTAGCTTATAATATTTTAAAAGTTAAATCACAAAGGCTTGGTGGTCATTTGGTAAATGAATTGAACTGTGGAAACCAAGGTGTGTGTGTGTGTGTGTGTGTGTGCGCGCGCCTGTGTTTCTCAGTGGTTGGTTGCTGAGTTCTGGCTCTGCGTTGTGTGTCCCCCTGTGGTGTGTATTGTTTAGGCAGGCCTAAGTAGGGATTAGTAGTGTGTTGAGGGGTTCTGTCAGAGCACCCCGTGTGTGTGTGTGTGTGTGTCTGTGTGTGTGTGGGAGAGAGAGAGAGAGGGAGAGAGAGAGAGAGAGACCAAAAATACTGACTATAAGAATAAGCTTTTGTGTATTCCCATGTTAAACTACAATGGAAAACCTTTTTTTTTTTACTTAAAGGGCCCATATCCTATTTGTAGATTTGTGCTGTTTCGTGTACTACAGTTGTCATTTATTTTTTGACCTTTAGAATTACACTGGTTGTTATTGTTACAGTCTTTAATGTGAAATCCTTCTAATAACTTTAATGTATATGGGTAGGACAAAACAGCTTTAGACTAAATCAGTGGTAAGTTTTGCCTTTTGTAAGTTTGTGAACACTGAAAGGACATTCGTTATTTTAGCATGAAACATTAAAATATTTGTATAAAGTCAATCAAAATCCCAATTGATTAAAAAACAACTTACCTACAATCTGTCTTCATTAGAAACAATAACTTAGACTAAATGTCTTCTGTGGATGCTAATCAGTTTCTAACATCTATGTTAAGTGATTTTCTAAACTTGTCCTGACAGAAATAAAGTGAAGTTTGTGGGGTGACTGACATGAACCACCCTCCTCAGGTCTTACCCCAGTATCTCTACTGGATTTAGGTCAAACACAAGTCTTCCTCTCTCACCGCCTTGAAATAGTCCCGAATCCACTACAGTGTGTAATCAGTCCCGACTGAACTTTTCCTTCATATTCTCTTATTATTGATTTACCGATTCGACAGCTCCACCTCTGCCATAAAGCTGAAGCTTATAAAAGTAACAAAACAAAAATAAACCTGTAAAATTTGTTCGGATCTGACATGTATTTAAGATCATTCAGATTTTTGCCAATTTAACAAGCTGACTATGAAGACACCAAAAGCCAGGTTCTGAATATAATAATAATAACAATCATCATCATCAAAATCATAATCATAATACATGTTGTTGATGAGCTTTGATAATCATTAGTTTAATAAATAACATGGATTTTGTCAGCGCTGATCTTGGCTGTGCATCCCCAATGAGTTACTATGTTTGAATTATATATATATATATTCAGGTCATTTCCAGGTCAAGTTAAGTTTGCAGTGTGTGCAAGAGAATCATTAAATTTGGAAAAAAATTAAATTCAAATTGGCAAGGAATCTTAAGGTGAACTAGAAGTGAAAAGCTGTGCTGTAAGGGCGTCCAGGCCAAACATTCCAGATCTTATCGGCTGAGTTTGATTTAGGTTTGTGTTGTGCTCTAAAGCAGCTCCTCTGAGGACTTATCATCTCTCCACCTGCCTGCTGCAATCACATGAAAAACCACAAGAGAGGAAGCCCAGCCAAGTCTGTGTCACCGTGTATCTCTTCTTATCTTTCCATCTTCGCCAGACACTATTTAAAAAAAGAGAGAGGTAGGGAAGAGGAAAACAGCCACCCTGTGATAAATAAGAATCTGCACCTGTATGCAAAACAACAACAAAATCCAAAAAACATAGTGGCAAATGCTTTAAAAACAGAGGCAGCCAGAGAGAAAGAGAAAGAGCGAGCTGGAGCAGGGAGGTTTGTGGTGGATCACTGGTGATGGCCCCGTTCAGAACACGTTTTTTTTATTCCTCTGCCTGTGAGAGGCATTCATCTAATCATCCATCAGGAGAGAAAAAACTGAAGGGAGGGGGCAACACTGAATAAAAAAAATACATCAACAGCAGAGAAATGAAGAATTAAATTCAGGTTGAAGAGAAATGAGATGGAGAAAGAAATAGAGAGAGAGGGAGAGCGGAAGATTTGATGGCTAAGGCCTGACAAAGCTGTCATCATGCTTTTAAAGAGAGACATACTCAATAAAAGTTTCCCCCCAGCCTGGTGTGTATTGCAGTGTGATTGTGAGTATGTGTGTGTATGTGTGTAAAAAATAGAGCACTGTAAGCAATGGTGTGAGGGACTGGGATGCAACATGCAGTGATATATTGTTTATGTGTGTCTGTGATACAGAGATGCAGAAATAATGCCATAGCACCTTCTTGAAATTTAGGGTGACTTAATTTAGCTCTCGAGACCCTACATGACCAAGTATTGAGACACCTGATTCACTTCCATTGAGCCATAAAATCAAAAGTGAGATCAGG
>JBBPCX010000006.1:7064842-7072348 GCA_037974365.1 Hydrocynus forskahlii
TCCAAACAAGTTCTGTTGGCTGTCAGTAAACATTTGCTTAAAGTGTAATCTTCATTTGAGTTCCCTCTTTTACTTAATTTCTTCTGTTTTTCTCTCTCCCTCTCTCTCTCTCTCTCTCCCTCCCTCTCTCTCTCTCCCCCTCTCTCCTTCCTTCCCTCTCTTTCTCGATGTTCTCTTTCAATCAGCTTCCATTCTACCCAGCGTCTAACTCCACTGTTTGTATTCCCGGAGTACACAGGCGTTCATTTTCATTATAATAGCCGCGAGAGGAAATACTGGCACGGCAGATATGATCTTTTCATTTATTAGAACTCTGAAGTCAAAGATTAGTCCTGTCTTTTTTATAATGAAAACTTTCGCTAGTCGTCAGGGATTCTCAATTTATTGGAATTAACGCACAAAGACGGTATGCAAAGGAGAAAAAGAGGAGGGGGGGCATCAATCACTAATTTGATGTGCTCGCTGCTAGAAACAATGAAAAGCATTAAAAAAAACTGAACATTGAATCTAAATGGAAAGACTGTGAACTGAAAAGGCAAACTTGTTTTAATGGTGTTCCGTCTGCCCAGTGAAACTTTTCAAAAGGTCATACTGAGGTTATAAAAGCATTTCAAGCTATTTTAAAGGTAGCATCTGTTGTAACATCCAGTAAGTGAAATAAGGTAAATGTCATTATTGAAAACTAATGAAGGTATAAGTCTTCTTTACTTTATGATACTGTGAATGGATGATATCTGATTGGTACATTGTGTTTGGCTTGTAAAGGCTGGATCACTCCAACATTTATCCCTGAGATTAAATCTTATCTGCACATTCCTTAATCCTGTTTTCCTACATAATAACAGCATTCTTCCATCTGTAGAAATAGCTAATATGGCGGAACAGAGCGTTCTCACCTGTTAAAATATCCGTCTGTGGACACCGTCTCTTTGGCACCTGATTGTGCCCGCAATTTCGAGTCAAATGTCAAAACCTGTAATAACATGATTAACATAATTAAATGTAATTAAAGTCCTTAATCTGTGGGAGACTGTCCAGAGTTTCACGCATGGAGCCGTTTTATTCCCGTTCCCTTTTCGCTCGTAATGACGTTTAAACAGGTGTCATTTACTCGGCGCCTTTAATTTCATGGCCTGTTTAGATAAATGTCATTCCGAGGACTTCCTTGTCGAAACAAATTATAGCAAATCCTTTTATGTCTCACAAGGTCCGTGCAGTTGCTGCCCCCACCATTATTGTATCCATATGTATCTGCTTTCTCAGAATAGCTACGGTGGGCTAGTGAGGGGGGGGGCTAAAACACTAATGAAAGAACATCTCCTTCAGTAGAAATGTATAATGTACGCAAACGTGGGAGTGAAGTTCTCTGATGACTCTTGTTGAGTCCGAAGAAGAAAATAGCGTTAACTGACTGGCTGACTTGCTCTGCAGGCTAAACATATCAGCTTTTTAATGAAATAACTGACAACAGTTGATTAAAGGCCTAATATAATTGAATAAAAATAGGTTGAACTGAAATAAAAGAAGCTGACATACTGTGTGAATACTGCTAAAGTTTCGAAAAGGTTCCATTCACTCTTCAGTCCATGGGATCTAAACTGCATAAGCTACTTAAATCATTCTTTAGCACTATAATAAAAACAGCCTGCTTAATTCTAAGCTGTCGGAGAGGCTGGAAAATGGTTATGTCATAATGATTTATAGCAGTTTTCCATATATAAAGCAACATAAACGTAAAAAGTAGAAGACATGGGCTTCATTTAGAATGTCATGCAATGGCATCAGACACAGAGGAACCCATGCTTTTCCCCAGATAACTGGTGGGTGAATAAATTTGAGCGTCCTGCAACATGATAAACTTTTGTTCACTACTTTCTATGCAGTTTGAAGCTCCATTCCTACCAAACATTTCCACTTCTTGTGGTTTGGAATCACTCTTAAAACGTGTGAACACTCTGACTAATCCACTTTACCGAGAGCTTCTGGAGTGATTAGAAGGCACCTGGCATGTCTGCAGCAGTAGTGTACACCTAGCTGATTTTTTATTAGTGTAGCTCCTAAGTCTCCTGCAGCTCTAATCCAGTCCACCTGATTCTGACATGCAGATGATCCTGGGAGTTTGGTAAACTTAGTCAGGTGTGCTAAATTCAGGGCTGGCACAGAATTAAAAACTAGTACATTTAAAAGACTCATTAACAATGGCTCAGGTTGGATGGGATTGGTTTTCCAATGAGAAGTGGGAGAATGTGAATTTAATTTGCTGAGATGAGACAGGATACTTGATTTTTCCACTGCCTTCATTCAGTTCACCTACACTGAGCTTGATATTTATTTGCAATGTGTTAATTATCAGAGTCATACACTGGATGTGGGATGCATACCAGCTTAATCTTGACCATGGAACGCAAGTAAATGCTTCAAATGAGTACTTAACAACAATTAAAGTGGATTAAAACACTACTGAAATGATTACATTACTTTAGTTCTCCATGTGAATCAGTCACATCCAAATCATTCTAGAGTGAGAGTGATCTTTTTATGTTGGAGTAAAGCCTTATTTGAGCTGGATTTGTTTTCCCAGAGGAGGTCCTGTGACGTAATTCAAAACGGATTTGACTGGCCGATTCAATTTGGATGAAGTTCTGGATTGAAGCTTCATAGTATGGGCCTTCACATCAGCGCTAAGCTTAAAATTGAACAGGTGCAAACAAATAAGCACTAAAAATTATTTCAGTTAATTTCAGATTGAATAGCATTATACAAGTACAGTGGGCTCATTCAGCTTAACAAATACTGCCCAACAAGGCAGAAATTGCACTGCCTTGCGAGGAGTGCTTTCAGGATATTTCATTTTCATTCTTTATCTACATAGGTAGTCTCTGGAAATAGTAGAAAATTACAGTAGTCCAGTTTTCAATTTGAGGATGAAGGAACTAATAAGTCAGGCTCCATTTTAGTGGGAGACCTTGACTTACTGTCTCTAAAATATAGGTGCAAATGTCTATTACTAGGGTTCGTTATTACCTCACAGTGAAGTTGATTTAAACAGGACTACTATTACCGGAGGAGCTTCGGGTTCAGCGAATTAGAGTTATTCCTAAGCAGATTCCTAAAAATTGTGGATTCATACTGGATCACACAGGGCTATTTGTCAGTCGCTCAAATTACTGTGCAGGGTCAAACTAATCCAGCCCAAATGGAGCCTATGAGGACGTCAGAAGCCAGTAAACATGTTGGGTGTTGACAAAGTGACTGTTATAAGGTTTTTTGGAAACTTGCACTCGCTTTTACACTTTTGACCTCAGGTGTAGACAGGGAAGAGTCTGGAGTCTGAAAGTCTAAAGGATTATGCTTCTTATAGAGGTGTGTGTGTGTGTGTGTGTGTGTGTGTGTGTGTGTGTGTGTGTGTGTGGGGATGGGTAAAATCAGATTAACCGTCTCACTGTTGACATGTCTATTGATCGGGCTTGGGTGTGGTTGTGTGTGTGTGTGTGTGTGTGTGTGTGTGTGTGTGTATATGAGAGAGAGAGAGAGTGCGAGGTTGTGTGTGTGTACAGGTGTGTGTGTGTGTGTGTGTGTGTGTGTATGAGAGAGAGAGAGAGTGTGAGATTGTGTGTGTGTGCAGGTGTGTGGGTGTGTGTGCTCAGAGCAGATACAATAAGAGCTGAGGCAGTGTGTGGCCGGGGCTTGAGGGAGCTTGCGGCCTTGATTACTCCTGCACAGAGGCTGCGGTGGCAGGGGGGAGATAAGGCTAAGCCCCTATCTCTCCACCTCTCCCACTCCTTCTCCAGTTTACTGGGGCATATTGCACATTTTTTTGTGCCAGCCTTTGAAGTCCCATCATAAAATGTGACAGTTTCCATCTAACCTTTCCCCAAGGTGAAGACTGTCTTATTCCCTGCCCACAGTCAAATCGCTTTAATAACCTTTTCCAGGTTTTGGCTTTACTCAGAGAGGGGAATTATTGGGGGGAAAGTGTTAGACGCTTCTGACTTTTTTGCCCTTTCCACACAAGCTTTTGATGTGTGTAGTGAACTGACTATGAAGGCAGCTGGGGGGGGGATCTAGTTTAGTGGTCCTGAAACTTTGTGTTCAGCAGTTCAGTTATTTCAGCTTCTTCTCTCCATATACTTGCTACAGCAAAGAGTGCACTGTCACTGTCATGACAAAACTTTAGAACCACTTTTTTCTATTAAGAAATCAACTAATGGTTGAAAATCACCTAATAGAATTTCACTACATTAACATTTTGGTATTGCTACAACCGTGGTAAAATTATTTTCTTATGCATTTGCATGACATGTACTGTACATATTGCCTTGTGCTGATAAATAAGTTTCACCAGTGGCTCTCCATGATATTACATACATTTTGTCATTGTAACAAAACCCCATATCATTGAAAATGGTATAACTGAAGATGGTATAACTGGAAGAACAGGCAGTATAGAGGGAAGATGTTTCTTAACAGATTATTCACAGTGGAATCAGATGTCTAAAAAGTATAATGCCACTGAACTCTCCCTCACAGAAAGTTATTACATGGCACATTTAAGAATATACTGTTTGTTAAGTGATATAAAAGTTTAGCCTAGGAGAGATACATGCAGAATGTTGTAAGGCAAATGAATACACAATAAAGCATTTTTTTCCAAATCTAGCACTGTTTTGCCATCACTTAATAGTAAATAAAATGGTTCTATTTGTGTTCACAATCCCTGAATGCCTATCACACAACTGAAAACTCATTTCTCTTCAATGACCCATTTAACATCTAATCTGAATTACTTTGTGTAAATCTCTGAATCTGAATTATCCAGAAAGTTTGAAAGTGTGGGATTCCTCTTTAATTTCATTGTATGTTGATGTTACAGGATTTTATTTTATTTTGTGCCATTTTTTTCTTCTCAATATTTTGGACCACCTGGAGTTTTCAAAAGGTATAAAAAATGAAATAAAAAAAACGGAGTTACAAGGTTTTGATAAAACAAGGACTGATTTTTTTAACCATGTCAGGAGATACACATGCACTGCCAGTGCAGCAGTATTTGAAGCCAATTTTGGTTTGTTTTATTGAAAGGGTCGTGTGTGAAGCCCCGTGGCCGAGCTTTCGCTGTGGTTTGGCTGCAGGGTCGTGCACCACTCCCAGGTTCAAGGATCAGCCGGGGTCTGTTCTGTGTCTCTGTCTGCCTGGCTCTAAATGACACTAATGAGTCCAGGAAGTGCTGTTTCTGCAGTAATCTCTGCTTTCATCTGAGAAAGCCTCCTGAGGTCTGGTAAATGAACCTCCTCCCACAAAGCAGTTGTTGAGTGGTCTATGCCACTTTTGTACTTGTGTGATGTGCAAGTGAGTAAATGCGGCGAGTGTGTACTGTAGTTAGGAGCAGAGGCCACCTGTGGCTTTTTGCAGGATCAGTAGGAGGTGTGTGTGTGTCTGTGTGTCTGTCTATATGCGTGCATGTGTGTGTGTGTGTGTGTGTGTGTGTGTGTGTGTGTGTGTGTGTGTGTCTGTCTGTCTGTCTGTCTGTGTGTGTGTCTGTGTGTCTGTCTGTGTGTATGTGTGTCTGTCTGTGTGTGGGTGTGTGTGTGTGTGTGTGTGTGTGTGTGTGTGTGAGAGAGAGAGAGAGATGCTAAACTGATGTGCTGTTCAGTAGAAAACATGTGGAGACACACACATGCACACACTCACATAGACACACACACTCACATACACATTCACATGTGCACATACAGGCACACACACAGGCTAGATCATGACTGTGCGGCTTGTTAACAGGCCTGAGGTCAGGTACAGTCTGTCCTTACAGCCTGTCCTTACAGCAGAGCCACTTGAACTCAAGTGTCTTTCCTACTTAATGACTTCATTTTCCTCATCTCTTTAGATTGTGATTTTTTTTTTCCAATTTACCTGGAGCTCTGTAGTGCGTATCGTTTTGTCTTTGCATATGCAACTGACTGAACACATTAAGAAAATGATTTTAGTTGTTTAATATTTGCAATTTATTTTTACTCTTCAACTTCTATTCCTTACTGTAAGACGTACATAATTTAGTAGTAGTTATTGAAGAGTCTGTACCTGAATAATTCCTACTGAATATGCTGTAGTAGTTATTAATAATTCATAGTAGTTACAGAATGATTCTATTGTTTCTGAATAATCTACAGGTTACTGAATGTATCCAAGTAGTTAATGAATAATCGCTGAATAAAGAAGTTTATTAATAATTGATTGTAGTTCCTGAATAATTTTTTTAACCCTAAAATACACATGTACACAGAGCTTCTGAAAACTATGGTAAGCTAAGCTGGTCACAAATATCAGGATTTTGTCAGTTCCAGGCTGACTGACTGCACGTCCCAGTGAATGCACTTCTGAGCAGTGGGTTCATCAGTCCGACAGCAAAAGCATTTTTCTGATAGTTGCCTGTTTTCTGCGCCATGACATCCATGTGTCTTTCAGAAAGAGGTATTGTCAATAGGCTTAAAAAAATGTGTTCGACTCGTGGCATCAAATCTTCAGAGGTTTCAGAGCTTTCTTGGAAGTATTAAGTTGAGGTTAAGCTCATTGACGTTACATCTATGAGCTATGACAGGTTTGTAGTGTGTCAGACATGTGACCTTCTTTAAGAAGGTCATGGTAAGTGTGTTCCCACCCTAATGAGCCCATGTTTCCACCCACGTTTAGCCTTAAACTTCTCTTGGCTGTTCCCAGATGTTCTTGACAAGAAAGCGTTTGTTTTTGCTGCTCCTTGCGCGTCCTGAAAGTGTGTTTGCTGGCCAGATGCCTTTTCAGTTAATTGGGCAGGTAGGAGGATGAAGGGAAGAATGACTATAGAATGAAGAAAGAACTTAAGAACATTTTTTTTCTCTCCTTCCTTTTTTCTTTCTTTCGGAAGACACTGAAAGGACTTTTCAGCTCATTTGTACCAAAGCTGTGAGTTTGTAGTGTAATTACTTCATTAGATCAGGTTCTGTGTTGCATTAGTTATTAATCTGTGTAGCAGTAGTTCTGAGACATGGCATTCATCTTCTGCTTCCTAAAATAACCCAAACCTGCCAGCATGGAAAAAAAACAAAAACTTTTCTGCTAGTTGTTTATGTAAAATCAGCTCTCAGGATGGCACTGAACAAAGTGGCTGCAATTTAAGGAATAATCACAGTTTTTTACTCAGAGGTAGAACTGACATTGTGACATGAAGTCCACTCAGATAAAGCATTACTATTGATTTTCCCTTTAGAGAGACACACACACACACAAGAGCTATAATAGAAATTTCTGAAAGTCCTTATGTTGAAATTCCTATTTAGTACATATTTTGCTATTTGAAAATTGAAAATCTTTTTAGAATCTTAAATCATTATCTTTAAGAAATCTTTAAGGTGTATTTTGAATAAATAGTAAATGTATTAAAAGTAAAAGTCAACTTTGTCATCTTAGTTGTATACATGTACACAGTGAGACAAGAGGACATGGCTCCTGATTTTACGGAGTACAAAAAGATACATA
>JBBPCX010000006.1:7073197-7085476 GCA_037974365.1 Hydrocynus forskahlii
TGTGTAAGAAATGGATATAAACACAATTTATTAATGTGCTGTTTAGTACAAATTGTGTGATTGTTTTTGGTGTAATGTAGAGGATTACAGCGCCACCTTCTAAGCAGGAGAGTGGGATTCATATTTATTATAATGAATAGATTTCTGTGCGCACAGGCTTGTGTTTTTGCTGTCAGCTGACTGTTCAGGACCAAGCGTTTGACAGGTGTTTGATGGTGGTGATCAGGACTTTGTCTTTCTCACACCTTTTTCTCTTTCACTCTCCATCCTTCCATCTCTCATGCTATTACCACATCCTCCAGAAGACATTAAATCAACAAGAGCCAGAGAGCTTTCCTCAAAGCCCTTTAAATGCCCCTGGACTACTCATCCCTTACTGAGCTTTCACAGGCCACTGAGCTGTCTCATCCAGCCATGTCATCTCTCTCTCTCTCTCTCTCTCCTTCTCTCTCTCTCTCCTTCTCTCTCTCTCTCTCCTTCTCTCTCTCTCACATTCTCTCGCTCGCTCTCTCTCTCCTTCTCTCTCTTTCGCTCTCTCCTTCTCTGTCTCTTGCTCTCTCTCCTTCTCTCTCTTTCTCTCTCCTCTCTCTCTCTTATTCTCTCGCTCTCTCTCCTTCTCTCTCCTTCTCTCTCTTTCGCTCTCTCTCCTTCTCTCTCCTTCTCTCTCTTTCGCTCTCTCTCCTTCTCTATCTCTTGCTCTCTCTCCTTCTCTCTCTCTCTATCTTTCTCTCTCCTCTCTCTCTCATTCTCTCTCTCCTTCTCTCTCTCTCTTCTTCTCTCGCTCTCTCTCCTTCTCTCCTTCTCTCTCCTTCTCTCTCTTTCGCTCTCTCTCCTTCTCTGTCTCTTGCTCTCTCTCTCCTTCTCTCTCTCTCTCTCTCCCTCTCTCTCTCTCTCCTTCTCTCTCTCTCTCTCTCCCTCTCTCTCTCTCTCCTTCTCTATCGCTCTCTCTCCTTCGCTTGCGCTCTCTCTCCTTCTCTCACTCTCCTTCTCTCTCTCCTTCTCTCTCTCGCTCTCTCTCTCCTTCGCTCGCTCTCTCTCTCCTTTGCTCTCTCTTTCTCTCTCATAGCAATGTTCTAAAAGGGCCACACTCCTTGATAGCTGTCACTCACTCTTCCTCTGGCCTGGGTCGGTCTTTATCTGTCTGAATGCATTTAGATTATCTCCACCCATATGAACCCAGTTTGGCTTTATTTCATTTCACGCTGCTCTGGATTCTCTCTACCACCTGGCCAATGTAAAAGGGGGGAAAAAAACAGCATTTTGTTAGGTGTGAAGAAAAAAATGACAAAGAGAGCACGTAGCTCGAGTTGAAAAAAGGGAGGCTATCGCCCTTGGTTCAGAGACCCTGCTATTATTGAACTGCCACAGCTATCAGAGGAGCGGAGGTCAATTTTTTTTTCTTTTCTCCTCCTTTGAAAAGAAAGTAATTTTCTGTCACTTTTGTGAAGATGAGGCAGCCATCTTAGTGCTTCGCCCACCCCTCACTCTCTCTTGCTCTCTCGATCTCTCAGAAAACCTGCAGAAAATGAGGGTGAAGGCCCCACCACTATTTTACAGCCTTATTCCAATGCTATTGATTTTTCTGCTCTAATAGCTGGCACCCCCCTCTTCACTAGTTCAGATTATTGTGCAGATGATTATTAATCAGTGTTCACTGGAGTCACAGTGCACCAGAGCATTTTAACACTTCATTTATTCCCCTGATGCTCGCGCCCGCTGCGGACCAATCGCCTCCCCGCGTCTCCGCTCTGCAGCCAATCAATGGGCCCGCTTTGCAGAGGAGCTCCAATTATGACAAACGATCGAGGGTGAGGGTATTCGTTAAGGCCGCCGTGTCGCCACATCCTTGTGTTGACGTGACATCGAATTATTCTGTGATTTATTTTGTTTCCAGTTCACTAAAACTGTGTCAGTGCTTAGTGCTGGTGGTCAGTGTGTGGTTATGGTAAGTGTGTGGTATTTGTTGTTTTTCTGTGTATGCTTTATGATGCTCATTATGTATCATTTTCCTGACCACACACACACTGGAATCTTTCAGCATCTGATCTGTTGAGGCCATGCAACTTTTCTCAGGTCATTCTGGACCATTAATTTTTGTTTGTTTGTTTGTTTATTTATATTTATTTATTTATTTATTTATGCGGGACACTGCACATTACCCAGCTCAAGTTGGTCAGTATAGAGGATGAGTAAAAGGTTTACCAGCATATGTACGTTCAAGAAAAACTGTTAAGTAGAAATGATGATGTATTAAATATAAACGATTCAAATAATCAAATAATTTACGTACAAACAACCTAATAAAACATGCACGAAGCACACCAGAGATAAAATGGAGCAGGAGAGGCATATACTTTGTCTTATTATAAACTAAAGTGTGTTAATGAATAAATTAAGACATCTGACTACAAAGATTTACTGACTGTCTCAAACACTGCTGGCACACTTCCTTTGGCCACACAAACAGAGGTGGAAATAAAGTAGAACGTAAAGACTGTGATGTAGGTTTGCTTGTGGGCAGAACTCTTATTTCCTCTCTGTCTCATGTTTCTCTTTCTGTTTCGTGGTTGCTCTTTTACTTGCTTACTCATGCTCTCGTCCTGCTTGAGGTTGTGGTTGTGGTTCTACAGCATCATCTACTTCCTCTCCCTTCTTTTCAGCGGTGACATGGCGAAATAACAAGCTTAGCTTTAAGTTCACTTTAAATAATCTCCACTTAGGACCATGAAACCTGGGTGAAACAATCACCATGGATCACACCACTTTGCTGCAGTCCAATTACATTAACATAGACGTGCAAATGATCTCAGATAATCCCCAAAAATTAAGATGATCATTATGTATGATGTATAATAACAGTACAGATGTTTCTTGAGAATAAACATATTTAATATAAGGGCTGTGTTTCATACTGTATGGTTCTAATGAATTTAATTAAAGATAGTGCTACAGGAATATTATATGCTGAATATTTTAAAGACAATTGCAGAATAGTTTTACAGCACAGCATTGTAGATACTAGACACTAGAAATGACTATTGTATTAATATAGTCATTTTTCTCTTCTCTAACATTTCTGTAGTACTGTTTAACATAATCCTTCTCCAGTGATCTATATTACATTCACCTCCATGGAACACTTCTGCAGGGACCCACCCATCGCCTTGTCTCAGCAGTTTGCTCCAGTAAGTCTGTGACTGCAGTTTTATACTTTGACTTTAACCACATTTTAGTCAAAAGGAGAACATACACTTCATACAGACTCAGACAGTTTATACATAATCTAGCTCTCTATAGGTTGGTTGTATGATCTTTGCGATTTGATAGAAAAGGCCATATGCCCACCTTTGAAGAGACTGATTAACCAAGTACACACCTAAAGATGTGTAAAAAAAAAAAAAGAAAAAAGAAAAAATTTGTCAGTGTAACACAGACTACCTCCAATTGTGGGAAGTATAACTAGGATTACAGCGCCACCTTCCAAGCGGGAGAGTGGGATTCATATTTATTATAATGAATAGATTTATGTACGCACAGGCTTGTGTTTATGGCTGTTTGAATAAAACACAGCCGTAAAGCTGAATGTCGTCATCGTTAGTATAGTGGACAGTAACTCTGCCTCTCACGTGGAAGACTGGGGTTCAGATCCTCAACAGGGAGGTTTTCCTTTTGGGCTGCCTGGTGGCCTGATGGTTAGAGAGATGCCTCTATGATCACAAGGCCCTGGGTTCGAATCCCAGGACTGCCATTGGTACCACTGAGGTACACTTGAGCAAAGTACCATCCATCCCCACACACTGCTCCCTGGATGCTGCATCGGTGGTTGCCCACTGCTTCACTTGGTGAAGAGGTTAAATACAGAGAAGAATTTCACACTTTTCACAGTGTGTGCTGTGCTGTGGTGTGTTCACACGTGACTATGAGGGGCCACGTTACTTTAAACTCCCTTTCCTGTCTGCGCTGACTGGTTTTGCCAGATAATGTATGCGTGTCCATGTGCTAACCAGCTCTGACAGTGTAATTATTGAAGCAGTGGTTTACAGATCAGGCAAAACCAATGGAAACATATAAGAAGTTTTATGTAAGCGTCCCTATGTCTGTATCCCTATGCGGCCCTCAAACTTCCTTTCCTATCTGCTTTTGTTGGTTTTGAGTGATCTAGATCCTGTGGCCTCACTGATTATATTGGCAGAAGTTGGTTAGCATGTGGATCAGGCAAAATCGGTGTACGCAGACGGGAAAGAGAGTTTAATTCAATCTTTTCTGTTGTTGTTATTTTCAATGTCATTCAGTCACTTAAAAGCATTCAGTGATATAATTCTTTGTAGCAGCCAGGTCATGTATGGTAGTAGGATTAAGGACGTACGTTCTAACATGCTGATCAACCAAAGGTGAAAAAAAAAGATTCAGGGCTTGCTTTAAATATCCGGGGCTGAAGCCCTGAAGCCCAGCCCTGGCACTGCCCGTGGCTGGCAGTCTACTGGACTTAGTTTTAGGGGTTTTAAGGGTTTAGTTTTAGAAAAACAGTGTAGAAGGAACTGTGCGTGTAGTCCTTTCGGCTCCGGGTTCTTGAAGTTTCAACTCCACAAAACATCACAAATGGGGCCGCAGGGAAACTTTCTCTCTTAATCCAGGTTTAGATACACGAACAGTGGTGAATATTCACGTGCGTGCACATGAAAGTGTGACATTTATGAAGAACAACTGATTGTGTGAAATGTGAAACATTCTCAAGAAAGGCGTGAATATTTTTAAGAACATAAGTGACCAGGGAAGCCTTCTGTAAATGGTCCTAAAGCTGTTTACGATCTGAAATGCCAAACTGCTCCTGCCCTGATGCTCCTGCCCTGATGTGGGTTTGGTGTGCAGCACAAGTTGCCATGGTGATGAAGCCCAGGAAACAGTGATTAGTTATTAGTTTTGTTATTAGTCATGACCAATCCATGTAAAATGAAAGTAAAGTTTATTTAATAAATAATAATACAACTAATTAAAGCATCATAAAACACCAAAGACAAAGTAAAAGAGTGCATGCTGTTCCAGAGAGAAAGAAAAAAGTCCTACAGTGGTCGCTTAAAATTGCTGTTGCTATTAATAACTGAATTCAGACCAACAGCTTTCGTGAAAGATGTGCTTTAAGTCCCATAGTTCAAGGATTCTCGACACGTTGTGTGCGTGTATAATTCAAAATGTTTGAATCGAAATTGGATTGTATGTATTATTTCCTTTGATTATCATCATGTTTACCTGGTTTTTTGCATCAGTGTGTGTGTGTTTGTGTATTTCTGTGTTCTTGGACATTAAAGTAGAAATAAAAAGGTCCACTGCCCCCCAGCATATCGAATACATGTAGGAAATGTTAATTAGGCCTGATTTTAAGCCATCAGTTATTTTCCCCTTTTATAAAAAGAAATCACAGACACTGCCCTGTTGTCATTTTCTGAACAAACCTTTTCCCCCATTTAAAGGACATGTGTGCAGTTTAAGAGCAGGAAGCACTTCTCTGTATCATGTAAACGCATTTGAGGGGGGTCCACACAAAACATGCGAAAATCACATAAATATCAGGTGGTCATGTTACAGATGTGGCTGATTTATATCCCAAGAGTAACGTAAGATTGAGCAGCTTGCAGAGGCTGATTTAGGGTGTATTTTCCTTATATATAAACTTGTGTCAGGATATTAAACAATGTGATGTCGATAGACTTCGACAGTTGCAGCAGATGAGACGCAGGCCTTGAAAATGTGCTGAAAGATTGTTTGCTATTAGAATTACACAGTTTAAACTCTCAGGATTGGATGCATGTGTGAGAAGACACTTCACCATACACTGCGACGTGGCTGCAGTATGCAGGTCGGAGTGGAATTAAACGGCTGAAGAATGCTTTCGTGAAAGACCTTCATTTCCTCACACCTACGTCTCTTCGTCACTGAATTTTCTTGCTCTGTTTACCTATACCTTTTAAACCTGCACTTTAACTTGTAGTCTTGGTGAATAGGGAACATTGTGAGTGAATCAAGGCATGTTCTTGCTACATATTTACATAAATCTCACCCTCTGTGTAATGTTTGGCTGTTGTATATTACATTGCTATACTTTTTTACTCTGTAGTTCTACAGACAAGCATAATTTTTTTTGTGAGATTAGTCACATGTGTGCAAACGTCTGTACACCAGTCTAATCTCAATGCATCATTTTTTGTCAGTTTTCTTTGCAATGGAATCCATCCATCCAGATGCTCAGTTACATGCAGATTCCAGTGAAAATGAAACCGGCCTGAGACTAGACCTGAGGCGAGACACTTGAAGGTGCACCCATCAGACCTTTCACTCGTCTCCTCTCTACTCCTCTTTGACTGTTCAGAGAGAGTTTGTGAGACTCAGCCAGAGTGTGAGCACGCTAATCTTTATTCCCCATGCTTGGTCTTCGTCTGCGAGAGAAGGATAAGTTCTTTCTCTGTGTGTCATGGAGACAAAGACAAGTGTAAATGAACAATGGGTGAACTGAGAGAGCCTGTGTGTTTTATACTAAAAGAGTGTTTTGACAGAGTGTTTTGGCTCATGTATGAAACACTCAGACGTGAAGTCTCACCTTCACTGTTGCAGATCGTGTTCGAGCATTTTATCTGCTATTGTTCCTGTCCATACTCTTCACGAGGCTCTCTGGCAGTTTGACCGCAGGAGCGTCTGCAGTTCTGTTATTCTGTCCTCTATTATTTTCTTGGTTTGAAGTTGCTGGAGCTGAACCGAAGCAATTTCTTCAAGCCATAATCAGGCTTGTAGGTCTCTTCATTTCACGTGTGTACGTGTTTCTTTTTCTTTTTTTTTTTACTTTTTCTTTGTTTTTGTTTTTTTTTAACTATATCCTAGCCTGCTTGAATCATCTTTAACTTATGTTGATAGATGCATGAGTGAATGGAGACACAGATAGATAGAAAGACCAACAGATGAACAGACAAGCAGAGACAGATCATATGCAAAAGCTGCATAAATAAGCACACTGTACTTACACAGAACACATTTCTACATATTTTAATAGTAACAATAAAAATACATTTTACCTGAGAGCGCCTTTCAAATTTCCAAGGTCACCTTTTAGAAAGGAAAAACAAACAATAAACAATAATTAAAATAAATTAAATCAGCATTTTAATGCAGAGTTACTGTGTGTTTGCTGAATTTACATTTAGAAAGACCGTTTTTAAAATAGTGCTCGTTCAAAATGATTGTCACGTTATACAAATAAAAACTGTGCACTAAAAAATGCAGAAATAATATTTTAAAATATGAATAAGTTATTAATAACTCATTAATAACTAATACGTTCCCTGTATTTAAAAGAACCATATAACCATATAAACCACTCATAAATCAAGAATATATAGAACATGCAGGATTTGTAGCACTGTATTTACACTTCAGATCAGATTTCCCAAAATACCCTTTCCTCCAGTTATTTTCATTAATTTTGAGTGGTTTAACTGATATATACATATATAGGCTTGAATGTATGTGATACAGAATGTGTGTATAGAGTTAACGAAAACATCCACATTGGTACTCCAGCACTGTTCCTGTCTGAGCAGCACTTGGGCCTTAACAATAGCAAGCTAATGAGGATTAAGTGAGGGGGGAAAAGGAGAGCAGGTAGTTTTAATCCCTGTAGCAGAGCGCCATCCTACCCCACCTTTCTGCCTGAGTCTTTGTACCTCCATGCGGGAGATTTTACAAACCCAAAGTGGCCCACTGCGCACAAATCCCCCCACTGCACTCTAATCAAACGTGTTTGGACCTTTAAAAAAATGCCATTTCCACTTTATCCATTGAAATGGAATCAGGCAGGCTGGTGGACTTTAAATTTACCTCAGCCCAGCTAATCTTCTCAAATCCACTCTCCTCTTCCATTACCACGCTGCTGTCCAGGTTTGGTATTATTGCTGTTTTGTTCTTTCTTCTAAAGACACACTGACTGGAAACTTTTCTTTTAAATCCATTTGTTCGAAGCAAGAGCTCACTTGTAAGTGTGAGAGGAAGACGTGATAGATTTAAATTCCGCTTGTATCTGGCCATGTACGATTGACTGGGGTGTCTTATGAATGTACAAGGCCAAGAGTTATAGCAAATGAGAGCCGAGAGAGGACTCACAAGACACAAGTGGATACACTCATCCGCCTTAATATTAAAACCACTGATAACGCTGATTATCTCCTTACAATCTCACCCATCAAAAGGTGGGATACAGTGCTGTGCAAAAGTTTTACGCTCCTATGTAAATAGTTTAAAGCCAATTTTATCAGCGTGTGATAGTGTTTTTTCTGCTAGCAAAGTTAACATTAAAATAAATGAAAGAAAGCAGTTCAACGTATCAAGATTTGTTTTGTTTGAAAAAGAGTAGTTGATATTTTGTCAGCGGGTAACGAGAACGCAGGTTTGGTTCTCGATGCCTCCAGGCGTTGTTTGTATTTGTGAAACTCCATCAGCAGCCCCCGATTTAATTTAATGAAGCATTGATTTAATCAAACCACGTTTCAACAAGGAACACATTGACATACTGAACATAAAATCAGTATTTTCTGTACAGTGTCATTTGTGTTTATTATGTTTAGTTTTGTTTTGTAATATTAAAACAGGTAGTGTTTGCCAGGGGAGACTGCCCCCTGTAGTTAGGGAATGGAAGTCACTTTGGATAAAAGTCTGCTAAATATGGTAAATGTAAATGTCAAAGTGTATGCGCATCACTTACCTGGGGAAAAGACTGGCTCCAGGATGCACTATTGGAAGAAAGCGAGATGACAGAGGCAGTGTGAAGCTCCGGTCAACGTTCTGCTGGAAGGAATATAACATAAAGTTCAAGGTGTTAAACTTTGGTCTTGACCTCCAAATTCCCTAGATCTCAACCCAATCAAGCATCTGTGGAATGTGGTGGACAAACTAGTCCAATCCATGGAGGCCCCGCCTCACAACTTACAAAAATTAAAGTCTGCTTGTAAAGTTTTGGTGCCAGATCCCACAGCACACCTCAGACTTTGGGAAGTCAACCTGTCAAAGCTGTTTTTGAAGCATGAGTAGGAATATTTGGCAGGTAGTTTTAATGTTATGGCTGATGGATGTACATGTCGTCTGCATGGTTTCACACAGTGCTGTTACCTCCCCGCCTTGTTCTAATATTTCCCAAATTGCAATTTTCTGTTTTTCGTCTTGATATATTTTTCACTGTGAAACTTTGTTACCTCCTACCCAGGCAGATTATTGGTATTTTTTTCTTTTATTTTTTGGGCATAGATATGATATTTCCATGGTTCATTCCTCACACTGTGCCTTAAGGCAATGCAACACAATAAAATACAGCTTTATAAACCGATTTCTGCACAACAGCCCCAGGCAGTATTCTGCACTCAGAGAGCAAAATCTTTAGGGGAACGAGATGTGGTGCACCCCTCCATTCAGCACTGTCTGACATTAGGTGGGAAGCAATAAGCTGTGGGAGATAAGAGAGGTAATGCAGAAGCTGGGTAGAGTCTTAATAATCATCATGTCTACAGTGGTTTCGCTCCTCCTGCCTCGGATAGCGTTATGGCCATCAGTGTGTGTCCTCACTTCGCTGAGACTTAGTGTATGTTCTGGAAGTTTTCCTGGAGGCATAAAGATGAGAACAAGCACTGGGAGACTACCATTCTGGTAATGACAAATAGCTCCTTGTCTCAGCTCATTGTGGCTGTTTTAGAATTAGACCTAATTCGTTTTAGCCAAGTCAATGCTAACGATGTATTAATTAGTACATCCCCAAGAGCAGACATGCTGACTGCAATGTAGAGAGTGTCTTAAATCCAGTGAACTAACCATAGACAGTGTTCAGACAGGACATTTCTGTAGGATTATTTCAGTAAATATCCTACAGAAATGTCCTAAAATATACAGTCCTACAGTAAAAATCTCTTCAAATATAAAGGTCAGTATGTAGGGTCACGTTTCACCTGTTCTCTTCTCATAAAATCTTTCATAGCAACTGTTGCTAGGTTTAGCATTCTTTACAGAACACTGGCAGAAATTCCATTCGGCCTAATGACACACACACACACACACACACACACACTCACGCACGCACACATGCACACACACTAAGAGGGAAGTGAGGTCAGTGCAGTGTGTCACTAGTAGCACGATAACAGGCGTGCTAACAGGGAGGGCAGTTGCAGTAGGGGTTTGTGGGTAGCAGATCAGGGGACAGTTGGAGCAAGAGAGAGGACACACACACACACACACACACACACACACACACACACACACAAACACAGAGACACACACACAAAGATTAGTAAGGCAATGACAGATAGGCCTTGCCCTCTCACAGTTGCTATTCTCTCGGCAGTGCATGGTGGATTTGTGAATTATAGGGATGAAATTAACTTGAACCTCAGCTGTCACAACATCAGTATATCCCCATGTCCTGATCTAAGACCCAGACACACACACACACACACACACACACACACACACACACACACACACACACACACACACACACTCTCTCTCTCTCGCTCCCTCTCTCTCTCACTCAAACACACACACACACACACACACACACACACACTATGTCTCTCTTTCTCTCTCTCACACACTCACAGACACATACACACACACAGACACACACACTGCTTGTCACACTGGCAGCCTGCTCACTCATCCAGCTGATGTCATCCTCCCCAGTAGTTCACCAGTCCAGAACCAAGTGAATGTTTCCAGATACTTCAGATCAGTCCAGAACCAAGTGAATGTTTCCGGATACTTCATTTTTGTGACTTATTAACTAATAATAATATCTTGATGCCTTTTCATGTGAGCAGATGTTTTATCCACTATTTAGGAAAACCGTCGTTATCATAATTTGCCTTCAGCTTCTCTGATTTTGTGATTCGATCACCACTTTTGAAAGGTCAGGCATATTCTGGATGTTCATTTTATTATGTCCATCCATAGGCTATACAGCTTTATCGTTCGTCTACATCTGTTTTTCTTACAAACACACTACGAGCTGCTGGCAACTAGTTCTAGAAATAGTGCAAAGTCATGTTTCGTGTGGGGTTTTTAGGGTGCAAATGGTTTGTTGTCAGCTGCAGTGCTTCGTCCATATCATCTGTTTTGAATTTTATTAAACAGTAATCCAGGAACCAAGTGAGCAGCGGCCCACCAGCAAAAACATCCAGCCGGCAGTGTTCCTCTGCTCAGAATCGGCCCACTAATGAAGGACCAGACCGTGCATGACAGAAGAACAGCCATGTGAACTGGGTAGGTGTTTCTAACAAAGTGGCCACTGTGCAGAGCATTTTACAATCCCAGCCAAACCGCCGAGTCTCATGCACTCATATCAACACCACACACACTATGACACTGTTGCTGCTGAGATCCACTTCCCTGGTTAAATATGGTCAGTGGTGGTCCTGTGCTGGTCCCTTTGTTTATAGAACCTTCACACATTGTAATGCAGTAACTCCCTGGTGCTGTAAGCCCATTTTAGTGGCTCCCAACAAGCCTGATTCCACTAATCAGGTGTTCAAGTAGAGAAAACAATCTAATGTCCAGGACCTATAGGGAGTAACGGTTCTATACCAGGGATATACAACTTTTAAAACATTAGTTATTGGTTATTATTTTTTTCCTGCCTGCTGGTGCAAGAACATGAACTAACAAGACAAATGTCATGTTCATTTTTAGATGTGAGGAGGGGAAAACACTAAACTGCGCTGAGCAAACCGACAGAAAGTGTGCAGGAACAGGATTGAGAAGCAGCTCTATAAAGTCTAATAATGAAATTCACTGATACTGTAAAACGGAAGAACACACATGGTATTTGTATAACAATACTGTTTCTAAGTATTAACCTGGGCTGTTTTTTGCAGTTCATATGAGCAGTTCTACAAGGGATCCTGTGAATTTGTCTTTTGTGTTGGCAAAAAACTACATATATAAATATGTATGTATGTATGTATGTATGTAAATGTATGTATGTATGTATGTATATGTATTTATGTATGTATGTATGTATACAGCCATGGAAAAAAATAAGAGACCACTTTTCCCCTTTTTTCTGTTCATTGTTCATACAATTTGCGGCAGTGTGTGTGTGTGTGTCTGGGTGTGTGTAAAATGCAGAGGTGTCTACTCTTTTCTTAACTATTGCAGTGTGTGTGTGTAAAAATAAGAAACCATATGTGTTGTGAGTGCAGTAGTGTGTGTAGAGCAGCTTTTCTATGGTCTGTATTCCAGCAGCTTCACTCCTGA
>JBBPCX010000006.1:7085576-7095576 GCA_037974365.1 Hydrocynus forskahlii
GTGTGTGTGTATTTGCATGCCCTCCCATTGTGCAAAGAAGAAAATCCAAGGAGATTTCCGTAGCTTCTGATTTATGCTTTGATGCTCTGCACTTGTCATGCATTCGTCTGTCTGCTGGAGCTTTATGAGACAGATGCCTACGCTGGTCTAACATCTGCCCCGCATCCTCTGCATCTCTCTCTCTCTCTCTCTCTTTCTCACACACAAACACACACACACACACATTACATCAGCTTTTAACAGATACAGAGATAGCTTTTGCAAAAAAAATGAGTGCTTCAGCTGATATAGTTCTTTTCCACAACACTTATATAATAATAATAGTTGAAAGCTGTAAAAACTGCAGCAATACAAAACAATCCAGTCAGTGTAGTGACCTATAAACAGCAGTTTGAATGCACTAGTCAAAAAGAATGACTCAGACTTACATGTTTTGTCTAAGAAGGAAAATATGTTCTTATAATGGAAGTTTGTGTAAATGGTTTTATTCTGAGTAATTTTAGAGCATTTCTATCCGCCCATTCATCACTAAATCTTCACACAAGGCAATGGGTGATTAAAAAAAAATTAAACAAAATTAAAGATACCAGGTTGTTCTGACAGGGAGAACAATGTATTTGTCATAAATTGTTTAGCAATTGATGTGTTTGAATGACTTCGATGAATGGATTTTTCAACAAGACAGCACAAAATCTGCTCATTAAATGAGGGAGCAGTTTGAGGAGCATGTTGAAGTGCCAGCACTATCAGAGTCATGTCCAGACAGTGTAACCCCAGGTCAAGAATTTAAGTGAGCTGTTGATGTCTTTGTGGCCAATGAGGTCACTCTTCACTGTCCCCATACATTCTTAGACATTGATTGTACTTCTCCAGCTGTCCCTTGTCATAGTTTAATAGTGATATTTACTTATAATTGGTCACATTTGTCATTTGTTCTGAATTTTCATTGACTCTTGCATGCTTAGTAGGACTGCAGTGATTAGGCTACAAAGTCAGTTAATCTTCAACAGCATTGGTTATGGAGAAAAGTCAAAGCATTGATGACTTTAAAAACAAAAGTGTTCTATAATGCTGTGTAGGGTTAAGAAGATACACTCTGGCCATTCTGACAGATTGTAGTACACTAGAGGAAGCATAGAGGGCAGCATCACTAGTGTTGTTTTCGCAATAGATCGTTTCTACTTTAAAACGCCTCAACAGAAAGTGCATATTCAACAACCTAGCAATTTAAAAATGGCCAAGAGTTCACTGTAATCACCAAATGGTGGAAATATAACATTTTATGAAATTACCTGCTGGTATACGTGGGACTTGGGGTTCTGTTGTCAGGAGGTCTTATTCCTCCCTGTCACTAAAAACATGAAATGCTCTTATTTAAATCCTCTGGCTTAATTTAGAATTACAATGACCCTGTGACAGTTACAAAATGAGAGGAAATTGCAGATGATATAATAGTTTGATTAGTTTAGTAAGTCAATTAAATAATGTTAGCCATAATGCACAGATGTGTGGAAGTTGAGACCTTTCAGAGCACAGAAACACCTCTCAGTCATCATCTGCCTTTACAAACTTGATAGAATTTAAGAAAAGGTATTAGCCTATTAAAAGCGGGCCCTAAATCAGGGCCTCTATGAAGGACCTGCGTTCCACTGTTCCCCGGGCACCCCCCTTCAGCAGCAGCCAAATGCTTCACTTGGCGAATGGGTTAAATGCAGAAAAAGAACTTCACATTGTTCACACGGTGTGCTGTGGTGTTTTCACGCATGACTGTGTGAGACCACTTTACCTTACTAAAGTCTAGCCTGAGCCAGAACTGTTAGAAATGCCTCTGCATTGTTAGGCCTGGCTTCTCTTGCTCTTATAAAACATGTGGAGCACATTAATACCATCACATCTCACTGCAGATAAAGCTCGACCTTGTTCTTGAGTATAGAGCAAAACTTCTCTAGTGGATCTGTATGGTCCGACCTCTCTGGGTTTTTTTATTTGCTTTCCAGTGACATTTGCACTTAGCAACACTCCTGATGCTCCAGACAGTGTTTCATTTTTTATTGTCCTCTCCTAGGGTTCTCCTGGAATCTCTAGTATTTCTCTTCTTTTTGACAAATTTCAACATGGTTTCCTAGACATTATCTGACTAGCCAGCAAATCCAAACTGATAAATAGAAGAATATTACATTTCAGTGTCAGTCACACTACACTGATGCTCTAGTCTGTCTTTCAGGTGACATGGCTGAATTATTAGATGTGGCCACTTCAGATTATACCTTCAGATTAAGCCAATAAAAGTTCTTTATCATCACATTGATCCTTTTTAGCAATATGTTTATTATAAATGTGTTTCCTGCCTGTTTCTTTGTGATTTCTATACACTAAGAATTCCATCAGCATGTAGGAATCAAAGTCTTTGAGACACAAATGTTTCTCGGGGCACATCCCAGGACCCCCCACTCGGGTTTGGAAACCTCTCCCTATTTCTGAGGTCTGTGGGTCTGAAACTGTGACGATCTTTCATATGGAAAGCATCTGTCTTACAGCATCTGTCATATATGGAGATTAACTTGA
Organism: Hydrocynus forskahlii; assembly: GCA_037974365.1. NCBI lineage: Eukaryota > Metazoa > Chordata > Actinopteri > Characiformes > Alestidae > Hydrocynus > Hydrocynus forskahlii. The sequence continues at coordinate 7,088,142 of JBBPCX010000006.1, forward strand.
AACGAAACAAAGGGTCCTTCCTCCTTAATGCTCCCCTTTTGTTCCTCCTCCAGCCTCCCCCACCGTAGTGGCATCTCCTCGACCCACTGAAGCCACCCTGAGCAGGGTAGCTCTGACTCTGTAATTGGGATAATAATGATTGGGTGGTTAGTGCCAGCTGGGTGACTAAGAAGGTCAGAAAGCAGCATGAGGCCTCCCTTATCTGTGGGTTTGAGCTGGATTCCATATGGCAGAAAACAATGCAGTTTGCAAGGCCATGGATGCACCACAATGCACTCATGTACACAAACACACACACACACACACACACACACACACACACAGATTACAGTTTTGTTTAACTTTATTCAGGCTTTATTTTTAGTTTAAGTGCTTTTTCATAAAATGTCTGTTTTCTTTATTTACATTCCTTTTTTTCAATTGAACATTTTTGTTTTACTGATTATCATTCAAAATTATTCAAAATGCATTCGTGTTGAAAACAAAAGTTATTCTTTTGTGTATTTTGTTTTTAGCAAGTATACGTTAGATTTTTTATTTTTTTTTCGGCATGTTTCCACATGACAGATGCAGCTCAAAATTTTGCATCTTCATGAAATGTGTGGCCACACCTGCACTGGTGCGAGCAATTAAACCCTATTGAATCACACAATTATCCCTGACTAAATCGCTGACAATACATATCCCGGCACATCTGCTGAGGCCATTGGGGAATAGCAGACAGTGTGAGGTTAAGTATGAGTGTGCATCCCCTCCTTCTCCTCCCATCGCCTCCAGGCCCCGTCCCATGTGACCTCATTGACTGGGTAACCATGGCAGCAGGACACCCATCGCAACCCATGCTAGCGTTCGTATGAGGCACAGGTTACTGCTGCACACTTCTTTTAGCTGCTGTCATGGAGGGATTTACTTCTCCCTGCCTTTTCTTTTCTTCTTCGGCACTGAATGGCCATTTCATTTGGGTTATGAATGCGCGGTCTGTGTATTAGGAGATGAAAAATCTTCAGAGAACAATATGCTTCCCCAGCCTCCACTGCATGGTGGCCACTTGGGTCGCCTAATGAAGTTCCTCTGTGTCCTCCCCTCCTTGTGACTTTGAAAGCGGCATAGACGGCGTGAAAGTCGTTCTTTTTTAACGATGGTCGTTAATCCTGTATGGAGTGCGTGATTGTACCTCACGTTCAAGTCTAAATTAAGAAGAGAGGCCTCTTTTTCTCCCGCCTTCTCTTCACCGGCCCCTTTTTTTTAAATACGATCTAATTTAATTAAAAGGGAAGCTGGCACTCTCTCGCCGACATATTACTCATTCATGGAGTGACTTTGTTTCCTGCGAGCCCGGGCCCGAGCCGTAAAGCACAGAGAAAGGACAAAGGCCTCTGTGCTCTCGGAGTTTAATAAGAAGGAGCTAGGTCACTGATCTGAACATGACACAAACACAAGGACAGACACAGGAGTCGAAGCCTGCACTGAAACAAGGGACTCCTATAGCAAAATGAAAGCAGAGTTGGGGTTTTTTCTCATCTCTGGACTGAGGAAGGTCAGATCGTATGACTGAACAATGTTTGATGGTCTTCTTCAAACAAAAACCTTCAAAAGTCTTCAAAGGTTTAGACACAGGTAAAAATAGATAGTAATAGTAATACTGTATACAGTGTAAAACTATAAGATTATATAGAAGAGGTCTTCAGGCCGGCTTGTTCCTGATTGTCTCTGTCCATCTTGTTTCTACCCATCTTCCGCATTTATGTTCAACTGCTCCAAGCGTAACTTTTTTCCAGTGAATTTGTTCTTCTCATAATATGTCCATGATAAAAACTTTGCTTTAGATTATTGGGAATTGACCTGGTCAAAGATCTTTTTATTTTGGATTTTTTTTTTCCATCCAAGGTCCTCTCAACACCAAAGTCATCAGTGCTCTTCCTGTCCCGCTTAGGCATGAAGAACCACAGTAACGACTATAGCCTGGATCATTCCGATCTTTGTTTGAAGAGTCACAGTGGTACATTTGAATAACTTTTCAAGGTCCTTCCTCCTGGTTCTGCTATGTGTCTTTGGCTTGTTTCCTGACTGCAAGATCTGTTCAGTGCGTGACCGCTGGGATACTCACCTGCATCCCCTGTGGTCCCTGTTAAGGATGGGTGTTTGGGGTGACGGACCGATAGGTAATATACTGCAATTATCTATTTTAGTCATTTCTTGATAAGTTATCTGTCTGTGTTTCGATCACTACTGATTAAATACTACCCATTTTGCGCTACGTCTTTCTATATTACTACGGAACCAACTACAGCTCTGTTCATTACTCCGAATGCTTCTGATTCTGACATTGATTTTTTTATGCTTTCTAGAAATTAGTTCAAATCAGTTAAGCTGTAGAGCAGCAGAACTATTATAGAATCATTTTAGACCTGCCGCAGTTTCATTTTATTGGAATGTTAATCCACTTTCTTCAATTATGATTCCGAACTTTTGAGTGCTGGTGTGCTAAAAATATCAAAGCTGTTACAAACTGCTGGTTCGCCTTGCAGGTTCATGGTGGGTCTTTGCCACTTGAAAATAAATGGCAGCGAGATTCCCATTACTGTATCTGATGCCTGTGCTGAGAGACGGAATGAGTGACAGAGCATGAGCACTCCAGTGACCGTATCTGAGAGGTCCATGTCCTAGTGGCAATAATTTGGTGGGTTATGGGTTATGGCTATTTAGTGAGCATGTCAGAGAGCCCTCCTCTCTCCCAGCTGTCAAAGATAAGTGATGAGGCTGCTGAATGACTGCTATTCATTTTTCTAAGTGCTGTTCCATGGTGTCGCTTCATTTGGCCCATTACGATAAAGTCTACGAATGTCATTATCAGAACTGTGCTATCTCAGTGGAAATATCGCACGTATTCACGCCGCAGTGCATTAAGCTGCATAAGCGTCTTTATGGCTCCCTAAGCACGCTGTGGGGGAGGTATCATAATGGCCCAGCACAAATATGGACATATGTTACTGAAAAGGAATTCGCACTTGCCGGAAATGAAATTACTGCCTTCCAATACTTCAGTGACCAGGGGATATATAATGAGAAGCTGCCGCAAGTGCCTCAGATCCAGGCTGCGTCTCAGGAGAACTATACACATATACACACGCGAACACGTGCATTCACACACTGGGCAATACTAGCCTAGTTAGATGTGATTGTGTACGATGAATCACTTTTATTGTTCATCAGAATGGGCTTTAATCGAAACCGGAGAATTTAAATTGATTCTTTTGTCCTCTGTAAATGCAGCAGCTCTCACATACACACCAGTGTGGCAATTTGTAAAAAGCTTACAAATATGTTATCTTTTAAACACAGCTCCAGGCCCTCCTTTGCCTGTTTCCTGGAGTTATGAAGAAGAAAAATTTGTTCTCCTCTCTAAATGTATTAGATGTTAGAAGTAAAAATCTACAAAATAAACGAAAACTTCAAACGTCTTCCCTTTTATTCATCTGAAATCTCTATGGAGATCGTGGAATAGATGAAGGTCAGAAAACACTTGAACCTCCTGGAGTCTTTAGAGAGAAAGTTTTGCAGTCTTAATCACCCTGTTGTGTTCACTCACACCACTAAGCCAGTTTCAGCTGATCCTGGAGCAGCGACTGGACGCTGTCAGAGACCTCGCAGGTTGCTGGCGCTGCTCCTGAGCCAGCGTGTGAAGTCCATCTGGCTGAGTGGCAGGCAGGCTGCTTTAAACTGATAATGGCCTTTAATTTAAGCCTGTGGTGATTTAGCTGAGCTTGGCCGGCCTCCCAAACCACGGGCTTGAAAGCATGAAACGGAAACTATTACCTTTGGAAGTGTCATCAGTCACCCTGCAGGTGCTGAGGGTGGAGGAAGAAGGAGTGAAGGAAAAATTCTGTGAATGTTTGGATGATGTGCTTAATAATGCAACGGTGGATCAAATTCAGCACACACACTCAGAGGACCGCTGCCCGGCCAGCGCGTGTCGACCCCCCGACATATTTGCCTCTGCCCATTAGCTTTAATAACACTGTGACTGCTTCGGCATGCCACTGACCTTCTCAAAAGAAAGCACCGATCTTATGTGTGCTTTCGTTTAAAGCCCTTCTGCAAATGGTGTGATAACGGCAAACTTATACATTCATTCCTTGTCATACAATATGAGGTGATGGCAGTAAAATCTTGACCACATCCTGAGGCAGGCTGAACATCATCTATGTGCATGTACCAGCTTATATCACTTGACGATCGGCCTGCAGTGCAGGGAATAGACGACCTTCTGGTTCCAGCAGTCTTCCAGCTGACTGTTCCATCAGTTCCAGTTCCACTGTTTCTATTTGACCACGCATCATGAAATTTTGACACAGTAAAAGGCTCAACTGGTGTTTTCCAATTACATAAAAAGTGAAAAGCTACCGAAATTGACATACAAGGTATACTATGATATATATACCTATGCATGTTTTTAAAGTTATTTTTCTGATATTTATCATGTATATTCAATAATATTAATTTTGGGGGAAAAAATGCTCACTGCTCATCTACACAATTTTTAATTATTAAGGATGTCTTGGCACAAGCATTCAAATCAGATAAAAATAAGCTTTTACTTCTGTTTCTTCTTATCTAAAATATATCCAATACAGTATCATGTGTCGTGTAATGCATATGATGTTTTTGTCAGTTATATAAAAATGAAACACACAGCTTTGAGTAACCTGTGAAAACAGTAGTACTCCACTCCATGGTGATAGCCTTAGCAGATGCCTTTTGGACCTTTTGACCTTTCATTTTAACCATCATATTCATTTCAGGATCCAGTTACAAAGCTGCTACTGTGACAATACCTTCACCTTCCCTGAATCCCACAGGCTGCGGGGTGGTTCTGCGCCTCACCTGGTTCTGTTGGGACGTGTTATCTCTGTGGGTTTAGTATTACCAATAAAGCCACTTCATTGTTCTACAAATCTACAGTGCTTTGCAAACACTGGGTTTAAATTAAAAGCTTCTAACACAGGCCTTTGTTCCCACACAACCCCCCCCACCCCATCCCCCCACCCGCCCCAGCTACACACACTAGCACACAACTTTAGTGTATTTGCTGAAAGGTTTCATATGGTTACTCAGTGGCCATCTGGCAGAGAGTCCACAGTTGTTGTGTGGTCTTTATGGAGAGCGTCAGTCTGTGTGGGTGACTGTCCTAATCCTGACCAGCCTCTGGGTTCTGTGAGAGTTTTTGGAGTGAAAGACAGGCGGGAACGCCCTCTCCAACTCTGTGACATATCCCATCACAACCACTTCCCCGCTCTGTTGTCTGTAAATGAGGTCTTGGGCCTCACTGCCAAATCAGACCATTTTAGAAGACATGAATATTTCATCTAGATGATAAAAAACACATTAGGTGCTTAGGAGAATAGAGACGAAACCTTTCAAAAGGACTTGGCTGATGAAGAGGGCTGTGTGTGTGTGTGTGTGTGTGTGTGTGTGTGTGTGTGTGTGTGTGTGTGTGTGTGTGTGTTTTGGCTTTCATACATTTTCAAAAAAAAAATTAACAAATTAGTTTCATTTTGGTTACTGAGGTTGAGATCATGTTTAGATTTTCTTATGTGGGTAGTTTGGTTTTAGCTGTGTGTGTGTTTGAAAAAGTATGGAAGTTTTGGGGGTCCTGTTACAAAACAAGAGGGAGAGACAGTGAGAGTCTGTAACAGAGAGAGAGACTGAAGTAAGGAGATGATGTACAACAGAGTGGAGGCAGAGAAAAGCTCTGAGGGCAGGATCTGAGCGCTGGGAGACAAAAGTTTGGACCCTTATCGATGCTGTGGAGCGGGTTGAGCGAGTTGCAGGAGTTGAGCTGGAGTATAGAGGCTTAATTAAAGCTATTGCACAGTTCAGAAGCTCTTTTTCATCATTCTACAGGGGAACAGCCATGTTTATTCATTTCTCCTGTTCATTCTCTCTCTCTCTCTCTCTCTCTCTTGCTCTGTCTTCAGCAGTAACAGAGTTCGGGTGGAAGATTAGTGGAGATTACAATGCGATCTTGATTCCGATAACAACTTCTCCCTCTCTTTACTCCTTCTCTCTCTTTCTCTCTATGTTTCTGCCTTGGCTTCATAAAGAGCACCTGCAGTCTTTGGTGAAAACCTTGTGGTCAGCTGGGCTGCTTCTTTCTCCAGATTCGTTCTTGTTAAGGCCTCTGCTGAAAGGCCTGAGGAAGAGGCGCAGTGATCTGTGTGGTCTCCCTCAGCTTTGCTAACTCTAGAGTCAGACACACCTCTAATTCCCCAGGCTTTTACCGAAGCAGCTCTACAGCTAAGGTCGAATCAGATATAACGAGGCTCTCTCAGGCCTTCCCATACGCAGCTATAGACATGGCCATGTCTTTTGGACAGAGAGTGCCGCTGGCAAGGAACCATCGCTCATCTCTCACTGACAGAAAGCTTGGTGAAGAGGTAGCTTCACTGATAGTTGGGTTCAGTGAATGGATCCTTTCTCAGTGAAATGTAATGATAAGGCTGGAAAGGTTGTGCTCTGATATAACTTCCATTATACAAAGTCACAATACATTTCCATTATTTTGCAGATGCTTTTATACAAAGCAACAACTTCTAACTACAGGGGACAGTCTCTCTGGGGTTAAGGGTCTTGCTCAGGAGCCCAATGGTGGTATGCTAGGATTCAAACCCATGACCTCTTGGTCCAGAGGCAAGTATCCAACCCACTAGGCCACCACCACCACAGTGCCTTTGCAGAAATATGGCATTACAGTTGTCATATCTTTCTAGTGAGCTCCAACCTTGTCCACTTTATTAGAAACTATATTATTTGTCCAAAAGGTGGTGGACACCTGCTCATTCACCATTTCTTCTAAACTCAAGGCTCATAATGCTCAGGTTAGCCCCCTTTTGCTTCAAGCTTTTAGAGAAAGCTTTACACTAGATTGAACATTGCTGAGGATATGGTTGCATTCAGCCACAAGAGCATTAGTGTGGTCAGGTATGGATGTTGGATGATTAGTTCTTGAATACAAACACCACTCCAGCTAATCTCAAAGGTGCTCCATCACTGGAAAGACCACAGTTCCAAGGATGAGGGATTTGTACCCTACTAGTCAGCACTTGACTTTGGGCATGTGACTTTAGGCTCATGTGCAGATGGTCTGGTGTGTCCCATTTTACTGGCTGGGCTTTTCAATTGTGTGCTCACAGTTGAAAATTGGGTCTACAAGTGCTCTTTTTTTTCAAATAATGAACAAATTATCTGGGGAAACTCTCATTCGGAGTGACATTAAAGTAAAGATTAGGATTAGTAAAAATATTAGATTTAGGTCCTAGGTTAAAGTCCGGTTTAAAGTTAGCATGAGTTTGCTGCAATTTCCGGCCACCTTCTACAACAGTGGTCAGCAACCTCGCTCCTGAAGATCTGCCTCGATCCCGACTTTATTTCCACC
>JBBPCX010000006.1:7101292-7126805 GCA_037974365.1 Hydrocynus forskahlii
GGAGAGGCAGCAGGGTGATCTGGGTCTGAATAGGGCTGAAATAGCGATGATAATGGTGGCTGGGTTTATTTGAGAATGTAATTAATTAGATCAAAAATTTTAATCACTTGACAGCACTAATATATATATATATATATATATATATATATATTTATGTGTATATGTATATTGTGTGTCATTATTGTCTGTACACAACTTCATAACTTCATGTTTGCTGTCCATACTATGTCTGTACTATGTCTACTGTCTGCACTATGTTCACTGATTGGACTTGTTTGCACTGTTAAGTAGCCCCTACAATTTCGTTGTATAACTAGCATCCTGCTTCAATACAATGACAATAAAGTCATATCTATCTATCTATCTGTCCATCTATCCATCTGTCCATCTATCCATCTGTCTATCTATCCATCTATCCATCTATCTCTATCTATCTATCTATCTATCTATCTATCTATCTATCATCTTCCACATTGAAATACACTGGTATACTAAAGATAACATCACGATTTACAGTATAATGTTGTTTTTATTTGTTATTTTTAGTTTTATTTAGTCAATTTAGTAATATGAATGTGTAAAAAACACTCACTTCTCATCTAAACAGTTTTTAAATATTATTTTAATACTTTTGCATAATACTGGAGAAGTTGACTAAACCCACAGCATACGTCTCAAACAGTCATTATAAGAGTGTCTTGTTGGAGGGCACAGCAGACGGTCATTACTTTAGTGTTTCTTTGTCGTTGATCCCATCCCGCCCTGCGGTGGTCACCTCCCGTCAAATCCGCCTGAAGGACTGAGGTTTTTAGCCTTGTGACTTTGGCCTGAATATGTTAAAGAATGCCGTCATACTCTCTGCCCTCTTTCTCTCGCTCTCTCTTTTAATCTTTGCCCTCTCCACATCTCACTCTTCCTCCTTTTCTTTTTTCCTCTCTGACATCTACCCTGTCACACCCTTCCTCTCTCAAATTCTCTTTCTTCTTCTTTCTTCCTCTCTCATCCTTTCCTTCTCTCTTTCCCTCTTCTCTCCTTTTTGCTCTGCCCTCTCTCTCTCTCTCTCTCTCGCTCTCGCTCTCGCTCTCGCTCTCTCGTGACTCCTGATCAATGAGGCTGGATTAAACCAGCTTCACTTCAGACTTGCCCTCTCTCCCTTTGTGGAGTCTGCCGTCGTCACTCAGCCGGCCAGTCTGGCGCTCACCTCCTGGCACTAAATAAAGTGTTAGGAATTTATTGAAGTTGAAGCCTTAAAGAGTTTTATGTACTGGGCAGTCATCAGTTTTAACTTTGTGTGGTTTTCTCTTTAGACATGTTTTTTCTTCTACGTCTTAACACCCATTACTTTTCATTTCACTACGGATTCCTACAAATCATCCCAACGTGCGCTTTGCTGTTGCGGGAGACTAACTGAATTATCTCGGATTAAAATGTGGAGAGCACAGAGGACTTAATTTGATTCCTGAGAATGACGAGGCTCTGCCTACAACTGCTCTCCGTGGAGTTTGCCCAAAGATTAACAGCGCCAGGGTTTTAAATGTTGCCGTGTTTGTTGTTGGGTCCGTCAGCATGTGTCAGTTTGGCTTTGGCATACATTGCCTGGCATCTTTATGGACAGCAGCCAAGCACTGTTTGTGGAAGAGATCAGGGCCTTAATCTCCCAGACAGCAAGCACACAACATTAGCGCGAGAGGAGCAGGCCAGAAAGCAGAACTTTAATAATTGATTCAGGTCGAGGCTGGACTCTTTACCGGAATGGCTGCAGATGGTCATGCTGCCGATTCTCAGGTTTTCAGTTTCGACCGTTTCTGAGCATTCAGTTCTGGACTGTTGTCAGTTTGTCAAAGTTTTTTCTGCTTTGTGTTCGAATAGTGAGAGCAATTCTGCTAATTTTGAGCAGTGGCTCGGTTTATGTAGGCAGCTGTGACTGAACTGCCCTGTTTTTTTCTCCACTGTGCTGTTTGAAAGAAAAAACTAACTAAGAAAGAAACTAAAATTGCAGTTCGAGGACGCTGTTTTCATCAGAAAGTAGTTGGACACAGTACCTGCTGTAGGTTAACACAGTTACCATGGTAACAGACTCCTACAGAAGATGTATATTATCAGTTGAACTAATAAGATGCTTCCAAGAAGTCTGTGTTGTCATGAGCAATAATTTTATATTATTTTTCACTAAACACACTGAAGTTCTGTCAAATTTTGGGGGGAAAAAAATCAATTTTTGTGTTCAAAAGTATCTTAATATTTAAATATTTAAATTTTAATATTTAAAATATTGCATATATATATAATATATTGATGTTCATTGTTAACATCGAAACCGACTGACACTGAGCTGTTGTATATAAATGTAATTAACTGTAATTATTTGTAATTATATGTGCAATAATCTGGGTAAATGTCAGAACAAGGGAGGCGGTACCTGTATTTACTGTGACTTGCTAGTAAAGTATGTTACAAGCACAGTTAATTCCTCTTCAGTCTGGCGTCAGGCCTGTTCCTCTACCCGACTTAACCTGGTTTGCGTGAATAATTCTGTCTCTCTGGCCGTTGACCATCTGACCACGTTAAGTGTAGCAGTGAAAGATGGTGAAGCTAATAGACCGCCTGTATTGAGCTCCAGCTGTAACCCCTTCTGTCTCTGCCAGTGTCAGAGACAGAGGGGAGGAGAGGACGCCTTCAGTCAGAGAGGAGAAACAGCTGCAGGATTTAGTCTCGCTTCTAAGAGACAGAAAGAATGAAGATGGAAAGAACAAAAGAATGAAAGAGAGAGAGGGTGGAGAGATAGAAGAAGAGGCCAGAGAGAGAGAATGACAGCATGTTTTTAACATATTTAGGCCCAGCTCACAAGAGGAAGAGAGAGAGAGATGGGCTGAGAGAAAGAGTTAAAAGTTTGAAAGAAAAAAGGAAGTGCTGTTTTAGAGACAGTGGGTGGGGGTGGGGGGGGGCATGGCTGGATGAGCCAGGGTGGCGTGTGAAAGAGCCAGGCTAGTTAGTTTTATGGTCTCCTGGGTACCAGCAGTGAGGTTTAGTTGTGCTTTCGCATTCGTAACCCTTTCTCTGTGTGCTTTCGCATTCACTCCCGCATGTATTCCGGCTTAGAGAGGCTTCAGCTTCCCCTGCCTTCATTATCATCCTCCCTCTGTTTTCTCCACAAGAGCCCTCTACTTCTTCAGGAGGGGTGTGTGTGTGTATGTGTGTGTGTGTGTGTGTGTATATATATAATTGTATGTGTGTGTGTGTGTGTGTGTGTGTGTGTTTGTGTGCGTTGTGCATTGAAACATGTTTGATCTGGCTGCTAATCACAATATCAGAATTCATTTTAACAAGATTAGACTGTTCACAAAACAATGCACTTAAAACAAAACATTGTACCATTAATAAAATAATGCACTCACTGCTTACTTTATTACAGCTGGAATAAATCATCAGGTTTGAAAGTTTTAGCAGGCTGCTTTACAGACACAGTACGTCAGCTGTAATAGATTCATTGTTTGTCGTCATACAGAGTACAATGCAGTTTTGCAGCTATCCAATGGTGCTTTCACACACACTATTAAAAATAGAAACATGCAGGTTTTACTAACTAAATGCATATATGGAAGAAAGAAAAAAATAACAAGACATCAGACATCACACGGACATAACATAACAAACCTAATAAACCTCATAGCTGAGATATTGCACTTAGAATATTGCAAAATATTGATATTGCACAAGAAAAAGTGGAGTGTCTTATAGTGCAAGGTGCAATGAAATGTAAACATTGTGGTATTGTATCTCATACTTGTAGCGAAGGCAAAACAACACCAGATAAACAAATCCTGTGAAAATCAGCTGATGAAGTTACGTTCAAACTAGATCAGATCCTGAAACCTGCAGTCTTTTTTCATTATTTCTATTCAAGTTCATTCTGATCTTTTTAATAACTAGTACTGACAAACACAATGTGTTTTTAAGCTAGCTTTTTGGCTCACTGCATTCAGGAGATGATGACTAGATCCACAGTGTGTTGACCATAATGCTATATGGAGTTTGTAATGAGTTTGTTTAGCTACTTTGGCAACCCTGGTGCATGCTATGTGTCTGATTCACACCGTTGACTGTAACACATCGACAGTGTACAGAGCTGAATGTTGAATGATGTGTTCCACCAGTGGGACCACACTCTCTTAGGACCGGCCATGGCAGATCCCACCAGTGAGATCCCACTTGAATAAAGTTAGCAGTGTGGCTACTACCTGGTCAGCTTGATTTGTATTACAATAAACTACAGGTGCCAAGACAATGAGATGTATGAATGTGAAGTTCATAGAATCCCCACATAACTTAAAGGTTTCAATGAAAAAACAATAAATCAACATAGAACTTGCTCAAGGACAGAGTGATAGAAGGTGGGGGTTTGAACCTGCAACTTTGTGGTCCTCGGGACCGCAGGCAAGAATTGTTATAATAAATATACATTACCGGTCCAAAGTTTTAGAACACCCCAAATGTTCTGTTTTTTGTATTGGAATTCAAGGGGTTCAATGTGTTATTGTTCATTCTGCAGGATGTTCTTCCCAACTATGTTGCAGAAGTTCCTATAAGACTGCGGCACTTATAGGCTGCTTTGCTTTCGCTCTTCTGTCCAGTTCATCCTAAAGCAGCTCGATGGGGTTTAAGTCTGGAGTCTTCTGGACACTCCATGTTTTCCATCTCACCATCTTGTTCTTTTTTCTGAGGTAGTTCTGGCATAGCTTGGACTTTTGTTTTGGGTCACTATCTTGCTGTAGGATGAACCCGACCAACTAGGCACATACCAGAGGTCCTGCATGGAGCGACAGAATTATTTCCTACTTCTGGGTAACCTCACCATTTTTAAACCTCTCGCAGTTCAGCACTGTCCTTTGTACCATTTCATGCTATTCATTGGACTTGAACTGTTTGAATTTCAATAAAAAAGCTTGAAACACTGGGGTGTTCTAAAACTTTTGACCGGTAGTGTATACTAATAAAAATGATTCTTCAAGTATGTATTATTAATATACTATTAAAAAATGATTCTTCAGAATCTCTGAGTGATGCCATAGAAGAAATGTTTCCGTAACTAATGATAGTAAGTTGCTCTGGATAAGGGCGTCTGCCAGAAATGCCACTTTATTCTCAGGTATTTCTACATCTAACACACATTTCAGAGTGATATCTGGTTTTGATTAAAAGTTTTACTCATCTAATTTGGGCAGTTGGCATCAGCCGTTCCGCAGCAGTGGGGGTGAGGCTGTGCTGGCAGAGCTCCTCGCCTTGCCAGTCGTCCGTGACCTGGCTAATCGGGCGGCGCACTCCTTTGTCACGCCTCACGGCTCTGTGATTAGGGTGCTGGAGGCCGTGCAGGGAGAAGAGGGAGTACAAAGAGAGGAACAAAAAGCATGCCTCTTGTCCTGCTTATTAGGAAGCGCTGGCCCTCAGTGGGCCAGCACTCAGGGGGTCCCAGGGGACCTTGAGTGGGTGTGGAGGGGGTGCAAGGGGCACAGTGGCGATGAGTGGATGAAGTCAGGGTGCAATAAGCCGGTAGTATTAACAGCCTTCTTTTGTCTGAGCTGCAGCTGTCACTCACTCGACCCGAGAACGAGAGAAGACCCGCTTTCTGACTCTCCGCCATCAGTCCTGAGAGAGAAGAGCAAAAAACTGGGGGGTGGAGAAAGTGAGAGAAATATGAAGAGAGGAATCTGGCAAGAGATGAATGTGTATAAGAAAGGGTAGCTGGGATGAAATGAAGAGACATGAAAGATATAAAAAATAAATAAAATAAGAACAGATCAGACTGAAAGTCTGAAAACGTCTGAAAGTATTAGTGAAAGAGTGGGAGTGTGGTCAAAGAGACCCTGCCGAGTCTGATTGAGCCCTAACTCAAGCAGATTGGTCAACACGCATTGATTTCCTGCGAAGATGAGAGAAGAAAAGAGGAAACTTTATCTTTAACTGGCTTTATCTGGGGCTGTGAAAATGACCAGCAGTAATGCTGATTTAATCTATCGGCTCCGTCTCTCTGTGGAGCCGACTCTTCCAGCCAGCCTACAGATATGACAGCTCTTTGATGGAAAATGAAAGTCCGCAGGGGTGTAGCATTAATATGACTTAAGCTTTTGAGTTGATGCAATATGGCTGAAGGCGTAAGCAAGCCTTCTTCTCGTCTTCCCTATGAAGATTTGGAGGACATGATGAGAAAGTGGAGCGCTCGCTAGAATTTCAATCTCATGCTGGATCTGATAAAGGGAAATGAAAGCAGTGAGTTGAAGAAACTGAAAGAAGTGAAACCACCAATGTTGGATTGTCTTTGCCATTAGAATATTTGAGCCGCTCATAAAAGTTGTGGACAAACAGGATTAACTTTCAAAGAGAGTCATCTTGTTTCAATTGTGCAGTCTAACACACGTGGAGTCCCAGCTGGCATATATTGCTCAGAGAGACTAAAGATGATGTACAAGCAGTTCGGATGACAACTTAGCACCTCTCTAATACTTTACATACCCTTATATATTGAAGGAAAGAGGAGTCAATCACACAGTGACAGACTAAGGTAGCTTTATTCATAGGCATTCATTTATTTAATGGCGTAGAAGGCCAGGATGGGTCATATTCATTCATGCAACACCCCCCAGATCAGTTCCATATCAAAGAGAGCGTCGTCTTCACACAGATTTTCATCTGATAGCAGAATCTCTGGTGAGGGTAACCCTGAATTCACACTGGACGTGACGTGTCAGCGACACATAAGGAAAGCACACATGATCATGTGTCCAATATATGCCATTTAGACTGGAATTTCTTTTTTCTAGTACTTCTAATCAAATCTTTTTCTAGGATGCTTAAAACATGACTGCACAAACATCGTTTTGGAGTTTTCCCTTCTTGTTTTCAGATAAAAGCACTAAAAATAGCTTTCAGACGCAGCATGTATGTGGAGTTAATTAAGGTCTTGTAGCTTGTTCACTGATGCACAAATTACGCAATTCTTACCAGTTAAATCACTACTCATTACCTACATTAGTATGTAATTGAGGGTCTGTAATATGAAAATCACTAATAATTGCATTAGTAGGTATAGTAACACAATAAACACTTCAATACATTGTTAGGCAACTTACTGAGCATGACGTAATCATCTAATTCATTTTAACTGTGTACAATTAGCAACATTTGATGAAGTTCTAGGTGCTATAAAGTGTCTTTTAGTTTCCATACTTTCAGATATGTTCCATATTCTATACTCCAGTATAAGTCATGAATGATTAGAGACTAAAAAACTTCTCAATCAATTGTTTAGCCTCCTAATGAGTGATGGTTTAAATGTAGAAGCTGAGAATATGTTTAGTTAGTTTTAACTTAAATAATCGTTAGTGTTTTTTCTGCAGTTAAAGTATTATAAATATGCATTAAAGTTGCAAATTGTGAATATAGTTTATACATAGCAGTGTTACAGATTCAAATGTGATCATATGAAGTTTTAGCTTCATTTAATCTCTCGGGGAAAAAAACACAAACAGGAAAGACAAACACACATGCACACACTCACGCACACACATTCACACACAGGTAGTGTGTATATGGAGATGTGTGTATTAGGAAGACACTGTGTAGCACTGTGTCCTCTCCAGGATGCTCTTTTTCTAAAGCCCTCTGGAAATGCCATATAAACCGCCTCTGTGTGCTGAGCCTGTAATAACAGAGTCTCTCTCCATCTCTGCTAGTCAGTGAATTTGTGCCTCTGTTGTTTCCACTGATGAGGAGGGTCTTCTCAGTAAGACGTTATCAGTGGCCTGCCACATCTGCTTTCCTACAGTATGTGTGAGAACAGCTGAGAGAAGCTGGTGCTGCCCGAGTGTCACACAAGATTTCGCAGCGTTTAATCTGCCGCAGTAACATTCTGTCGCCTGGAGAAATTGCTTTCAGGGGCCCATAAAGCAGTAAACAGGCAAGAGGGGTTATTCAGCAAGACAGTGCTGAGAAAGAGAGTGAGAATAGAATAGAGAGAGAAAGAGAAAGAGGGAAAGGGACAGAGGGAGATGAAGTGAGAAAGAGAGGAGAGGGAGCGGGAATGAATGGAAAAAGTGGAAGGGCACATGCAATTGTAAACTGACCTTTCAGTCAGTGAGCACGAGACAGATATTGAGTGATTCTCATTGTGTCTGGAGAATGAACCTGTTGGCTCGTTAAACGGCGTGGCATATGGATATTTTATCGCCCTCCGCCTTTAATTGCTTTACTCTCAGCCTCTGTGTAGTGCCTGGTTCCCTTTTAAATGACAGCAAAGGGAAATAAAACCCGGGGAGGTTTCCTAGCCGGAAAAGCCTTGCCTGTCTCTCAAAGCGTGCAGCCCTTTGTCCTGTGTGCCGGCATCAGTTTCCATGCTGTCTGACCTTTTATCCAATGCATAAACAAGAAGCCAGCCTTCGCTCGTATTTGTCCTCCTGCCCCCTTGTCCGGAGTAGGGGGAGGGCTGCATTTGTTCTAATTGCCAGCACTCTATTGATGCAAATTGCTGCCAGCCTTTGTGAGCTCTTGTTTAGCCGAGCTGCTGGCTGTCAGTGATGCATGCCCTGAAGTATTTATAACCCCACGACACCTGATGCAGCACAATCGGGAAGACTGATCGCATGTTGTGAAGTCGAAGCATTCACAGCCATTCAGGTGGAAGGATCTGTCTTCTTTATGTGTGAGCCAGGTGCAGCATCAGTAACAGCCCAGGCACACCCACTTTGTTCACTACTGATTGGCGGCTTAGCTGTACTCTCAGTTTGCATATGACAAGTTCACGAACAAAAATAGACCTTTCAGTTGTCCACATGCATTTTAATTCTCTACATTTACAGTTAAAGTATAGCCCTGCCTGACAAATCTGAAGTGTGATTAATGTTAAACTGTATTTACTGCATTCAGTCCCTCAGAACATTTGACATTAGCATTAACAATAATTCATATTTGATACATTTGAAAAGGCCCCACTTATGTTTTTTTTTTACCACTTTGGTGAAAGCTCTGCACGCCGCACATTTTGGATGCTTTGTGAGACTCCATTCTTGACTTCATCTTATCAGTTTTAGCTCCAGCTGCAGTCCAGATAAGTTTCTAGCTCCTCCAGATTGCCAGCTAGTGAGTGTGATCTGAGTTGCTTTTTATTCCTCAGAATAAATGAGAGTGTTGGATGCTGTTCAAATCTTCATATTCAGCCTACCTGACTGAGCTTAGCTTCGGGTATGAAGCATTTTTAGTTACTTAAACCCTTGATCACGCCCCCATTCATTGACAAAAGAGAAGAATGCTTTTAAGATGATGGTTGAAAAGACACCTGTTCTCCACCACCACTCGTTACTCATACACTCAACCAGCACAGCAACCTATGCAGAATTGCCAGATGGGCTAAATCCTCCATTTTTATGCAACATCCTGAGACGTTGTTTATCAGCAATGTTTTTAGGCTTGAATAAATCCATATTTATGCAATAATAAAAGTTCATTACTATAATAATAATAATACTAATCATCATCATTATTGTTGTTGTTCTCACTAGATTTGTTATTATTGTAATAATAAATATTATGATTATAATTGTAATGAAAACAATTACAAAATTTGTATTTTACATCCAGCCAATAAAGTAAGACACTGAAGGAGAAAAGTGTTTTCTAATTCCTATGTAATGTTCAAATATTTAAGATAATTTATGGAACATTTGAATACGAAAATGTTACATAGTTGCAACCCAGCATATTGAAAAGAAGCATTTCAGCTGTGAGCACCAACAGCATGCATTTAAACAAATCTTTTTGTGATATATAAACAAGAGAAAACGAGCAGCCATGTATGCATTATAAATGTGTTCACTGAAATGCTTAAATTAGTTTGAACAGAAGCACATACAGCCTGAGTACAACAGCGAATAGATGAATGTTTTACGGTTTCAGTTACTGTTGCTAATCTGTTTTTATGGATTTGTATGGATTTTGAAATGTAGGGATTTAAGCACTGTGAGAATGATCACCTGTTGCATATAGGTGACCATAATACGTATTAGTGATTTAACTTGGTCCACACTCTGGAAATCCAGCCTTTGCCACTGATGTAAGAGCTTAGTGAGGGTTTTTTGGACGCGGTGGAGCTGCCAAAGCTACTGCTGCTTTCTTGTCTTGTTTAGTTCCAAAAGAACTGGTCAATTTGGAATCTAGAGCGTGATGTTGGCCGATATGGGTGTCTGTTAACTGACCCAATGGAACTGGCAACCAGCGTTCTTCTCCAAGAGCATACACTGTCCAGTTTTTCTAAAACACGCCATGTCTGGCTTCACCTGGCCTTCGCCCTCCCATTGTTGGTGTGATGGGGTCCTGGTTAGTTGGAGAAGACAAAATTGGGCAGAAAATTGTGGGGGGTGGGGGTTTCGGGAATACAAATCCTGGGGGATTTTATGGCAAATTGTCCTCGAAGAAGCAGACTGACTTTGAACTGAAGCCTATGGAGGGGTGGAAAGTGGGGTAACAATAAGTTCCCTCTGGCTGATCAGATAACAGCGAGTTCTTTGAACTCTTTTTTCCTTTTTAATCCTTCACCCCACCCATGAATATAAGCCCTTGATCCAATTCGTTTTCCATTTCGAACTCCACAACATCAATGTGAAGTTTTAATTAGATGGTAGTCTTGTCTGTGTCATGTGCCCCATTGCCCCATACACAGGCGCTTGTATCCTCTAAGGTAGTGAAAGACCACTTTCCATTTCAAACAAATGAATGTCAGCTGCTAAAGGGCCTGGGACGATTAAATACATTGACCAGTTTATAGTCCTGAGTGCTGCCTTTCTCTCTGTGCTCAGGTGGTCAACAGACTCCCTGACTCACTGCCTTATGGTCAGTTTGACCTTTCCAGGGTCAGGCAGAAGCATTTACGAGTGTCTTTGCTGTTTGTTTTGGAGTCAGGGGCTGAGAGGATGGCTGTTTTGAGGCAGGAGGATTAAGCTAATGGCACCTTGCTGACTCCTCCATGTCTGTGTGCTAATGGATGTGGAGTGAGATCCATAAAGCATAGGCTGAAACCAGTGGAGTGATGAGATCGGGTCATGTGAGCGTAGCCCAGCCTCCACTGGAAAACTTTCAGCTCTAATCCAGTCAAACGGCCCGCGCTTTCATGCTGCCAGCCCTGTGTCCGACAGCATCAGGGCTCCCGCTGTAAAACCTGGATGATGTGGACAAAGGCTGAGCATGTTAGTTTTTGGATAATCGCTCTCTCCAGGGGTGGGATCTAAGGGTGGGATGGGGGATACATGCCGTCAATGTGATAAAAAAGTGATTTTGTGCCACCAGTGTTGAAATTAAGTGATTTCATTTTCTCAGTGTGTGTGTGTGTACATACAGTATATGCATGTTTTTCATTAATTTTTCCAGTTTGTTAAATTGTACATCATTCTTTTAAATAAGCAAATAGAAATCGTGCACTTAAATGAGCAGAAAAATGCCACATTTATTTAACACGTTTGTTGTTTGCTGATAACATGTTCTTTTACAATCAGCAAAGTCATATTATTTGAAGGGGGGGGTGTGTGTACAACTGAAAGCCTAAAATATTCTAAAATAAAATTAAGTACAGAATGTAAATCACGATCATATGTTGATGGATTTAAGACTTTATAAAGACTTTCCTATGCTAGTGTTTTCTTTCTGACTGTGCCATTTCTGTCTGTCGCGTTACTCATGTAATTACCCTCGACTTTCTCATGTTTGGAAAGTACTCTTCACCCTGATCACTGATTATTAATTGTTTTTCTGCACTCCTCAGTGCACTTTGCTGTGATTGTGGACGGCAGGCCTGTCGCCACCTGATGATAATGTGTAATCACACGTTTTACTGGAGTTAATGGACAAATTAATGGCTCCTCTCACAGATGTGTGGTACTGACCAAGCGTTTTGTTTATTTTTCACAGGATTCCATTGTTTTTGAGAAGAGACACAGCTGAGGCTAGTCCACAAAAGGCCACAAATGAGGGATCGGCTAAGACGCCAGCGATCCCCTCAACCTAATCTATCAGTACTTAAACCAATTTCACAGCAGAAACATCCAGTCAGCACAGCTTCATTTTTTTCCCCCTGTAGCGTCTTGGCTCGAACTTTGTGGTGATTTCATTTTCGACTGATACAATGCTTGATGTCTTATAGGGAAAAAAGCCACTTCTTTCCCTATTACTGTTTAAAATGTCAGTAAATGTCAGGGGATTTAAGTGACGTATGTTCTGTGTGAATAGACATGATAAATTGACATCTGGCATATTCAACAACCAGTCTTCGATTCTTTCTAGAAGCCATGTATTTTTATATGTAGATATGCTAATGCTGTCTGAACTAACTGAAGTAACTACTTTAGACATAATGTACATAATTTAAACATGAAGCTAAGCTGTATAGACTCTAAATCACATTTGACAAGAATGAGAGAGAGAAGAAATACTTGGTGGTACATTTGCAGTGTAAACACAGGGGCAAGAAGGGAAGAGTCATTATGGCTCTATTTAGATGAACTCACAGTCTTTTATTAGGGTTTCATGACCAGAATGATGAAGTGAACATTGCAAGTGGGGCTTGAAAAAGCCTGTTTAGAGAGGGAAATCTTGCAGGCATTCATGTAACAGTGGACTGAGACAGTGGGTTGGAGACAAAGGCCCGCGCCATCCAAGCCAATGATCCGTTTGATTTGTAATGCCTCGGTTCCACTGCCTCACAAATGAACACGTCGGCCTTTGAGCTTTTCCGGTACTTCATATGTGTATAGGAATGGGAAATTAAATGGAGTATGGCTAATACAATTGATTTTAATGGCTGCATAGAACAACAGAACAGGGATGTTCCACCATGATGTCTCAGCCACTCTCATTCAGGTCCATTTGTTCGTTAGGGGAGTGATTTAGCTGCAGTTTAATGAAGGCTGATTGGCAACGTGTCTGAACGCCCATTATCATCAGCGGGCTGCTTCTCACTGCAATCTACAATTATGGGCACATTTAGGCAGGAAGGCTCGGAGGCTTAACTATGCTATCAGCAGTGACTGCCGCTCTGCCACCTGTACATGCCCATGCACCAGACCATGTCCTCTATCCCTCAGTGCACACTCCTCTGTCTCTCCGGCTTGTCAGTCATCTCTCCCCTCAATCATCCCCTATCTACATATTATTTCCAACATTTCACTGAAACGCCTTTCTTTGTTTCTTAGGTTTTTTCTTTTCCTGCTTTTCCATTTAGATTCTTTCTTTCTTTCTTTCTTTTTTTCTTTTGTTTCACTTACCCTCATTCTCTCTCTCTATCTTTCTCTGTATAAATCAACAGCATTATCAGACTGGATGTCGTATCATAACGAGGGGATTGGCAGTGACGGCTCATGAGCGTGTGGGTGCTGATAAAAAGTGCAGTTGATTAACAGAGAGAAGTGCATTGATTCCTATTGACAGATGCTCTCCAAGCGCTTAATGAAAGGCATGCAAATGAATGTTCTTTCTGTGGCGCTACGCCGAAGCACTGAAGGCGGGGAGATGGCCCTCTGACTGCTGAAGGCAGTCTTTAGGGCCTCATGTATCATTGGCCATGGTACGCTGGGGACTCCTTTAGCAAGGCATTCAGACCACTTCATGGCCCCAGGGAGCCGGAGAATTCAGGCCATGCATGGAAAAAGAAATGGGCTGTGTCCATACATGTAGTTATCATAATGGACTGACATCTGGGGAATGCTGCCGTGAATAACGGCTGCGCTATTGATTTAGAACCAAAGAATATGATGATACCATCCATTAAGAACCATGTTTTTCAACCAAAATGTTGTATATATCTGTTAGAGCCATTTTATGTGTTTTGTCATTACCATTGTCTTAAGGGCTTTGAAAAGAGCGAATACTGATTTTTACTGATATGTATAACATGTCTCTGACTCATAAATTCGAAAATTGTTCATTATTATTGTTTTCGAATTTATGAGTCAGAGACATGTTTTTTGTTTTTCTTTTGTAGTTCAGGCAGAGTTGGTAGGGTGTCGTATTATTCCTCACCTGTGAGTCAGCTACTGTAGGCTGGGGGGCATTTTGGGATGTTGAGAGTGTGAAATTGGAATGCTTTATACATATATATACGCAATTATTATCATATAAATATTATTATTATCTTTATTTAATAAATTGTTACCTCTTTAAACTTTTCATTTGGGATGCATGAATTGTTTTCTATGGCAGACAGTCTGTCTACACTATATGTGTGTTGTGTACATTGAGATGTTTATCTTTAATATATAAGCATATAATATTCAGGTGGCCAGTGAATCTGCCTAATATTGAACTAATACACCAGAGGCAGAGTGTTAAGTGCATAAGCTTCTTTATTGTCTCTGCAATATACTCTCCCCTATTGATTGCTCTATCTAGGTTGTGTTGCTTTTGGGCTGCAGGTCCAAGCAGCAGTTGACATTAACATGCACGCAAACAAGGATGTATGACCAGCTTTCCTTTTTTTCCCCTTTCTCTCACCCTCTCCTCTCCCATAGCAACAGACTGGCACCTAGCAACCACGACCGGATACAGCGGCTGAGGCAGGAGTTCCAGCAGGCCAAGCAGGAGGAGGAGCCTGACGACCGGCGCCGCGCCTACAGCCTCCAGCAGCAGTCATGGGTGAGTGCGCAATGCGCTTCCAGCCCATCGCCTGGTCCATTGATCCATTCAAACTGTGCCAGCCTAGTGTAGCATCAACAGCATTCACCACTGCTCTAGTCATTCTCCCTCCAGAGCTATCTGCATCCTAGCTGTGGAATCTGGACATCAAGGTGTCCAAGGGAGATTAAGTAGGGCTTCAATGTAATCTTTGTCCTGAACATAGTCTGACAAAATCCTGTCTGAACCCGACCTGACCCACAGTTTCACACATCCTTACTGACAGCACCTTTCAAATTACCCATAGAGTAAAAGTAGTGATGGCCATCATCAGGCTATTGATAAATGTGACTTTAAAATATCGAGCTTTGTCAATAGGGGTGTAACAAAACCTCAGCATATTGCAACACAAAAATGTGACAGTATGCATTGAGGTCATGTGACAATGCATTGCAGATATTTAGATATTCGGATATTTGATATAACTGCATTGTTTGTAGTCAAACTACTTTGAATAAAAACAGTATGTATTTATTCAAAGTATAACAGATGTACATTGCACCTGCAGAGTTGTTAAGTGTGCAAAAAAATGCAAAGATTGAGGTAGACAATAAATAATTGTGCAAAGATTGCATCAATGGCAGCAACCGGACAGAGAATGTAGGATATTTACAGTGGCAGCTGGTGAGTAAGTTGGTTTCATTTGGTTGGTTGGTTGTTTGTTTATCGCAAAACAGTTTAGTGTGTATATGCAGTGTGCTTGGGGGAAGGAAGCAGTGCAGTTCACAGTGTGTGTGAAGTACAGTTTGTGTTTCAGTTCTAACTGAGGAGTCTGAGGGCCTGGGGGTACAAACCGTTCCCGATCCTGGCAGTGAAAGCCTGAATGCTGCAGAACCTTCTGCCAGACGGGAGGAGGGAGAAGAGGGTGTGGGAGGGATGTGTGGGGTCATCCTCAGTGCTGGTGGCTTTGCGGATGCTGTCTGTGACAGAGGGGAGAGTGATCCCCATGATCTTTTCAGCTGTCCTCACTTTCCGCTGTAGGGTTTTGGGATCTGATGAAGAGCAATTTCGGCACCAAGCCATGATACAACTACACAGGATGTTAAACCACCAGTCAGTAACCCAGTCCAGCACATTCATGTCCTACACCACCCCCGCTTAGCTCTAGTTTTTAATGAACTGAGCCTGCACTGAATACAGTCGTCGTTTATCTTCATTCAACTTCAATTCAAAAGGTGAGAATAGTGAGTTAAGAATTGAATTGTATTTTCAGCCTCACCATTGAACCAAATTGTGAGTTGACTGAGTTCATTATCTGCTATGCAAATTTTAGAACCTAAAGTAGGGCTACTGTCAGCTAAAACCATCTAAAAATGTGGGAGGTGTGCTGTGAGAAACCAGAAGGTCAAATCTGATTTGAACTGAGCCTGACAAATATTTGAAAGATGATCTCTGAGCTCGATATGAATGGTCAGGTCCTATCAGGTTTGGTGGGGATTAGAGGAATGTTTAATTATACTAATGTAGGCTGCAGTCTGTGATGTACACACCTTTCACTTCACTAATGGGAGGTTTTAGCTGTGACTGTGTTATACGTCTTTAGCCTAACTTGTTTATTGTTTTGTGATGTTGCTTTGTGCATTCAGTTAATTATGCAGGAGAGCGCTGGATGTGCTAGCACTCACTTTAAGGGACCATGACCCAGGCCTTGTCTCCCGCTACGCAAATGTCTCTTGGTTTATTTACATGTCTTCAGAAGCCCCATTTATTCATCACCCCCCACTCAAGTGTCCATTTTTAACACTCTGCCCTTGTTCTTTTCTGCTTCATTTGTATTCAGAGGTTAAGGGTCAGATGTTATTTTAATGTTATCTGTGAGATAAAACAATATACACGGCACAGGGGGCTGGGAACTGACTCACCGAGGGGGTCAAAGGCCACATTGCTGTGTATCTTTGTGCTGTAATGGCTCGAATCAGACACGGCGGTCTGTCCTGCGACTTCCTGTTCTCAGGACGCGAGAGGGATTTTAAATGATGACAGCGTAATTGCCTTGAGGAATAGAACCATTTCCTAAATTGGGGGTCAGTTCATTGACCCTCCTCACGCAGACGCATATTTGGCCTCCTCAGACATGTATATCCAGATAGTTCAACAGGGACAGTCCATTTTGATGGTGCCTCTTTTGTGCTTACTTTGTCTGTTAGGGGAGAGCACCAGAAAACTGCACGGCAAGAAAAACTACACTTCCAGAATAAAAATTCAACTCTCTGATCACGTCAAGAAAATATAATCGAGACAAATGAAAACATATCTGTTTTGTGGAAGGATTTTTCTCACTGAGCCTCAGAATAGAGCAAACTTTCTCATTTTGTTTAAAAGGGCGTATCCTGAATATTTCTTATCGTTGTTTATGTTCCAGTCAAATTCCTTTTTTTACATAATCCTTTCCAACCTCTTCTAATCCCTTAGAATTTAAGGCTGTATGTTTTTGATGTTGTGCCTTTATCTGAGCTAAAGTGCCTTTTATGTCAGTTAATCCCGAATGAGTAAATTTTATTTGTATTGGTTTTTGTGACATCACAAAAACAAGGACTTGTGATGGAGAGGGAAGTATATGGGCTGGAGAGTGATTGGTGTATTTTGAAAGAGTGTTACATACATCAAATGCTTTATTTCAAAATAAAAGGTGAGAAAGTTCAGTTTTACATGATGTGGATCCTTCAAGAAAAGAAGGTGACATGAGGAAAACAGGAACAGTAGCATTTGCCATAAATTGGCCCCTTCACAGGATCCTCTATACTTTTGAAGCATTTCCCAGAGAAGAGCATGCGAGCAGCACAGTTTAGTCTCTTTGGTCTCTTTGTTTGCTCCATGTATGGATGGGCTCAAAGGATCTATGTGTTGTTAATGGTGGCACATAGCTAGGGGAGGTAACACATATGTGCTCTATTTTGATCTTTTTATTCACACAGTATAGACAGAGTAGCTGTGTAGCTGTCTAATGTCTGTTTTCCATGGCGTTGTGTCTGGAGGTGGGCTGAGAGCATGATATTATACTGTAGTTGTGAAAAATAGCATTTTTTTCTGAGTATATCAAGTCATAGTAACTAAAAGCCATTTATCACTATTTAGTTTTGGCTCTTGGAAAACTCTCTCATTCCTGGTTGCCCCATCTAGCTCCCTTTGAATCTTGTCATCTGTGGCTTGTCTGGGTTCAGTCAACAACACTGATGTAACAATCAATAGTGACCACCAATCAGTAACCTCCAATATGTACACGTCATCAATTAGTATCGGTTCAGCACACTAGGAACCTCGGCCAAGGTCGTACCAAGAATGGTACTGGGCACCAGGGACCAGGTATCAGATTTTAGTTATGGAAAAGCAAAAAAGCGAGTAGAGTTGAACCGAACTGAGCTGGTACCAGTCAGTGGAGAACCCCCATAAGAGACCTACCAGGGTTACATACATCAGACAAATCAGAGATGTATTTAGGACCCAAACCATTGAGTGACTTGTACACAGTCAGTAAAGTTTTGATATCAATTCTGTACTGAACTGGGAGTCAGTGTAAGGTCCTGAGAATTGGAGTGATGGGATCTCTTCTTGATTTTAGTTAGAACTCTGGCAGCAGCACTTTGTCTGAGCTGGAGATGTCTAATGGACATAATCTCAATGAGGAATTCACACTGTAGAAAGTCGTCTTTGGTTTGTTTGTTTTATAATAGCAAGTACTACATTATTATTACTATGTATTTATTTTCCCATTTCAGTGCTTCTCTCTGAATAAAAGTAAAATGAGCTAAACACTGTGGCTTTGGGCTACACACACACATACACAGGCAGGTGTTCAGCAGAATCTTTGCACATCACTGGTCAAATGACATATTTTGGTGATTTCCTAAGTAAAAATAAATGCACTTTTATTGGAAATAAATGTTGACATTTTCTGCACATTTCAGAGTATGAAATCTATTTGTTGGCTAAGTGCAATTTATTGGGAAAAAAGATCAAATGTTTAATGTTACAGAGCTTTTGCACCGGCCACGTTTCTGTTTTATTTTTATACTTCAACATACAGAAATGTGTTTAGAAAATTAATAAAATGTATAATTAAGCAAGGTTTGTTCAGACCCTTTACCCTCAATTGCATATACTCGTGTATGAGGCTGAATTAGAGTCTGAGAAGCCACTGGGGTCCTGTAGGTCTATAGAAATTGAACAGCCTGTCATAGCTGGAGGCAGGTGTTAAAATATAACCAGACAGAGAGAGATAAAAAGAGAGAGACAGAGAACGAGAGAGAGAGAGAGAGAGAGAGAGAGAGAGATAGATAGAGGAAAGATGAGGCAGGCCTGGCTATAATGCCTCACTTGATCATGCTGTCAAAAGTGTGACAGGACGATGTCATAAAACTGTCATAACAAGGTAACAGGCATCTCTGGGGATATTCATAACTCTTTTTGAAAGGAAATGGCCATCACAACAATGAAAAGATTTAAAGCTATTTCGTAATAGCTCAGATGCAGTGTGTATCCTTTTTGGCATGCAGGCTGATCCACAGTAGCGTTAGAGTTCACAGCACACTGCTGCAAAACTATCACACAAACTGCCCAGACCGAGTGTTCAGTTCCTTTGAAAACGTATCCCTTTAAAAATTTTATTGATTGACTACTCTATTACTGAAGTCAGTGCAGATTTTGAATTGTCACCTGAATCAGCAACAGTAACTATAGTAGTTCTGACACTTCTAACTATAGCTTGAAAGCTTCTCAGATCTTCAAGTGTCATCCTAGATCTTAAATACCTCTATACTGTACTAGATGAAAGTTGGCCATCTAAACTTTTGTGTAAGTGTGCCATGGAAATGGGAGACCTTTCCAGCAATGATTTATTGCCTTTAGAAATGCAGTCATGAAGAGAAGCAGACTCAAAAACTTCAAAGTCAACTCAACTTTAATCACTCTCGGCTTGAAGTCCAACTTATCTAGCTCCTCTTACACAAGGCCCTAGAAGGGAATAGCACAGACATATCAGGGTCAGAGTATAGATTTGTTACTCAAGGCTTTTGCTCCAAACTCTAAAGACTCAGTAATAGACTTCTTTAGCTGGGCAGATCAATAACTGTATATCATAGCGCAAGGATAATCACCACAATGCCAATGTCTGGGACTGTTCCCGACACATCCAGAGAACAGAGGGCTGTCTTGCTTTTCATCCCTCGTCAGTCGCAGCCAGGAGTTTATACTTTTTAATAAACAAAGTTTTCTAAATTGTTCCTGGCTTTTTAGATGTGGCCTTGTCCAAGCTAACATTTTTTAATGTATGGTTTTCAGATTGTTTTGGCCTTTCGACCACATACAAACAGCATTTTAGGTCACTGAAAAGGGTCTACTTCCAGGGTGAAGATGCTCAGATGCTAAGTGTTGACATGTAGACTGGAAAAAAAGGTTTTTGGCTTATAAGCTTAATATCTTCTTTGTGTGCGCAGTTGTCAGTGATGGTCATAGTAAAAATAATGCTGGTTTTAGCCTTGCCAGTGGGACTTCTTTTTAAATACATGTATACACATAGATGTACTGGTACTCTGTGTAGAGGAACAGAGATGTCAGAATGCACAACAGTGGACATTGTGACATCCCAGTAGATCCAGGTAAAACAGTTGAATAAGACTTCAATGCCCTGTTTTTCCCTGATCTGTAGCCCATGGCCTCCTGAATACATCGGTAGAAATGACAGTCAAAATCAAGGAAAGCGAATAAGAAAAAAAGCAAAGTTTTATTAAACTATTTAGACACAGCATTGCTTGTTTTGGATGAGCCCCTTGTTAGATTACTGGAACTGGTAATAACTTTTTTCCATTGCTTTATGGTTTGGGTTATATCGCTGCCTGTTGGTTTGGCATAGCTTTTACAGCACTGTGTTTTGTGTTTTCATGAGGACAGTTCTTTTTTTTTCTATTTGGGTTTGAAGAAAGGGGGAAAACCCCTGTTTAAAAACATACCCAGTCATGTATACATTGGGCCTTAGTTGCTACATAGGCTTAATTGCGTTCCATCCATCCATCCATCCATTTTCTACCCCTTTGTCCCGCACTCAGGGTCGGGACTTAATTGTGTTCTTTTCTTTAAACGAAGTTCTCATTTACAAATAGAGTTCTGTCCTTTGAAAGGTCTTTAAGGAACCACAGTTGGTTCTTTCATGGCATCCTTCCAAAAAATCCTTTTTGTCACCTTTATTTTTATGAGTGTGTATCCAGCTTTACAAAGCAGGGGGAGAAGGGTCCAGATGTTCGACATAAAGCACTGTCTGACGGCTTCATTCAAGCTAATAAAAATCTGTCCTTTGCTGAGGTGAGGGAGTGTGAGAATTCTGTGCCTGAATAATAAGATAACATGTGCGTCAACACGCAATCATATGCAGTCAAAGATACCCTCCTATAGCTTTCTCTTCTTAGCAATAGGAAGCTCACCAGCACTCAGAGAACAGAAAAAGAATTCACTTCACTCTTGAATACACGTAAACCAGCATGTTTCTTTAGAGCTGGAGCTTCCTTTATCTCTTTTGAAGCATAAAGAAGCTCAGGGCCAGATGCATATAAGAGCACAGGCGCAACATAAAACATGCCTTGATGTGACTGCAATAAGCACAAAGTGCCTGAAAGTAACATTTGACTCAGTAAGACTACAACTTTTCACGCAAACTGCTGATGGTGGATTTTAAAAACAGTGAAATATTGGAGTTAACTAGCTTGAGACAAAACAGAGAATGAAAGCTCCTTTATGAAGATATAGGGGTTCTGATAAAGTAAGTTCTTTCCCACCAAAGTGTTCTCCAGGGGTTTCATTCCACTGTGGCTAAGAAAACAAAATTTGATGAATCACAGCATGTACAGCATCACTTCTGCTCCCCTTCCTTTCACATTATTTTATACATATGCCGCTTCCGATACCGATACTAGTCCAAAATTAAGCGTTTTAGTAATACTTTTGTCTGGAGGCACTGAATCTGAAACTTCTACATCTATGTAGATGTAGTAGCTTGTTTACTGCAAAAGTCTTAGGCACCTGTGAAAATTAAATAATATTTCAGGTGAGCAGTGAGTCTTTTTACATAAATATTACTAAATATATTAAATAAGACTAAAAAGAATAAATGCAAATACCATTATAGAGTAAATAGTGATTGTATGCACACTGTATCAGTGTGTTCCTTGTGGACGCCCAGTATTACTTGTAGTTTCCATCGGAAACCAGGTATTCAGTTCACAAATCCAAGCAATGGATGGAGGCATCACAGAGATATCTGGAAGAGATAAATAGATTTATATAACATGCATGAACTGTAGGTACATTTACAAAGAAAATGTTAAAAGGCCTGTGAGAAAAGGATGTTTTGACCATTTTTAGTACATAACCCTACACAACTACAATAAGTGGAAACATGTATTGTCCTTGCATGCTATGCATGGCCAGTGCTAACAAAAGGTTATCAATATAACTTTTAAATCAGTTCAGCTAAACATGCAGCGGGCTCGTGAAACAATAACAGCATTCAGTCAAAGAGGAACGTGGAGGAGGATAATAAAGCAGGACTGGGAAGATAAGACCCCCATTAGTCAAGATAGCTATTATCCCCTCTGTGGAACAGACACAGCTTGTCTTTTCACCATATTGTATACAGTTCTGTGCATGAAACAGATAAGATTATCTTTTCTGAAAAGGGAGCCCTGCCTTGAAGCACTTATCCAGCAGTATATAATGCATAGAGGAATATTTGACCCCTGCACCCCCCACTTAGTCATTTGTGGGATGTTCATCAAGCAGTCTCACTGATGACGGACGAGATGCTCTTAGTGGCTGAAGCATGATAGTTTGTGTGTGTGTTAAAACTTTGAGGGCTTTTAGCATGCTGAGATAAATCTGCAGATCAGTTGTGTGTTCGGCAGACAGGTTATATTTACGGTGGTAGATGTCTGTTGAGTGGGGTTTCACAATCAGAACCATCCTCCTATCACGTCCATGACCTGTCTGTTTTTGGTATGGTCATTTGGCCATATGATTTTGTGGTTGGTTAGTTTGAATTTCTGGTCCCTATCGAATAATCAGATGTATCATCACACAGCAATATTGGACAATGTGTAAAGTGACCATTCTGTCATATGTGAACACAACACAGGACACAGTGTGAACAGCATGAAATTCCTCCTCTGTATTTAACCCATTCACAGAGTGAAGCAGCGGGCAGCCAGAAACACAGTGCCCAGGGAGCAGTGTGTGGGGACGGTACCTTACTCAAGAGAACCTCAGAGGTGCCACTGGCAGTCCCGGGATTCAAACCTATCACTTTCTGATCGCAGGGCGAATGCCCTAAACCACTGGGCCACCAGCTGCTGTGTTGTCCCCTGTATTAGTATATTAGTAGAGAACAACACAACAGCACAAAACAACATTGCAGGCAAAACAGCATGAGTCATTCTCTTAAGGGCCTTTACTGAAATGAACCCTTCTGCACCTCAGGGACCCAGAGGGCAGTACAGCACTTGAGTGGTTATGTGGTGTCCTGTGCTATTGTAAACGTAATTGAGGTGGTCCTACAGTTCTGAGAGGATGGGGAAAGGCGGTCTATTATCTTGGCAGCAGTGTTGGTTATGCATGTATGTTTGTGACCATGTTGATGTAAATAATGTGAGGAGGCAAATGATGTTCACTCTGAATGTGTGTGCACCATCAAGTCAAGTCAGTTAGGTTTATTTTCATTTCAGCCATCTACACAGTACACAGTGAAACAAAACCATGGAGCAACAGAGCATCTGATTGGGCGTAGGCTGAAAAATCAGTTTTTGCCACTGGACTATACAGAAGATATTTCAGTCTGTATTTGGATTTACGGCAGAGGGGGTGAAATGCACATGTTCCGCTATATAGAGCGGCAGCCTTGCTGGAAGCTTACAGCGGGACTTCTATCGAGAAAACTGCAAACTAATATCATGTTGTCAGTAAATCTGAATAATGGATTGACGTTACATCCTGAGTTTAGGCAGGAAGGGAGCAGATTGACGCACATTTCTGGAGTTAAAAGGGCTTTGCTCTGCCCCTGAACATGGATATGTACAAAGATGATAGCAAATAATAAACTGGTAGAATGAGACTTTGAAGAAGCTTTCTAGCTTTTAGATCTCACTCTCTCGCTCTCACTCTTTCTCTCTCGCTCTCGCTCGCTCTCACTCTCTCTCTCGCGTACTCGCTCTCTCTCTCTCTCGCTTACTCTCTCTCACTCTCTCTCGCTTACTCTCTCTCACTCTCTCTCTTGCTCACTCTCTTCCTCTCTCTCGCTCTCTCACTCTCTCGCTCGCTCTCTCTCTCGCTCACTCTCTCTCTCTCGCTTACTCTCTCTCACTCTCTCACTCTTTTTCTCGCTCTCTCTCTTGCTCTCTCGCTCGCTCTCTCTCTCACTCTCTCGCTTACTCTCTCTCACTCTCTCTTGCTCGCTCGCTCTCTCACTCGCTCGCTCTCACTCTCTCTCTCGCTTACTCGCTCTCTCTCTTGCTCACTCTCTTCCTCTCTCTCGCTCTCTCACTCTCTCGCTCGCTCTCTCTCTCGCTCACTCTCTCTCTCTCGCTTACTCTCTCTCACTCTCTCACTCTTTTTCTCGCTCTCTCTCTTGCTCTCTCGCTCGCTCTCTCTCTCACTCTCTCGCTTACTCTCTCTCACTCTCTCTTGCTCGCTCGCTCTCTCACTCGCTCGCTCTCACTCTCTCTCTCGCTTACTCGCTCTCTCTCTCTCGCTTACTCTCTCTCACTCTCTCTCTCTCGCTCACTCTCTTCCTCTCTCTCGCCCTCTCACTCTCTCGCTCGCTCTTGCTCACTCTCTCTCTTTCGCTTACTCTCTCACTCTTACTTTTTCTCGCTCTCTCTTGCTCTCTCGCTCGCTCTCTCTCTCACTCTCTCGCTTACTCTCTCTCACTCTCTCTCTCACTCTCTCTCTCTTGCTCGCTCGCTCTCTCACTCTCTCTCTCTGTCTCTCTTTCTCTCTCACTCTCTCCCTCTGTCTCTCTCTCTCTCTCTCTCTCTCGCTCTCTCTCTCTCGCTTACTCACTCTCACTCTCTCTTGCCCACTCTCTCTCTCTCTCTCTCTCTCTCTCTCTCTCTCCCTCTCTCTCTCTCTCTCTCTGCTACCCTGTGTTTTATATGGCCATAAAAAGTTTCACGTAGCCTTTGGTTTCCTGGGAAAAAAAAAACACATTAATTTGATTGCACTCTCCAAAATCTTTCACTCTGTATTTGAAATTACAGCCAAGGTGGTAAAACCGTGTACATTTTTTTGTGCTTTTTCTGCTGAGAAGCCCTGCTGGGAGCTTACAGTGGGAGAAAACTGCAAAAGGTAAACTAAAATCGGTAATACCAAGCAGCTATGAGTACTGGGAAAATGGACCACAAGTTTGACATTGTTTATTCATGTGGTCAAACAAGACAAAGGTGAATGCATGAAAGGCCTTTGTTATGGAACTATCCGATTGCCAAAAAAAGAATAATGAATTACATGAATTATGTCTGTTCATATTGGATAATAACAGAATACAACCATTCTGAATAATGGATTTGTATTACATTCCATGTTTAGGCAGGTTGTGAGCAGAATACTTGTTTCTGTTTATGTTTCTAGATGTAAGAGGGCTTTGCTCTGCCCCTGAATGCAGAAATGCACAAAAATGATAGCAAATGGAATGGTCCTTCAGAATGGGGCCTTGAAGAAGACTTTCTAGCATTTAGGTCTTCTGTCTGTAGTTTCTCTTCTCTCTCTCTCTCTCTCTCTCTCTCTCTCTCTCTCTCTCTCTCTCTCTCTCTCTCCCTCTCTCTCTCTCTCTCTC
>JBBPCX010000006.1:7126905-7144252 GCA_037974365.1 Hydrocynus forskahlii
GTGTGTGTGTGTGTGTGTGTGTGTGTGTGTGTGTGTGTGTGTGTGTGTGTGTGTGTGTGTGTGTGTGTGTGGGTGTAGAGACATGGAAGTAATCTCTGGAAGTGATTGTGTGTCTGGAGCAGTAGACAGTGTTATGAGGAGTAGAGGGAGTTAGCTTATGCGCAGGCCCTGATCCTCATCCAGCCAGCGAGCTGACCCAGCTTTGATATAAAAGGCTACGGGTCACCCCACATGGTAATCATAACTATTACGCCCCATTTGGAAGTCTGCTGGCCTGCTAGTGCGCCGCCACCCCTCACTTTTCCTCCGTCTCATCCGTGCGTTCCTGTTTTGAATCGCTGCAAACAATTTTTCACGATTACAGCTTTCTCTGACAAAGTGCACTCGTGTTTGAACAGATGGGACTAGTTGTATTGTGGTGTTTTCTTTATCTTCGCAGATAGCGAAGAATTTGGATTTGGAAAAACGTGTCAGCGGAGGGGGGCTTGGCAGAGGCAGTGGTGGTGGTGGAGGGGGGGGGGGCTTGACAATTTTTCTTTAAAAAGAAGAAGAGACATGAACAATGTTTGAATGTGATTAGGGGAAATGTCAAGCTTTTATAAAGTATTTGTTGTTATCAGATGAATAATGAAAAGTCAGATTGTGTTCTGGCTAATGCGGTTAGGTACACAAACAGGTCACTTCCAAAGCCATGTAGAGGGAAACATCCATGTGGCATAGCATCATCTGGTGTCTGATGGAGCACATACACTTCCTTTCTTTCTTGTTTTCTTTCTTTCTTTCTTTATATATGTGTCTGTTCGTTTATTCATTTATTTATTTATTTATTTTGTGTGTGTGTGTGTGTGTGTGTGTGTGAGAGTATATACAAACCTTTGTTGGACAATGGCCTTGAAATCTACTTTAAGTTAATGTAGGATTTTATTCATGTCTTTAAAGTCTTTTATGTATTTATCTGTTTGAAATGGAATGGACGTTTAGAGCAAATAATGTCGGAAAAGATGGAGATACAAGGTTTTGTTATGACAGCAACAATATATAAGACCTGCCTAACCCTTAGGCTTAACCTCCATAACCAAAAAAGCAAAGTTTTATCGTTTTAGTTTAACAGAAGAAACATTGGCATTCATGAAAATACTCTTCACACAGTCAGAATTGCTTTGTTGGTCCCAATTCAGCAGATTAGTCCCGTTTTATTCTGTTTTTCTAGCCTAAAAATGTACAGAAAAGAAACTAAGAAAGACAGAGAAATGAAGATAATTCACATTCTCATATGCTCTCCTCATTTCTGTCCCCGGGCTGCTGGAATGGGGTGTTCGTTTCCTCTTCAAATCTCATTAAAAAATATAATTTCTGTGAATAATTATTTCCTCACTGTCTGCTTTTACACACTTAAAGCTCACAGTGAAATCATCTTCCCTCGCCTTGTTTTTGCTTGGTGTGCTGCTGGCTGCTGCAGACATGTTTTATCTAGAGTGGTCTCTGCGTTCTCTTCATTAGACACACATGTAATTGCCCTGCTTTCCCTGTTTTTAATGGAACTGACTCCGACGAGAGCTTTAATTCTCCTGTTTTTACAGCTGCTCTCTAAAGACAAAGGCCTTTTTTTTCAGAAGACATTAAAGAATCTTGCTTCCCTCCTACATGGCCTTCCAAGCATGTGTACAGCATTAGCGTTTGCACTCTGGCTTAGCAAACGCTAGTCCGGCCTCTCAGACAGCTAATTGTGTTGTCATGCAATAACAGTGTTGCTCCTTACAGCTGTTGCATTACTCCCCAATCCCCCCCACCCCCCTGTGGTTAAGGTCGGGGGGTGAGGCCTGTGCATTTGCGTTTGGGTTGAGTGTGGTGTGCTGTGTTAATGGAACTAAATGAAATTCTCAGGTTAAATGCTAGTGCAGGTATTGCTGTGCAGTGCTGTTGTGACTGTGAGTCAGTGCATAATGGAGGTATGTGTGTGTGTGTGTGTGTGTGTGTGTGTGTGTGTGTGTGTGTGTGTGTTTTCCACAGGCCAATGCCGGGGCTTACAGTCCGACAGGACGGCATTCTGTTTCTGTAGAAGTCCAGATGCAGCGACAGAGACAAGATGACGCATTCACACAGTCACAGAGACAGTACAACTCCTTACCAAGGTAAGAGAACACAAACTCACACACACTTACTGCATAAACACACACTCCAGCTAGCTGCATGACTACAGGGTAGTCTTAGTGTAAGATAAATAATTACATAATTACATTTTGTCATTTGTTCTAAAAGGCTGATTCATGATCCCCATTGTGGAGCATTTTAAAAGAGTTAAGGCTGCCTTAAAATATGAATAGTTAATAAAATATTTAATTAATTAACTGGACACTTAGTTGCACAACAAGTTTAGTAAATTGATTAATTTAAAGCATCCTGGTTAACAAATTCAAGCACCTTTGTTTTTTTAGATGAAGTAACTTCTTAGCCTTCATAAGAAACAGGGTTGGAAATAAGTCTTAAGACCTGAAAAAGTGGCTAAAGCACAGCCCTGAAAACACTAAAATATGTTCGACAGCAAGTCAAATGCATATGTGGTTGAGAAAATGGGATGTTGGTGGGCTAGTGGGTAGGACACTTGCCTCTGGACCAAGAGGTCATGGGTTCGAATCCTACCTTCAGCACACCACCACCAGGCTCCTGAGCAAGACCCTTAACCCCAAGTTGCTCCAGGAAGACTGTCCCCTGTTGTTAGGGAATGGAAGGTACTTTAGGTAAAAGCGTCTGATAAATACCGTAAATGTAAATTGTAAGAGTGAGTGGTTGGTCTGAGCAAAATGAATGCCTGAATTTTGAGTAGCATTTTATGATGATTAATATTACTATTATAGACTTTTTGATACAAATTGTAATGGATGCTTTTAAAAAACATATAATAAATATGATGACCAGTTTACATGCAGCAATTCAATTAGAGCTTGTATCTTGAAATTTCTGACCTCAGATTAGACAAAAAAATAGTGACAAAAAACTGAATTCATGGTCGGAAAGTCAGGATGGAGTTCTGCCGATGACATCAAATAAACATGGCTGTGCAAACAGTCAATAAAGCACCACTTCTCTGTTTAAATGCATTTTGCTTCAGGTCCATCAGCAGAGAGAGTTAGAGAGAGTAGATTAAATCACACACACACACACAAATACAAAATTACTCTCCTTGAGCTCAATGCTGTCCTTCAAATAGGCATCTTCCTCAGTCACGTTCTTGACTCTGTATGTTGGCTGTATGTCGATCAGATCTGTGTGTGTGTGTGAGTGTGTGAGACTACAGATCCTCTGCCCTCTAAAACTCAATAAAGAGCACCTGGAGAACGTGTTTTCAGGGGGAAGTTTATCTTGGCAGCTGCACTCCTCTGGGCCTCGCTCAGTTTTTTGGGGGCGGTTTAGTCCTGTATCTCCATCTGTTTCTCCATCTTCTCTCATCCCTCCCTCGCTCGCTTTTTCCTCCTTCCTCTTCTGCACATTTGTCATAACTGTCAGTGCGAGTGAAGTGTATCTGTGACCGAAGGTTCTGTTTGATATCAGAGTTCATATCTGCTTAATCTTTTCCTAACCAATGCAAAGCCAGTCAGCGCACACCAGCAGAGCCTTTAAAAAAAAAAAAACATGGCCAAAACACTCATTATATCACTTCTCCCATCACTAATTACATTTTCTTGTGTCTTCTATTCTGTGTTTGATTGAATTTGTCCTTTATATTCATTCATTTATTTTTTGTTTATATTTATTCTTCTCTTGTTTTTTCCTGGACATTTTTTGCTATTTTATTCAGACTTTTCTGTCGGCTGTTTTCCTTAGCTATATAAAAGGAGCTCCATGCTACCCTTATTATAGTGATAGTGTCTGAGCAAGCATGTACACTTGTTCAGAGTGAAATAAATAAAATGCCATTGAAAGCTGTACTCTATTCCTATTCACATGTTTACTCAATCACACTGGTAGTTTGGGATATGAACAAAATAAAAATCTATGAATTCTGAGGTGTAGAACTTTCAAGTATGACAGCAGCATTGCAGCGGCATAGAGAAATCACATTATTAAATTGAGTGTAGTATATTAAAAGACAGAGTTTCTTTTTTGGCTTAATATTAAGGGGTTAATGGTTCCTAAAACTGAAAACAGACACTGTGCTAACTGAAGGTGCCATTTGAGTGAATTTGTTGGGGGTTTAATATTGTTTCCTTTAGCAGTGTTTTCCTAGCTGAAAGCTTGCCAGAATCGCTTATGGTGGAAAGCTGTTTGGCAAAACGGAAGAAAATAGACTGTCAAGCTTGGAGCTGCTTCATTTGTTTTCCGAAGTATCAGATTATGCTCTTTAGGTAATTGCTAAAGGAATGTGTACCACATGTGTTTGTGTAATATGTGTGTAGGTGTGTGTGCTGGGTGATGGGGTCTATGGGTGCATGTGTGTGTGCGTGTGTGCATGTGTGTGGTCTTCCCTGTATGGATGAGTTCTGTTTTCTCTAGTCTGCGGTGCAGTGCAGGATATATACAGTTACAGAATCTGCCCCATCTCAAGCTGAGGGAGGCCCATCACTGGATTTTTGCAGACAAGTGTGTGTGTGTCCGTGTGTGTGTGTGTGTCTGTGTGTATTTGTTTGGTCAGTTGTGTGTGTGTGTGTGTGTGTGTGTGTGTGTGTGGATGTGTGTGCATGTTTCTTTAGTAGTCTGTGTGAGTGTATGTGTGTGTATGTTTCTTTAGTCGTGTGTGTGTGTTTGTGTTTATGTGCATGTAAGAGGAGTGGAAGTTTTTAAAAACAGAAATTATTCCATAGACACAAGTAACTACCGGGCAATCAATTTATTTAAAAAATAAAACAATAAATAAATACACAAAATCACAACAAGAACATTAACAACAATATTTCAAACAACAACAGTTAGTTCTACTACTACTATTACTGCTATTATTTTTATTTGTTTTTATTTTTTACAGTGAATAATTAGCCCTCCTACACTGCAAAAACTGTTCAGGAATGGTTTGTTCAGGAAAGAGTTGACTTGGCATCTGTGGGATGTGCTAGATAACCTAGTACGATCCATTGAGGCTCTACCTCGCATCTTACAGGACTTTTGGGCAGTCATTCATGTTAAACCCTGTTGTTCATTTTCAAGATAAAATATCCATACTTTGTTGGAAGCAAAACAGGACTAACCTTGTCCAACCTTATCTGTTACGTTTTTATTTTAAAACTTTAAAGGACAGTGTTAGATTTTGTTACTAAGGTGAGGTTATGATTAGGTTACACCTAGGTTATGCCACACCCACTGTGACAGGTGAAGTCAAACATACAGCCGTCTCCATATACAAACGCTGCCAGGAGAAGGGATTATCCTGAAGAGCAGTGACTCTCAGAGTGGCCCAGTCTAAGAATGACACCTTTCCGGAAAGTCAGGAGCTGAACGCCTTACACTCATTACTCGCTATTGAGTTCCAGACTGCCTCAGGAAGCAATGCCAGCACAAGAACTGTTCGTAAGGAACTTTGTGGATTAGTTTACCATGGTGACCACACTAGTCAAGCCGCCACTCACAAGCCTGAGATCACCTGGCACAAAGTGGTGTAAAGAATACCTTGGATTCTGGAGCCATGGCAACACATTCTCTGGACAGATGAATCACAGATCACCATCTGGAAGCCTGATGGATGAATCAGGATTTGGTGGAGGAAACACTACCTGCCTGAATTCAATAGTAAAGTTTGGTGGAAGAGGAATGATGGTCAAGGATAGTTTTTCAATGTTTGGACCCCTTAGTTCCAGTCTTAATTCTGCAGCGTACAGTGATAATCTGGAGAATTACATGCTTCCAACTTTGTGGAACAGTTTGTAGAAATTCTAGCCTAACAGTGAAGGGTTCAACTAATATTTTATATAATAAATATATATATATATTTTTTTTTATATATATATATATATAATATTTCTCAGTTTTTATTTACATTTGAATAAAAAGTGGTATGTCCAACATTAGTCATACCTTTTGCAAACTGTCACAGTCTATGGGGAAATACCAGTGAAGACATGCAAACAGCTCGTTAGCAATTATAGGAAGCGTTTGTTTGCTGTAATAGCCAGAAATAAGGCTTTTCTATTGATTATTGAGAAGGGTATGAATAATATTGGACATGCCACTTTTTGTTCAAATGTAAATAAAAGCTGAGAAATCTTTTTCTCCACAATGATGCCTCTTGTACATCGTCTTATGATCTTCTGGGAGACGCCTGTGTCATTTCCAATCAAGAAGAAACTTGCTTGTAACAGCCAAAATTACGAAGTCAAAATTTGCCAGGGGTATGAATAATTTCGTTTACGACTATATATATATATGTGTGTGTGTGTGTGTGTGTGTAAAATATGTGTGGCCCAATCTCCCGACTGTGTGTGTGTTTGGATGGTTGTGTTTGTGTGTTTGTATGTGTGTGTTTGTTAGGACTGTTCTCTATAAACAAATCCATTTCTCCTCTTACTCCTCTCTCAGGGCAGTATGGTGATTCTGAGA
Organism: Hydrocynus forskahlii; assembly: GCA_037974365.1. Lineage (NCBI taxonomy): Eukaryota > Metazoa > Chordata > Actinopteri > Characiformes > Alestidae > Hydrocynus > Hydrocynus forskahlii. The sequence goes on from JBBPCX010000006.1 coordinate 7,133,431, forward strand.
GTCAATATAGATGTTGACACCCAATACATGGAACATGGACATAATGACACAAATCAATGCAAGCGATCCGCGTCCACTTTCCCTCTCCGCCTGAAGCTATCGCCCGTGGCACTGGCGCTATTGGATACACTTCAATCTAAGTGTCGTCTGCTTATCCTCCGGGACTGGTGTCAAGATCCAGCCCACGAGGCAGCATCTCGCAGACCCAGCTATTTGATACGCATTCCTTCAATAATCTCATAGCACCCGCTGAGCCAGGTCAGGCTGGTGAGAAGTGATCTTTGACCTTTGGAAAACAGTTTGCTCATTAGACGTGCTGATGGACTGGCCAGGACCTATTCTGACCAATAGCAGCACAGCTTTAATGCAGCCTGTATAGTGACAGAGATAACAAGCACAAGTGACTCTGCTGTGTAGAAATATAGCTGCAGTAATAAAGGGCATAATATTTAGAGAAGGATTATAGAGGGAGAGAGAGAGGAAGAGGTTTAGTAATAGAGGGAGAAAGGAGGATAGGACAAGAGGCAGAAAGAAAGAACAGGACTGAGAGAGAGAGTAGGTGACAAAAACACAAAGCGTTTTCTTCCTGTGCCTTGTTAACTAATGCGAAGCACTGCTTATGGTCTGGTGTTCTTTGCAAATAATTTATTATCGTGTTATTAGTACTTGCACAGCATATCTCCCTGGAAAGTGTGTGCTATGCTGTTTGTAAAACCCTGATCTGTACCAGATGGTTTCTTTGAACAATGGACCTACAGCATTTTCCCCATGACATTTCTTTTTTCAGTTTTGGCATATTGGCTCTAGATTTAACTGTTCCACCATGACTTCATTATACTTTACTGATACATAATTCATTTGTGAAGGAGCACAAATCAATCTGAAGATTGTCTAAAAATGTGATGCTTACAGCTAACAGCTCTCTGTATTCTGGAGGATTACTATAGGTGGGTGATGGCATCTGTATATCAGTACTGGTGTCACAGTTAAGGTTAGGCTTAAGGAAATATAAGAACAAAGTTAAGTGTGCGACAAGCATTGTCAAAGGATCTTCAGGAGGCTATTCAAATACAGTGATCTTGACCTTTAGTTTTAACAATATCGGAAACACTGTAATGTGGGTAATTCGCTGGGTGCATCAGATATGAAAGAGCAGCTCAAAATACATAAATGTCAAATAAATGAAAATTTTACTTTCTGGAAATCTGGTTTGTGTCTCATAAAAAAACTTTGTAAAGTTCCCTTTGGTGAAAAAAGTAGAACAAAGTCATCATCACAAGACAATAAGCTCTTAAAAATAAGGGTGCCAGAAAGGGTTCTTTGTGTGAGATGGTCAGAGTACCATTTGTTGATTCCCTAAATAACTTTTCAGTGGATGGAGCTTAATTGAACCAGTTTTGTAATGAGATGTGAAGAACATGAAGATCTTTCTAAAATATTAAGGCCCTCCGCATTGTGTGAAGAATCTTTATCCCTTTACAGTCATATCTCATTTACATAGTTTTTCAGGGATCAACAGTTCTTCTGTAGCATCACTCAGAGAACCCCATATCATTCAATAAATAGAAAAAAGGTATAAATATGTGAAGCAGTCTCTGCTTGAACAACATCTGATAATGCAGCTGTAAAGCACAAATCTTCATAGTGTTCATAGTGCTTAGGTCAGCATGTGGAAAATCTCCCCTTAGCTGCTTCTTGTTCTCTTTTTCCACACACTCTGCACGTACACAGAGGAAAGTGCCATATGAATCCATTCAGGCCTACATTTAAGTGTGTTGGAGTAGGGGGATGTGTGTGTGTGTGTGTATATATATATATATATATATATATATATATATATATGCTGGATAACAGGACTGTAGTCTGATTAAGAGTAATGAATGTCATCTGAAAGAGAGCTCTATTTCCTTCAACATCTGCATGTTATAAGAAGCCAAAGAAGAACACACACATGCAAACTCTTACATCCTATTTCTTTAGCAAATAGAAAACATGGCTGAAGAAATCAAAAACCTTCCTTTTCATCTTCTTCAAGCATTTCCTGCTCTTTGCTCTCTGAAGAGTGTGCATTTGTAAGAAGAATGAGGTGTATTTTATTACGCTTTGAAAAGTTTCTGTATTTATAGTCTTGTTTTGCACAAAGAAACAAATGTCCTTCACATTTTTGCCATTTTCACTAATATCAAAACAAACTTGAGGGCAGACTTGAAGCAGATTCAAACGTGGGCATGTAATTATTTGTCATTAAAATGTTAATAATATATCAAAATGAAAGTTATAACATGTTTAAACCATACATTTGCCCATAAGGGATTTATTTTCTGGGGTTTGTGATCTGATCCACCCCCCATCTGTCTTTCAGGCAGCCACGTAAAAACCCCAGTACTGTGTCTCAGGACTCCTGGGATAAGGTCTACCCCCCTGGCGAGGTCTTCCAGTCTGCTAAAGAGAACCCGCGCTACTCCAGCTATCAAGGCGGCCGGGGTACTAATGGTTACCTGAGTGTTCCTGCGTCCAGCCTGAACGCCCGTGTGCTGCTGGAGACCCAGGAGCTGCTGCGACAGGAGCAGAGGCGTAAGGAGCAGGAGGCTCAGGCCAAACTTGCACCAGCACCTGACCCCCTGACCATGGCTCCCACACCCCCCAAAGGCCCCTACAGGCAGGACGTCCCACCCTCCCCATCTCAGCTCGCCCGCCTCAACCGCCTGCAGAGCCCTGAGAAAGGCCGGCCATTCTACTCCTGAGTGGGGCAAAGAACACAGAGAATGATTGGATGGGAGGAGAAAAGGGTCTTGCTGGACCATACCAGCAATGCACAGTGGTGCTGGAGTGAGATCCAACTTTAAAGGCAACTCCAGCGTTTTTAAACTGACCTCTATCTGCCAATATCTGTGTTATTCTGTGGGTTACCACTGACGGCCCATTTGCCTGTATTCGGCCCACTTACCTGTTTTCAGAAAAGAGCAGAAATGCAGTTGACTGGAAACTAATAATAGAAGAAATTGGGCAGCTGAATTTTGTGAATAACCTTATTATTATTACATAGTTATATAACATGAATTCAAGACCATGGCTGTCACACTCAAACAGTACACGTCCTCTGGCCAGAGAGTGTCTTACCAAAGTTATTTTTATAAAGTCTTGGAGTAGAGAGAAAGCAGCTCTTGTTGCTTTCATTGTTTTCTGGTATCCAGGTGTGATCAGGCAGGAGCTTATGACTACTTCACCCACACCACCACGCTGGTAATGAATTACCCTCTCATCCTTCATTTCTGTAAGTACGAATTACACCAATTGCTGCTTAGTTTACAAATAGCTTTGACTGAAGAATTCATAAGAGTGTTGTATAAAAATGCATTGGCATCAATAGTTTTTCTGTTCATTTCTGAGAAACTCTGTGTTGTGAATGTCTGTGATAAATCACTGGACACTGTGGAGGCAGATAAAGGTTTGGTTGAAAACCGCTGGAGTATTCTATTCAGGACTTTGAATTTTACACCTTGCAGAAAAATGGGTTTTGGTTAAATTAGTATTTTTTTAAACTTGTCTTGTACGATGCAGTGATAACTTTTGTAATTCGATTGTGATCGGCCAGCTTCCCTTAGTAAAGGATTTCCAGTTCAGTTCCTGGAGGACCAGCACAGTTTTGGGATTTCCCTTTTCAAGGACATCTACCAAACCTGGAAATGATCATATGAGTTAAATCAGGTGTGCACTTAAATACTCTAGGACCAGAGCTGGACAGTCCTGTTTTAGTATGTCAGCGTGTATGTGTGTGCGAATGTGTCTGAATGTTGTATTTTTAAACGAAATCCCTCCCAGCTATCCTTGAAAATGACAGCCGACATACGACTCTGCTGCATTGGTATTCCTATAGTGCTGTGACCTACATATCCCATTTCAAATCGAGCATCAATTTGTAATGTCGAGTGCAGTGTTCAAGAAAGAGAGAGAGAAGAAGAGAGAGAAAGAGAAAGCACATGACCTTCACCTGTGGCTGAAGTGTGTCGTGTATGCGTTAGATTGGGCCCGTCATCCTGCAGCCTTCGATGGAAATTCCAGGCTGAATGCTCAGTTCTACATAGTGCTCAACACAGCATAAATAGTGCATTACATGTTAGTATAAGGAGCCCTTTGGGATTCATCCCCAGTCACCTCACTCACCACTTTAAGGTATTCTTTATTAAGGAATTTGACATACAAAGGATCAATACATGCAATACATAAGATAAACACTTGAAGAGGTCCAAACACAGCCAAATTAAAGTTTCAACAAAACCCATGAATATTTATCCTTTGTTCTTCTATCTAATGTCCTTCGTTCTTATTTCATAAACAGGCTGTGTATAAATAACCCTCTGCCTCTCTTAGCCCCTCCCTCTCAATAGAGCCTCAACCCACCGTACACACTGCACTGCACCATACACACACACACACACACACACACACACACACACACACACACACACACACCTGTCCTTGGAAATCATTCAAATAACCTGGGTCAGAGCTGGACTGTTCATTTATGCATTGGGATGAAAAATTAATTTGGATGTCATCTGGGTGCATGTATGTGTGTCTATTTGTTTTCATACAGATTCAGGACAAAAACACACTACCTTCTTTCAATGTCAGGACCAGTTAAATTGTGTTTGGTTTGTAAAGTGTTTCTTTTTTCTTTCAAACAAATTTTAGGATTTTAGGTAATTCAGGTTTTTTTTTAAAGTGGCAATTTTTAAAGGGCAAAATCACAAATGCATTTCTTTTTAGATTACTGAGCTTAGACTAAAACATTTTACGTACAGATGGGTGCTTACTTATATATGGCAAATAGGACATACATGAGTACTGTTTATAACATTAAAAAAAATCGTAGTATATTTGCATAGATCAGTAGAAACGGTCTATAATTACCTGTTACAATTATTTACGTTAGTATTTTGACGTTCCCATTCTGGAGGGTTTTTTTTTCCTCATATACATAAAAGGTGTGGGTCCTGACACTGTATAAAAGCGAAACTTTATGTCTGTCTCTGCAAATGCGTTCGTGAGCGTGTTTGTACATGTTTGTGTGCGTGTGTATGTATATGTGTGTGTGTGTGTGTGTGTGTGTTTATCCCTAGTACCTGTAACATGACTCTCCCATGTTGCTGAACTGAGCTTTGGCAGTTGGATGAAACACTTGGCTGCGGACGGCAGGGTAAAAGCTGAAAGAGCAGTAGTGATGTCACACATAAGGAAAAGCCAAGCCAGGCAGATCTGGAACAAAGACTTTCTGGCCTCCTCTCTCGTCCCTTTTCTTTTCCTTTTCTTTTCTGTGTGGGGAGCGAAGTACAGTAACGTGGTCTTGTGTACACAGCAAAGACGGATTTCTTCCTGTGGTTGAAGTAACTGGTACTTTCCAGAGACTGCCTTTTGGTCCTGTGGTACGATGGATGTCTCAAGTATTGACTTTGTGTGAAAGAACTATTTTTATTTTGACATTAACGTTTTCCTTATTTTAGATTTTGTATTTTATGCATTGGATAAATGTCGGAGATGCTGGAGATGATGGGTTAAGTGCCTGTAAGGAGGGATGCTGTTTTGTACTACAAAGGTTATTGTGCCGTGGAATGCACATATTTTATCATTCAAATATTTTACTTTGTGTTTGTGTGTAACAACACTTACCTTTCCATCATGAACCATTTGCTTCATTCCTTAAAAGACAAAGAGTAATATGCACATGATTTTGTATTTTTATGACTTTTACATTGTCTGTATTCTCCCAAGGTAAAGTGGTGTCCCAGATAACTCATGTAAGCACAGTGCAATTGTGTTGTTTTTTTTTTTTTTTGCATAGTCTTTATACATACTGAATGAAACTGTAAACAGCTTTCTCTGTACATATCAAATCTAGATGAAATAAACAGAAGGCTGTTCCTTCCTCTTGTTTACAGTAATCAGGTGTGTGTTTCTATTCATATACTGACTCGTCACATGCAAAAGTAGATAAAGTGTGATGAGCGACATCATTCATTGCACAAACTGTGGTCATAATTAGGCACTTTTCTCCTCTACATAAAGCACCTGTGCCAAGCTTGATGGTTGGAATGTTTAGGAAGGTCTCCATGCTTCGTTTTAAGTTCTCCTGGTATGGCGAGCACATTTTGGAGCTGCTGGAAAGACGGAAAAGGACGGTGAAGAAATATCCTTCCTTCACTTCCCTCTCTTGAATCTATTTTCTGATCCTATAGATCACTTTAATGTTGCCTATGACATGGCTGGCCAGCGCTGTAATGGGAAGTGTAATGACTTTGATGGCAATAAAGACAATAGTATAATTTATGAAGTTCAGGTCAGGACAAGTGGAGCTTTAGTGATGTTGGCTCTCGCCCTCGTTTCGCAGAAAAACCTGCCAAAAGCTTCTCTCCACTCGAGGAAGAGAGGCCCTCTGAAAAGCTCCATCTGTTTGACACTGTAGGGGTGTGTGTGCGTGAGTGTGTGTGCGAGAAAAAGTGAGAAAAAAGGAAGGGAGGGAAAAAAAGTTGAGGGAGAGAGAAAGAAAACCTGAGGGAAGTTGAAGAGCAGAACCTTGTAGGAACTCTGCGGGTTCTCAACCCCCTCCCCCACACACACGCACACTCGGCAGGGCTCACCCTGGGAGCGGCTGGAGGTGAGAATGGTGAGGATGCTCTCCCATGTGTCGACTGTGGCACAGAGCCTGAACCCCAGAGAGATGATATGAAGGTCTGGGTGGGATGAAGCTAGCATTTCCCCTCTGGATGATCCACAGTGCTCACAGTGGGTTCAGCTCTATTTTATCTCCGGTTTGCCTCCCTTCAGGCATGGGTTGCTTTTCATCACAAATATGCATATTGTCACTGTCATACTAATGCAGCATAACTCGATTTGTCCGCCTTTTTGTGTATTTTATTCACTATTCAAAAAAGCAGCTGCCGGTGAACATTTTATGACGGATGGACCAATAGAAATGGTACAAATTACTTGGAATGAAATTGTGTTACCTTAATGTATGCTGAAGACTGTTGTTTCTTCTCTATTTATGCAATTTTTGAAATATGAGGACATATTTATTCCTCCCTCTCATCAGAAAAACACACTGTCCATTAAAAACATCTACATAAGTACTCAAATCCAAAAATGTGGGCACGGTCCTAAGAAACCGGTAGGGATCAGAAACCTTCATACAAGTAGCATTTACAGGAAATAGGCAATACATTGCACTGTAGGTGTTTGCTCTTCCTTTAAATAGACTGATACACAGGTGATCCTGGTCTAGGCATTCTGCAGCTTTACTTTGGCATGGACTGGATTTTGGGACCCGGGTTCTGGCTGCCTGGTGATTCCAGTTCTAGATCCTGGGTTGCCTCTCTCTGTGGAACGCTAACACTATACAATATAAATACTTACATGGTTTATAAGAGTTGCATGCATCTTTAACAGGTTTTGCCACTGATTTGACACTTTTCCCCCATACTTGTTAAAACTCATTTTGAAACACTTTCAGCTCAAAGGTGGCTTAAACACTTGGGATCAAATTCACAAAAGTGTCTTAAGAAACACTTTTTTCCCTAGATCTTCCCTTAAGGCCAGTTTTAAGTGGTATCCTTGAAACTATATCCTTAAATATTCTTGTAGCCTCATGACAGCCTCAGACTGTTAGAGATAACTCATCTCTTGATTTCTGTGTCACCCTGCAAGCCTTTTCCCCCACATCACATGTAGTTTTTGTTTCTGAAATGTTTTAAATGTTATGTATTATGCTTTTCTCTATTTTGCCATATTCTGAATGGATAATACTGAGTAAATGGAACTAACACTTAAAATAAGTTCAAAATATAGCTAGCATCCCTTGTGTTAAGATGTAACATGACTGGATTGATGACAAATTACCACATTTTTTTGGACAGCGCAGCAATCGTGCGAAAGTAGAAAACACAACCTAGGGTGTGGAATTGGCCATAACAAGGTAGGAAAAAATATTTTTTTAAATTGTGCATGCAAACTAATGCATTTTGCATTATCTTCAAAATAAAAGCCTTTGTTGAACATTTTCAGCTCATATTGTTTGAATATGTGATGTCTACTGCACGGTAAGTATGGTTTATATGAATGAAATGTGGAAAGCCCAAACATGCACACTATTGTGCTTGTGTTGTACAGTATTCCGGGTATTGTATTCCATTTGAGCCTGAACACTGTGTTTCCGTCTCATTGTTTGATATCCACCCACGAGTAGCTGTTAATTACTGCTTTTTTACTGTCCGTGTGTTCGGATGGACCAGACTGTGGGAGCTGTACACTAGCGATGCTCTGTTACTCCTTCCACTGTTCCGTTTATGTACTGGGTTTTGAAATGCCCTTTCACACCCCCATCAGTGATGTCCCGCAAGCCTCCTGCGCGCTGGGCGTAATCAATAGCAGAGAGGAGCTGTCAGTGCAGGGATTTGATTTCATGTGCATGTGCTGGGGTCTAAAGCCGAGGTCCGAACTTCCCGCCCCCCCAGTTCCCCTTCACTCTCGCCATAAGTGTGTCAATATGGGAAGCAGATGCCTCGGCTTCAGATGAACATTAACAGCTCTTTCTTCTTTTCTCTTTGCTCTTTTCCCTCCAGTCCAGGCCTCTGTCATGTATCCCTTTGCCTTTCCAGTGTAGGGGGCAGGCCCTGAGTCACCTGTTTCAGTTTGAGCAACCTGTTTTTAAGCCCGCCGTGGGGATTTGGAGGGTGGAAGCGGTGGCTTTCGGCAAGGAAAAGGCAGCCATAAATCTTCTGGATGCGAGAGCAAACAAATTGTAGGGAGTCGCTTCACACACACCCTTTGCTTTCCCTCCTGTGCCATAACCCACCACAGATCATCCTCACAAGCCCTGCTTAACATCTGGTTTGTGTGTGTGCGAGTGTGCATGTGTGCATGTGTTTCAACTTAGACAGTTTCATATACAGTTGGTCAAATTACAGTTTTCATTGATTTTTGTATTTGCAGATAATAGATACAGAGAACACACTTAAACAAACATGCACGGTTTGTTTATTTGCTGAATTTAACGTTTTGTACAGGGTTTTATATCTTTTGACTGACAATGTGTGTGTCACGTTTCACTGTGTGTGTGTGTGTGAATGTGAGTGAACGAGCGTGAGAGTGTTCTGGAATAGGGAGAGAGGAGGCCACTCACTGAACCTGAAAAAAAGAGGGCGTGAAGTCTGCTGGTAAGGCTGCAGACAGAATGTGTGTGTGTGTGTATGTGTATTTTGTCAGAAGGGTTTTGTCTGCTGCATCTCACAGATAAGAACTGGAGCTGGATTCATACTGCTTCCTCGCTGCCAAATGCCCCATGAAATTGTAGCAAAATGTCAATGTGGTTAACCTCTGCATTTAGCCTCATGCTTGGCCTGGTTACATACTCAACCTTAGCAGACCTCTCTGGACCTGTGGGGATCCGAGTAGACCGCAAACAAGGCCAGATAGGCCAGGCTGCTCTCAGGCCAGGCCAGGCCAGGCTCCGTCTGTAAGAATGACCATAGATCTCAGTCAGTTGCACATTTATTTCATAATTGCTGTCTTTCAGTTTTGTACTATTGGCAGGAATTGTGTCGATGTAACATATTTAGTTCATCTGCAACCAATCTGACTGTTATAAATTTAAAGGATCATTTTTTCAGTGTTGAGCCAGGCCTCCCAAAACCATCATCCAAACCAGATTAAACTCAGAGTTTTTCACAGAATGTAGTTCTCTCAGCCATTAGACTGTACTGACCAGTAAAGCTTTCCCAGATATGGTCATTAACTCATTAGTAAACTTAACTCATTCATGTAAACATCACACACCACCAAACATTTCCTTAGGTAAAACATTTTCTTTTTACTTGCATATAATAAAGTATATGTTTAAATGTCGATAGTCTTTATTTTCACTGGCTTCTTGCTTCCACTTTTTCGCTGAGTAAAATGTTGATTCTCATACTTTCACCTAAATTTATTTATTTTTGTGCTTTTTTCACCCAAGTCCCTGTCTGAGACATAATGCCATAATTGCCAGGCTTCCGGACTGATGGAAACATGTACATATGGATGCAACAGTCATTTTCTGGAGCCTTTGTTGATTTCTTCCAGTTCGGATCCGTCCTCAAGGTGTGAAAAATCGACTTGTGCTCACACCTGCTTCAGGAATTCATAGTCACGGTAATGGCCCGCAGTTATTTTGTCACATTCCATATGAATTAAGTCTTGTGCCCAGCCACAGCGTATCAATTTTAATGACTCGCACTCAGCGCAGTAAATGGATAGATAAAAATCATACAAACATTTATGCAAATCTTTTCCCTAAGTGAACTGATTCCTGTTTCGATTTGCAGCATGAATGAAGTAATGAAGGAGGGCTCATTTGTGACACAATCTCGTCACAAGTAGTTCTCTGTATGGCTAATGTTCTGCTGTGCATTTCGCTCAGTCTGTTGGAAGAGAGCAATGTTGGGGCGTCTTTTGCATGTTAAGGGTTGATAGGCATATGCATTTCTCATATTGATATCTACTGATGCACTTGCTTGATTGACTGGATTTTAATGTGTATGTGCACGAATTCCATGAGTGAAGATGACTTTGAAGACAGCTGGGACAGGAGCTGCTGGATAGATATATGGCCACCCACAGAAAGTGGAACAAAGTGGAACAAAGTGGAACAGCATTAGAGAAGCCTGCTGGAGCCTGGTAAAGATACTAGAACTGATATTATATCCCCTGAAACAGAAAAGTTCTTCATATCTCTCTATCTCTCTCTCTCTCTCTCTCTCTCTCTCTCTCTCTCTCTCTCTCTCTCCCT
>JBBPCX010000006.1:7151097-7162708 GCA_037974365.1 Hydrocynus forskahlii
CTTTCTCTCTCTTTTTTTTTCTCTCTCTCTCTCTCTCTCTCTCTCTCTCTCTCTCTCTCTCTCTCTCTCTCTCTCTCATTCTCTCTCTCTCTCTCATTCTCTCTCTCCCTCTCGCTCCCTCTCTCTCCCTCTTTCTCTCTCTCCCTCTTTCTCTCTCTCTCTTTCTCTCTCTCTCTTTCTCTCTCTCCCTCTTTCTCTCTCTCTCTTTCTCTCTCTCTCTTTCTCTCTCTCCCTCTTTCTCAATCTCCCGCTCTATCCCACCACAACCACCTCTGCCTGGTGTCAAATTAATCCTCAGGAGTTTCATAAAGATCTGTCTGTAGCTTTCCTTTTTGGAGCAATGCTTTCTGGTACAGATACTGGAGGAGAAGTCTTTGTCAGGATGGCGATGAAAATTCCTCCACTTTCATAAACTGCAGGGCTAAAAGTAAGAAAAAAAAAATGACAGCGAATTGATGCCAGGAGAATGGGCTGTCTGGTTCATAGTTATGTATTCAGTATGTGACCCAAATGGAGTGGAAGACTTGAATGATGCATACTTATCTTCAGTCTTATCAATTTCCACTCAGCATCTTCATTTCTTTCACTTCCTTGCTTGAAGAAATCTTGGATTCTGCATTTGAGTTTAAGAGAGTTCAAGAGATGTAAGGGGATCAACTTCATGTGTGAATTCTACACAGTAATTTTCTCAGTTCCAAAAGTTACAGCCACGTATCACAGGTAACATTTCACTCACTACATGACAATGTCATAAACATGTTGTGGCAGATGTTATATAATGTCATGACAAATTGTCTTAATTAATATAACAAACAATTCTGGTAAATGACACATACTACAGTGTTTGATATCATAATTTATGTCACATGCTAATTTATGGTCATGACAGTAAACATTACAGTATCTGTCATGATAAGAATGGTAACATTCTTAATAGCATGTTTACGGCATGGTTATGTCAGTTTTGTGTAGCAGGGTTCTAATAAAGTGTTATGATAGTTATACTGCCCAGTTCATTATCTAACAAGGCAATTTGGATGGCTTTAGTTAAATTAACCTAGCTGGCTAGTGGAGGTTTGGTAAAGTCTAAAGGTACCTGACTGTCCTGATTAAAAGGTTTTGTTTGCTGATCAGAAAAAAAGGTATTGCAGGTACCTTTTTGGCCACCAAAGTCCAAACAGTGCAAATATGCCCTCATAGATACAACATTGTCCTTAAGGTCCAATTGTCTTCCTTAAATGGGATTTAAAAGTACACTGCATCCACCCTCCCAGAGTAAAGATACTTGTACTTTTTCATAACTTACATTTCCTAAATATATGATAAAATAAAAGCCTGTAGTCAGAGAGGGCCTAAAAATGTAAAGATGCTTAAAAATGCATTATATTCTTTAAACAAAGGCATTGAAGAACCTTGAAAGTAACATTGTGCCCAAAAAATACAGTGTAGTACCTTTTTTTTTTTATTTTCTTGCCAAATAAATGATGATGGGTGTGCTTTGAAATGATGCATCAAAACTGTGGCCACAAAATATCTCACACAGTGCTCATGCCTGTGTGTATGGCAAACGTAAATGTCATTGTGAGGAATCAAGTCCGAAACATTGTCTACGCTTGATTCTGAAATGCCTGGAATAAGAGAACCGAGTCCTTTTGGGTATGACTCCCAGCCCTAATTCTCACCTTTCTATTTCACTCTTTGGGATGATCTGGTTTGATGCAAGTGCTATGAGCCATATGTGGCCTCTTTTCTTTGTAGTGTAAGACATAATTTCAAATGGCCTTTGTAATGTTCTGTTCGGTGTGCTTCTACAAATAGTTGGATCTAAATGTCAGTCTTCTTGCAGCCTCCATGAATTTAATGTGATGATTGAGCTCGTCTCAGCCCGTCTCTCGATTCGTGTGTGTGTGTGTGTGTGTGTGTGTGTGTGTGTGTGTGTGTGTGCTTGTGTAGAGTATGTTACTAATTTGCTCTCTCAATTCAGCATCACTGTTCAGTACAGTATAGAGCAGCAGCTCCAGCCTTGTATAATGTCCTGCCCGAGGGCAAACGCACTTCTGTACAATAGCAACATGCGAGGAAGATGAAAGCCGCTGTAGAGACATTGCGATTGCTAGGCCTCAGCGCTGACCCAATCGAGCCTTGGAGGAAGGGATTTGAAGAGCGTGGAAGGCGTTGAAAGCTGTGGTGCGAATGAGGCCGCCATTTAATGAAAAATGAAGCGCGAGGGAGTCCCGGCATGACAGAATGGAAGGATCGGGGGAATGAGAACATGGAGCGCGTGACCCTGGCGCACCCTCCCTCCGTCTGGGGCGCCTGAGGCTTGCCTGCTGCTGGATGGGGAATGGGGTGATTGGCATGTGCTGCTCTTTAAGTCGCTCCCCGAGTGGAGCATGAAAAGAGGTGCGAAGCAGAGCGGGTCGTGTGTGGAGGGAGGAACCCTAATCCCAGCTCAATCACACCGAACCCTGCCACCTTCGCCTTTAATAGCAGCCTAGTTATTGCCATTGCAGCTTGTTGCACTTAGTTATTGATCAGAGGCTCGGGTGACCTGGTAAAGCGAAACATTTGTTATGAGTTCTATGCTGCATTTGATACTTCCATTATTGTTTCTGAGTCTTAATCAATAACTTAAGTAACACCATAAATCTGTCCATAAATCTCATGAGTGAGCGATGTAATTAGTTATGGCAGACACTAGATGAATTATGACTGCTCTGTCAGTGATCATAGCTGTTTCCCTGGCAAATTATTTAATCTTTTCTTCATCTTGACCTATTAAACTCCGGCTCGGCACTCCAGGAACCTCCACCGCTGGGCCTCAAAAGCAACATCTGCAGGATAATTAGTCAGTTAAACTGTCAAGCCATCATAGAAGCCCAGCATTTCCATCCTCCAGTGGACAAACTACTTCAGCCAATATTTCCCCTCTCTCCTTATTGCTCGTCTCAGATCAATAAATAAATGGCTGTGCCTTGATTCACTGTGAGGTGACAAATGGACTTTGCCCATTTTGTCTTTTCTGCGGCACTCAATCGATAGTGCTGTTCAGAGCATTAACTACGTAAACCAAGGTAATGAACTCCTGTGGCTGAGACTGAAATACTAGTAAAATCGTTCAGATTCATAGAGCGCCGATCCATCAGACTCGACCCTCTCGTGTATATTTTTTACTTCTGATTTTCTGCAGTGAATTTATACACATCCACCGCAATTTTAACTCTGCTATGAGTGCTAGCGAGTTTAATTTCCAATTAGGGGCATCGTTTAAAGCTACTTCTTTCCTTAGTCTAATCTCACATTTTCTGTTGTAAATGCTGATGGGAACTTCACACCGTGTGATTATCTGAATCGCGGAACCTTTCTGCGACTTCATCACGGTCTTCCTTATTGCCAAAGAGGAAATAACAGCAAGTTTTGATGGAGGGAAATGTGAGTAACCACCAATTATTCATATCTGAAATAAATCTCTCATTTCAGCTTGCTGCCACGGACACCATCTTGTTTGCTGATACTTTTTTAAGGCATGAAAATGGCAGATGATTGCTTCAGGAGCTGAGAGATATGAGCGAGTGGCAACAAGTGAGTAATTGTGTGTCATTTCTCACCGTATATCTTCTTCAAGAATCTTGCCAGCAGCGGATGCATGAAATCAGGTATTTAGGTGTCGGTTTTATCAGTGGAGCTCAGAACTGTTTCTGCTTCATCTTTAAAAAGCAATCAGGGGCATCATTTTCATTTAAACTGTGCCAACTCTCAGCTCGCTGAGTAAAAAGGTGTCTGCAGAAAACTAGGTAACCGACAAAGTAACAGGGTTGTGACTTCTTGGGCACCTGCACAACATTCACCAGAAATGTGAGACATATGCTGGCCTTCATGCTGAGTGATTTGAGTACTAATAATAGTTATTCTTCTATTATTAGTAATAATTATTATAATTATTATAATAATTATTATTAAAATTTTCTTTTAAATTAAAAATTATTTTATTTATTTTTTTAATAAAATAAAGCAGTTTAGTAATTGATTTACTTTTGGATTAGTAACAGTTTTGGAATTATTATTATTATTATTATTATTGTTATAATAAATAAAAAATAATATAAAAAAAAATAATAACAATAATTGTTATATCTTATTATTATTTCATACCACAGGTGTAATACTGTAGATATACCAGTGGTTGAGTGTATAACAAACTTATCATGAAGGTCAAGCACGAGGCATATCAGTGAATGATTTCATTTTGATTAGATAGTTACATAAATTAAATTAGGGAATATCATCCATCTGTCGCATCATCTGAAGACTAATAATCGACTAAGAGCCTGGTAGAGAGCCTCACTGTCCTCTACAGGAGTGCTGCGAATGAGCTTCAAGGGTTAGTTCTCCGTAATTAGAGATGTTGCTATTTAAAACGCGGGGAGAGGACAGGCACTCATGGCCTGCATAAAGTGCAGCCATGTCAGGGTCACGTTTGAGTGATTAAAAGGCTGGGGGTTCACCTTCGTGTAATTTCATGTTAAATTGGGTGATAATTCATTAGATGAGCCGGCATCAGCGCTGTGGGTGTGCTTCAGTTACATTTCTGGAGAGAGACTGACCCATCAGGTAATCAGTCGAATACAGGGTCAAGAAAGAGCGAGAGAGAGGGTTTGGCGTGGGCCAGGAGGCCAGCTGACTGGACGCAAATGATGAAGGGGGGGGGGGTTGTATTTTTAACTTATTATCACTATAATTTAAAAACTTCAGAAATTAATTCATTAATTACTTAATTGGAGGGTGGCATGACTGGCATGTGCTGCTCTTTAAGTCGAGTGGAGCATTAAAGTCTGGGGGTTCACTTTGGTGTGCAGAGAGAGGAGCCCTAATCCCAGTTCAGTCACACCAAACCCTGCTACAATCAGTTTTAATAGCAGCCTAGTTATTGCCATTAAAGCTTGTTGCACTTACTTATTGATCATGAGTTATTAATTCATTAATTTACATATTTATTTAAAAGTGTATGAAAACGCCAGCAGCCCATTATAATATATTAATATTTAACGGCATGAGCCAATAAAAATGGTCCAGAATTTCTTGAGGAACACACTCTCATTTCGTTAATTAGTTTAGAGCAGTTTTATGACCCTCCTGTACAGTACTGATGTACAGTTGATGATATTCAAGTTTGCATGGCCATTATGGCTTATGAACACTGTAAGAAAAGAAACAATGGCCCACTTAAAGCTTATGTTGTGGTAATATTGGCCATAATCGTTTAGTTAATTCAGAAGAAGCATTTTAATTACAGTGTTAAGGTGTTTTACACCCTGCTGTCTCATTTGGTGTTTAGAGTGGGTTTTGACTGCATGTCTCCTGGTCATGTCATCCTGCCTCGTGTGCTAATAGGACTTTTTAGCACATTGCCCAGTTCAGCAGCTTGGTGACGTCTTGTTAATATTTGCTGGCTCTGCTATGCTGGCATGCGTGTCTGGCTGGTGTAGTTATAACAAAAGCATGGCCCTTCTAGTCAAAACATGCACACAAAAAAACGTCCTGAAACACACACACACACACACACAAACACAGTCGTTTCTCCAGCTCGGTTTCTGGCTGCCACTAAATGAAAACTCTTTCTCACATCGGTTTCAGGGTGTCAGTCCCTCACCTAAATTACACCCTGCTACTAAAAATATTTCGGTCAATTTGTATGTGTATGTGTGTTTGTGTGTGAGTGTGTGTGTGTGTGTTTCTCCTCACACACATAAAAAATAAAATGAAACATGAAGTATATTTACATGAGCAAAATAATCTGAAAACAGCAAAACATCTGATTTCGATAGTAATTCACCCAATATGATTACATTCACTTCAGTAATCAGATAGAAGTAAAACTCCAGTTGTAGATAAACCACTCAGTAATCTGATGTCTTTGTAAAAACATGGTGCACCTTTGTATTTAGTTTACAGCCTGCCAGTAAAGTGAAGAAAGAAAAGGACATGACCTGCTGGTGCAGATGTAGTGGCAAGTCTAACAGGAAGAAACCAGAAGTTGGAATGTGATGTAATCTTTAATATCATTAAAATTGCTAACCTGCAGATAGTCTTAATTTATGATTGCTTACATCTGATTCCACATAGCTGTAAACCTCTTATTACCACTTACACTCATGCACATTCATATCAAATAATGAGCTGCTTATTTATCTGTTTGTTTCTTTCTTTCTTTGATTCTTTCTTTATTTGTTTATGTTCTCTTTATTGATCTGACCTTTACAGTCAACAGACAAAAAATATAGTTTATGAAACATAATCCATCATTTATTGAAAGCTTGATTTTTAATAAGTTATTTTTTGCTTTTTGAGATTTAGAAATGGAAAGACATCTTGCAGAAGTCTAACATTTTAGCATCCATAGTAATTTGCATGTTTCAGTCTTAGAAGCATAGTAACAAAAACAGTTTGTTTAATTCTGAGGGACAGAGGTTGGGAAATGTTCATGCATCAGAGAATTATGAGTGTTTTTATTATATAGAACCACACAGATGTTATACGTAGACCTCAGGGGAGAAGTAAACTACAAAGCCCTCTAAAGAAATAGTCTCATCACAAATGGAATCTTCATTGCTCACAATAAGCCAGTTGTGACCAAATGGCACAATATAATTTGAATAATCAGTGACTATTGGCAGTCCTGAGCAACATTAACATTATTAACAGAACTATTTCTTTAACATGAATAGCATTTGAAATTGAAAGGTAAAATTAATATTAGTTTGAAAACTACAGTTAATGACAGACTACTGCGGCATTAGAAATAACAGCAAATGTTATTATTTATTGTAAGTTTTAAAGTGAAGTATGTATGACTAATTATAGAGTTTATATCCAGGCATGTCCATATGTGCTGAAAAGGTCTCTAAATACAATCACAGATTGTTGGAAACCTCTTACTAATTAACTGTGCTCTGCTTGCTTCTGATAAAATACAACAGCTACAGAAAACCATGGAAATCTTTAAATGTGATTTTCTCAGCTTTGGTTCTTCAGAGGAGGTCAACTTTAAAACAGCATAGCATGGTTCTGATTGTGATGAAAAATAAAACTGAAAAGTGGATCAAAGGACAAGAGGTGGAGCTGATGCATGAGAAGTTGCAGTATTTTTTCACAAAGCTTTAATACAGTTGTGTGTGTGTGTGTGTGTGTGTGTGTGTGTGCACGCGCATGACTGTGTGTGTGTATGTATGTGTGTATACAGTATGTTGCACTCAATTTTACTTTATACAAAAATGGCATGTCAAAAGACGAGGCCTTCCGTGGGGTTTTTGTTTTTACTGTTTCTCCCTGATGTGAACCTGAAACATTCGTGTCAGTTTAGGTTAGTGTGACATGCAATGTTTTATTGATGCACTGTATTATCCTGATCCACTGTTGGGGAATCTAAAGCTCCTAGGATTCAATGTGGGACAGATTAACGCTGCACTAAACCAGTCATTATTTGCATGAGTGGACCCAAACATTTGGCATGAAAAATGTCAGAAATATCAAACTTGTCGCATTCTCAGCGGGTCTCATTTGTGTGAGCTCATTGCGTGCAATATTCTGTGACATTGCAGAGGGAATATTGTATTGCATTTGAGCTCGTAAAGCCCAGGGTTACGTTAGTTCACAGTCACAACACTCTGTTACTACAAACATGCAAAGTGACTCTATTGTG
The DNA here is from genome assembly GCA_037974365.1 of Hydrocynus forskahlii. Lineage (NCBI taxonomy): Eukaryota > Metazoa > Chordata > Actinopteri > Characiformes > Alestidae > Hydrocynus > Hydrocynus forskahlii. The sequence continues at coordinate 7,158,797 of JBBPCX010000006.1, forward strand.
TGCATGCTAAGTCTCTCCAGCCGCAGCACAGACCCTCCAGAGATGCTTTTTGCCTGAAGGTTACTGACGCATGTCATTAAATACAGAGAATGAATTACATAAATGCACAACAGGATCCGAGAGCAGGTTAACTGAAATGCAAATGGGGTGGAGGCCACCAGAGGATGTGGCTTTAAAGGGTTAATGGAAATATATAGCGCTTTCAAGGAGCTGACTGAAATAGGCTGGACAGGTGACAGTTCTGGTCTTAACTAATAAAAGGCAGAGAGGTGCTTGTCAGGTTTGGTTAGGCAGTTTCTGGGCATTTTAAAGGAGCATAGGGATAGAGAGGGAAAGGGGAGAGCAGTAGGGATAAGACCTCGGCCTCGTCCCAATTAAACATCTTCATATTGGATTCTGCTGAAGGAAGCAGGTCAGATAGATTTCACCTGCACTGATTAAGTGCAGCAACAAAATAGTCCTCACTGAAAAAGGTCAAAGAGAACAGACTGCAAACATTAACTTTGTTTTCAATACTGCTAAGATTATCCTAAAGAGTGTTCAGATGCACTGCTGTTTGTGTGTAGCTTAAAATAAAAAACTTTTGGCTTCATAAGCATATATGTATATACAATATATACTGAAAAGCAGCCAAATTGGGTACTCCTACATTGTATCTACATTCTTTGTAGTTACAGACTGTGGTCCGTCTGTTTCTCTGCCTCAGTTAGAACCTGTTCATCAGCATTTAGGACCACCACAGGACCATCACAGGAGCAGGTAAGGTTTTAGAGTACTTAAACTGTGCAGCAACAGACGAACTATCATCAGTAATTGTAGATCTGCCCGGTGGACCAATAGGTTTGAAGAGCTTTCCATCACTGCTTTTGTTATTTTGCTGCTTGTTGATTTATTCATAGCTCTCCTATGAGTACTAACCAGTGTAATACACTGTTAAATGCACATGCCGTTCAAAAGTTGTTTTTGAAAAAACTACAATAGCAACAGCTGAGCTTCAGCCTGCACTACTGTCAATGGTTTGAGGGGTCTACTAAACTACAAAATGTAGTTCATTATTATCATATGCTAAAAGTACACATAATGGTTTCCACACTGAATTACAAACAAAGAATTCAAACAATTCAATACTGGAAACACCCCTACAACAGTCCGACACTGCTTCATGTGATGCATTCTGCATGAACAACCATGAACTGTAACCAAACCCAAGGGCACAGTCTTTCTCTGGAAGAGATTTGTCATTCTAATGATTGTATCAGACTTGGTTTGACTGACAGCGTGGGCAGAAAGGTGCTCATGCGGCTGTGAAGTGTAATTACCTAGCAAGGTAACCCAGAGGGAAGCGATAGCTACACTGTCTTCAGTCCCTAAAGACCGAGAAGCCTTCAGAGTCAGTGGCTAAATGAGGAGGGGCAAAGAGTGTGTCTGTCACTCAACCTGAGTTTCTCCATTACTGTCTTGTCCACGGCCAGCTAGAGGGTGCAGAGGAGAAGAGTGGAGGGGCAGGATTTGCCAGGGAAAGCAGCTGAGGGGTGTTTTTTTCTGCCTTCATTTGACAGTGGGATTTGGGAAGGGATTAGAGGGCTTGCTGATGGGAATGGGAAGCAATGCGCTCTGGGCAGGCAAGACTCTGATGACCACAGCAATCCCCCAGCTGAAGGAGAGAGAGAGAGAGAGAGAGAGACTAATACAAAATGGGCCTAGAATGGGGGGAAGTTTTCTGCCACTGCTGCTGAGCTGGACTTTGAAAGGACAAAAGGCATAGAGAGGCTTAGTGGAGGCTAGTTGAGCATCATCCTCCATCCTTCCATCTCTCTATCCTCCCATCTCCTCATTCCTCAGTCTCTGGAACGATGGCTACAAGGGAGGGGGCTGAGAGCAAAGGGGGGATTAAGAGGTGGATTTCACTCAACCGAGACCTATCAGAATCATAATGCCCCGGGACAGGGTTAAATAAGTTTAATCAGTGCAGAAAATGCCTTGATTGTGGAATTAACTTGCTATTTTCTTCATAAAACTTGAATTGTCACAGTCTAAAATGCGGGTGTGTCTTGGCATAAATTAGACCTGCCTATTTATTAGGCACACTTGTATCTTCACTCGTTGCTCATTTTATCAGCAGCTATGATAAATAAAGATGTCAAATAGACTTCTTTGGAATGAGGTTCCTTGAAGACCTTTTTGAGAAATCCATTATAAGGATCTTTAAAGAACCAAGGAGGCTTTTTCGTTCTTTTAAGAGTGGAGGTGTACATATCCATTATTGTCCAGTTTATCAGTCATTCGCTACCTCGTCCGTCACCGGAAAAGGACCTCCAGAGGACCATCACTGACCAGATATTGTGTAATCTGCACAGCAGTGGGTGCTAAGATAGAATATGAGACACAGTAGCATTGCTGGGGTTTTTTAACTCAGTTTGTTCAGTCAGATCTATAGTTTAGCACTGCACTGCTAGACTGAGAGGGTAAGCTGTTTCCCACAGCTCTCTCAGGATGTTAAGAGGTGTAACCTCTTCTTCCACCTTCCGCATGAAGAGATCTCTGAAACTCTCCTAGGACTTCTGTCTGGGACTGAGCCTGAAGATAGAAACTTGCTGAGAGATACAGGCATGCTCCCAGTCTCTCACATCCAAAGAGCTCAGCTAGGAATAGGAGCTTTAAGAAGTAAATATCCTCCTCACAGTGGAGGTTCATATCAGGTGAGCATACGCCTGAGGAGACACACCAAACTGCCTGGCACTGGATCATAGAGAGCTTCCTGCTGGGGTTCCACCATTTTTCTCATGCCTCAATCTGATGACGAGCTTCATTTTATCTGCTTTCTTACTCAACTAGGATGTTTTTTCTCGGTAGAAAGATGGGAGGATGCCAGAAATCTAACAGTCACCAAGCTAAGCCCGTACATCTCTTGTTAGCTTACAATCACGTAGCATGCGACAGCGTAAGTGTATTATGATATGTTGGCACATTTCCCTTGATCAGATCTACCCACCATGTATAGCTACCTTTTTCTGTGAAAACTAGCTTATGCTATTTTTTCAGCAATGTGAAATGCACAGATTCAATATTTGATTCTCACTTCATCCTCTGCATATGACTCATTCTGACATTCATTATGCATTCATTACAGCCTCAGCGTTCCCTCTCTTATTAAACCGTTTAAAAGTGTGCTGTACATATGTGCCTTTTCATTCTCTGTGTGGTGTGTTTCGTATAAAGGAATTGCCCTTCAAAAAGGCCTTTCTCTTCATTTCGAACTCTAAAGGCATGAACATCTTTCCTACTGAAGCCTCGTCTTACCATCGACCTATTATGATTTACTACTGGGTTTATTTGTTGTTTATTTTGTAGTGGCCAGCCAAAATGTAAAAGCTAGTGTGCAGAGGAGGGAAACTGTTGGTTGAACCATATTCCTTTGGTTTCAGTATCATACTAAATAAACCATTTCAAATAAGAGTATGTGCATGATATGCTTGTGTAAAAAGTGAAATGACGAATGCTTTTTTGGACCGCAGAATCTATGTTTGTACCTGAAACCAAGTCACATATTTCTGCTGAAACACTTCAACCACTTTCTTCTATCCACCGTCGCATCAAGGTGAGCTAGCATTGCATAACTCACCTTGACTGTGTTTGTGTCGTTATAAAATTGCTCAGTTGAGCCGTGAAAACACCCCCCCCCCACCCTTTCTTCATTTGTTAAAGTCATTCCTTGTAAATTTGAAACATCTCATTGTTAAGAGAGCAGCCTGCTTTGGCCTTGAGTCAAGAAGCAAATGCTGCTGAATTATTTCATGGTGAGTGGGTCCAGCACAATGGCTGGCCTGAGAGCATATGTGTGTGTGTGTGTGTGTGTGTGTGTGTATGTGTGTGTGTGTGTGTATGTGTGTGTGTGTGTGTGTGTGTGTGTGT
>JBBPCX010000006.1:7195573-7207437 GCA_037974365.1 Hydrocynus forskahlii
GAGGGAGAGAGAGGGAGAGAGAGGGAGAGAGGGAGAGAGAGAGAGGGTAGCAGCGAGGCTCTGTGAACATCATCAAGGTTTTGATTAACGCTCACTCTCCCAGCCGTACCTCTCTCGGGAACTGGTAATTATAAAAAGAGAGAGCATGCAAGCCTTCATGGTTTAGACAAATATTTCACAGCTCTGCAGGAGTGACACAATAAAGAAAAACAAATTCTCCCAAGGGTTCGGGGAAAGGGATGTGAGGGGCGAATGCCACGATAAATAAAATCATGAAAACTCACAAATTGTTTTCAGCTCCAGAGGTATCAGAGAAACATTGTGACCCTCTCCTTTCCAACATCCTCTGTCTCCCTCTCTCCATCTTTCCTACTTCCCTCTCTTCCGCATCATTAATTTTCAGACAAAGCCTGAGAGAGCACACTGTTCATTCCTCACCTTCTCTTTTGCGTATGATAATGTCACCAAAGGGTCGTTGTTATCTAGCTTTTCCATTCCTGATTAAATGCATGAAGAATATGAATCGCTGTTTATTTCTTTCCCCTGCTGTTGTGCGACTGTCTGAAGGGTAATTGAGGGCTTGAACCGTCATGTGGTTTTCCATTATTCTTCGAAACCACAAGCCTGCACAGAATGCCTGCAACTGTTGGGTTTTAAATAAGTTTTTAATGAAATAACGTGATCAAAGGACGTTGGATTGCAGTGGGTTGGGAGCATTGTTCACAGGTGCTGTGAGCTTTTTACTTTAATTAGTTTCATTAATTAATTCATTTGAACCAAATTTGTGACCTTGAACTCGTCAAGCAAGGAATTCGTTTTTGTGTCTGTGCTGATGCGTGTGATGATTCTTCCCTGGTAGAGATGTAAAAGAAGAGAGAATATCTGATTTATTTAGAAATGTATTAAACTAGATTAGAAACACACCATGTGTGAAATTTGACCTTAGACTGGTAATATTTACAGCCAGAAGCAGATATTACAATCAGTTAATGGGGAGTGAAACTAAAAACCAAGGCCAAACAAACAAAAACAATGCTGAGGTGGCCCTTTTCCTCCCTCCATGACTCCTAATGCTCGCTAACACAACATAATGCTGGCATTAGCTAACTACTACTGTTCTACTCCTAGGAGCATGTTGAACTGTCCAGTGACGTTGCCTTATCAGCAGTCTGAGAAGATGTACTGTGCAAAAGTCTTAGGCACCTGTGAAAATTGTTCTCAGCCTGAGATAAAATGTCTGTCTGCTAGCAAAGTGAACATTAGAATAAATGAAAATAAACACGAAAACAGTAAAAAGTATCAAGATTTTTTTTGCAACAAAATTTGTTAGAATTAATACTGGGCTTTCACAAGGAACACATTGACAAACTATGCACACAATTACTATTTTATTTGTATTGATTATTTTTTGCTTTATTTTGTATATTTAGTAATATCAATATGAAAAAAAACACTCACTGCTCATCTAAGCAGTTGTTAAATATTATTTTCGGTGGTGCCTAAGACTTTTGCACAGTACTTTATGTGCTAGTCCTCACCCTTCTAGCTTGGTAGCACTGTGTGATGGGGAAGGCCAAGCTAGTAGGTAGATTTGGACAGTTTGCTGTTTCATAATGTTAAACTGTCAATAGGTTTCGTACACCAATCAGGCACAATGTTAAACCCCCTGCCTAATATTGTGTAGGTCCAAAACTGTTCTGACTCATCCAGGCATGGACTCTAACAGACATCTGAAGGTGTACTGTGGTATCTGGCACCTAAACATTGCCTCCACCAGCTTGCTTTCTCCCATAGTGCATCCTGGTGTCATCTCCTACCCAGGTAAGGAAGGTAAGTAACACATGCACACACACACACACACGCACGCACACACACTCAGAGGCCCACATGATGTGAAAGAAAATGTGATTCATCAGACCAAACCAACTCAACCACTTTTAATGATGCACAAAATTTAGCATGGGCACTCTAACCAGTCTGTGGTTCTGCAGCCTCATACACAGCAATTTGTGTTACACTGTGTTCTGACACCTTTCTTTTAAAACAAGCATAAACATTTTCAGTGCGTGCTGCAGTGCTGCTCTTCTGGGGAATTCCACCAGATGGGCTAGCCTTTCTCACCACACACATCAGTGAGCCTTGGGCAACCATGACCCTGTCACCGGTTCACTTGCTGTTTTGGAGATGTTCTGACTCATCTAGCCCTCACAATCTAGCCTGTGTCAAAGTCACTTGGATCCTTACCACTGCCCATTTGTCCTGCTTCCGACTCATCAATTAAGAAAACTGACTGTTCACTTACTGCTCAATATATCCCAGACCTTGACAGGTGTCAATGTTACCAGATAATCAATGTTATTCACTTCATCTATAAGTGGTTTTAATGTTATGGCTGATTGGTGTATATAAAAAATAACACATAAGTATCTCCATTTTTTTGGATTTTTAGTTTTCTACATGGCTTGAATGCAGCAGCTGCCTTTTACATTTCACAATTTATGAACTAATAGAGATTTACTTGGAATAAAATTACCTAAACTTTCCTTAGAAGTAAATAACATTTTTGGCTTCTGCTGTAAAGTTATTTTTTTAAATATTATTTTTAACAAGAGTTATATGTGCAGTATATTGGTTGAACATTATTGAAAAGTCTTTCATTTAACTGTTGTCAGTTGTTGATTGTTTAATTTCAGGACAAGATAAGTACATAACATTATTAACCAATTAACCACATTTAAAAACAAACAGAAAGCAACATTTCTTATTTAAGCTTCTTGTAAAAAATGATCTTGGTTTTCATCGCTATATTTCCTTTCAGACATTTGTGAAATGAGAGCTGTATGGGACTGTCACACTTAACAGTAGTACAACACTCTGCTTGAAGACTGATCCTTTCAGCCATTATGTAATGACTGTCCAAGCAGTGTTCTTCATGTGTCCAACACATGGGCACTTCTCTTACTGAGGGCTGCTGAGTTCCTGCCACAAAAACAAATGGATACTTAGAGGACCAGTTCTTCTACTGATGGATAGAAGCACTTTTACTGTGGCACCACATGCACACACACACATATCACAAAACTCTGCGTTGAGAGAGATATAACTTTATCCAGGGCTGTAACAGAGTATGGGCTAGCAGCATTTGATAGCTGTGGTCTGTGGTCATTCCTCTGTAGCGCTGGAGTGTTTGGCTCTGTTGCAGTAATAGTGGCTTGTGCTTTATTGCCCTTCTGGTCACAAGAAAGACCTCTCTACACAAACCACCAGTTCAGTCCAGCTCCCTGCACCAAACACCTTCAGTCCACTGTGTATGTTCCTTAACACAATGTCTCACAAACATAGCAAGCCTGAAATACACTACATGGACAATAGTACTGGGACACAACTCTCAATTACTCAATTCACATGGCCCCTTACTGCCAGTGAGGGGCAATCTTAATGCTCCAGCAGACCAAGACATTTTGGACAACACCATACTTCCAACTTTGTGGACCCAGTTTGGGGAAGAACCTTTTCTATTCCAGCATGACTGTGTCCCAGTGCACAAAGCAAGCTCCATAAAGACATGATTGGATGAGTTCAGTGTGGAAGAACTTGACTGGCCCACACAGAGCCCGGACCTCAACCCCATTCAACACCTTTGGGATGAACTAGAACAGAGATTGTGATCCAGTCCTTCTGGTTCAACATCAGTGCCTGACCTCTTAAATGCTCTACTGAATGACTGGGCACAATTTACCACAGAAACTCCAAAACTTGTAGTAAGCCCTCCAAGAAGAGTTGGAAGCTGTTATAGCTGCAAAGGGGGACCAACTCCATATTAAAGTCTATCTGTTTCAATGCATGGACCTTAAAGTCCCTGTTAGTGTAAAGGTCAGGCATCCCAATACTCTTGTCCATTTAGTGTATGTAAGGTAAGTAAACTGATGTACAGATTCAAACAGCAAATTCACTTTCAAAGACATTTCTTTCAAAGTCCACAAACAGCAGCTTTCTACAAAAAAGAAAGCTGTTTCCCTGGAGAGTCTACGAAGAATGTGTAGAACGTGGTTGGACATTTCAGTTCATAGGATAAGTTTTAGAGGATGGAGGGCTACTTTATTTGTTTGTTTGCAGACGGCCGACATTCCACGTATCTCAAACCACTGTAATGCTTTCCCCTGGTATGACGTGTAATCATTTATTTGCTTCGAAAAACAGAGTGAGGCAAGGTCCCACCTTCTCAAAGAGTAGACCTGAGGTAAAACACCATTATAGAATTATTCACTAAATCTTACACTAAAAACAATGAAAGCAAGAAATTTACACCTGAAAAGAAGACATGTAAAACATGTAAAATGTTCTTTCAAGCCTGGTGTTGACCTGTGAGCAAAAGCGTATTACACTTTATGACCATCAAATAGCCTCTTCATGAATATTTATTATTATATTAATACATATTTTTGCATGATTTCTTTTTTTGCCGCTGTTGGAAGTTTACCAGTGCCCCATATTTTCAGGAATCTCTTTGTTTTCATTGCCCCCTCCTCTCTCCCTTGCATAATTAATGGTCGACTTTCATATAACCCAGATAAACAATTCAGATGCTAATTAATGGCATCAAATAAGTGTAACGCCTTGCTGAAAAGGAAGAAGGCTCATGCAAATTTGGTCTCTTCTGGCACCTAGTCCCTCCAAAAAATGTACGTTTTGTTTGACACCTTCTCCCCTCGTGACTGATAGGACAGCGTGCTTTTCATTTGCAGATAAAGTTTGCCGTGTCTGTGACATATAGCATTAGTAATCAGACGCTCTCAGTTACAGAAAGGAATTATCTGGCAATGTCTTGCCAGCAGCACAGTAGGCTCGTTCTGATGTGTGTGTGGGGTGTATACAGCCCTCCACGCGTTCTATGGCAATCCTGGGAGCTCACCAGGCACGGCAGCTGTGGGAGTGTTACAGCTGTAGCAGAAACGAGCTGGTTAACTTGTTCTTTGCTCTTAAGCAAGTTAGCAGAGAGTGTAAAACTGCATTTGTGATTCTTGTAATAGTGCCTGCTGTGATGGCTGTTCGATCACCTGTGTTTCCACCGTTGAAATCACTTCATCATTAACTTCTTGACCTGTGCATTGTGCTCGCTCCGAGCCGGGCCTGTGGTCCGGTCTCCATGACAACACTGTTTGCCAGGCAGGAATAAAAAAAAAAAAAACTTTGTCTCTCCAATGATAAAAAGCAGAAGTGAAAAAAAAGGAATAAGAAAATTAACCCTCGCTGATTTTTTTTGTCCAGTTTCCCTGTTCTTTATTTCTCATTTCTAAAGAGACAAAAATAGACAGAAAGTGAAGAAATGGCCCGGTTCTTTTTCTTCCGCCTCGGTGCTGTTGAAATATGCCGCCTAATCAAACCACAGCACTCTCGTTTCCTGACATATGGCGCTTTCATCCTCACGTAGCTGCGTTCTCTTACTCTGTTTGCAATTTCGTTGTTGTGATTCCATTCCCCCTGACTCCCTGCCTCTCCTCGAGAAAAGAGAGAGTGACTTCTACCTTTGCACAATTAGTGACTGTGATGAATTACAGGCAATGAGTTCTCATGGGGCTCCAGCAGAAGTCATACTTAAAGAAGGTGGATTCCTACCATCTGAAATGAGCTATTTTTACTGCCAGAGTCAACAGGCATTCTCGGACTTCCTGCCTTCTGCTTAGTCTTTGTAAAGAAAAAAAAAAGCTGTGTAATTACAGTAAAGTAGTTGTTGTGTGCAAATTAAGATATCATATCTAATTAATCCTCCCAACGGGCCGTCATTCTGTCTTCTGACTCAACTCAGAGCAAACTCGTTATTACCGCTCTAAACATGTGGTTACATGTTTCCAGTCTTATATAAATACACTCGCCATCTACTTACCTCCACCTACCTCAAAGGTCCACTATAAACAGTACGTAGGTGTGCAATTACCGACTACAGCTGTCTGATGGCATGCACAATGGCTCTGTGGTCAAAACTGACCACTGATGAAGGGCTGGAGGATAACTAACTCTAATTGTGCATCAATAGACATTGTTTCCAAATGCACACCACACTGCAAACTGCTTACTTTATAAAAAAACATTGAGAGACCGGTTACTTCATCTTTTCCCAGTAAATGAACAAATTCATTTCAAGTTGAGACAGTTCTCATTATTTTTTGTAAGCGTTTTTCGTAAGTATTCCATTTCATACCAAGGACACCAAGTTTTATCGTTCATAGCGCATCTATCTTCCTAAGAGACCGGCAGTCACACATATGTGTAACATGTGGTAGCATGCTGCCTTTTTATCATTTTGTGGTTTTTTTCACGTATCATTAAAGTGTTTTTATTGAGATATCTTAAAATATCTCAATTAGAGCTTAAGATATGGTATTTTAAAGTTAAAAACAAAACTGAGGAAATCACGTGTGAAGATTCCTCTGTGTCAGGAGGACAGTATTGTGTTGTTTTCCCAGATACACCAGTTGGTGAACCTTCACTGGTCGCCTAATCACCCACATTTATTGCTATCTAGACACGTCTGGATTTATCTGAATGAAAATCTTCCTCATCTTTTGTGGTGAAAGAGTAAGAAAACCAAAACTAACCACTTCGCTTGGCAACACATTAAAATATTAAAAAGATCATTTTGAAAACAACCAAAAAATAAACATTGAATTTCAGCAAACAATGAATTGTATTTCGGAAATCACAGAAAATAAATGCACACCAAAAATCATTTTTAAAAAATCTAAATGTATACAAACTCATTTTTTCAAGGCCTCTTCATGCTCCTTTTTTGTTGCTCCCAGCACCATTTCATTTATTTATTTGTTTGTTTATTTGTTTATGTATAATTTTATTTATTTATTTGTTTATTAATTAATTCATTTATTTATTTATTTATTTCATATCCCATAGCGGAAACCAACTGAGGACAGAGCCTGTGATCAGGACTACTTTAGCATGTTGAGGCAAAAAAAGCCCCACTTCTAATCATGCAGTCCCATAGAGGAAAGAGCAGACAAAGCCCTTTTTAATTACACACCCTCTCACAGGCATCGTCTAACAGTTGAGTAAAAGTCAGAGGACAAAGTAACCGACGGCTTTAATGTAATAGATTACGTAACAGGCCTTTAGTTCTGCCCGTCCTTTTCTCACCCCCCTTTTCTCTGTTGATGAGATCTGTTGACACTTCTCTTCCCTGCCTCTCCCCTATTGACCAGCTAATTCCATTAAATCATACTTTGAAGTGCTGTGAGAAGATCGCAGCGTTTCTCATCTCTCAAAGCCCTCTGAGAGAGAGTATTACTGCGGGGAGAGAGGGAGAGAGAGAGTTCATATGAGCTTCAAGTCACTCCTCTTACACAGCATACAAATAACAGCAGCTGAAATGCAGCCAAATTCTTTGCGCCCCGTCATTCAACGAGTGACACAGCATGCTAATGTAGTTATCAGAACCACTTTCCAAAAACCCTGTATTTTAAGAGGTTAACAGTTCTTTTTCAAAATGCCCCATTTTGCACTGTGTCCTGCAGGTGCAGGTCTCTGGGACTTTGATGTCTGAGTGCATGAATGGCTCATTGTCCAGGCATTTCAGTGCAGTAATACTTCTTCAACAGCTGTATGGCTAATCACAAAAAAGATCAGATAACGTCACATAAACATCTGAAGCACTTGTCGTCACTTATCCGGTGCGGCATTCCACTCTTGTCTTACATGCTTTACTTACTTCTTCTTTCCAATCAGTCTCTGTCTTACACATCACCCCTATCTAATCACATATGTACTCCTCTCCAATGAGTCAGTTTCTGAGTTCTACAGGTGACATACACACAAGTCAGGCCCCAACATGGTTTTTCTGAAGGAGCACTGACTCATTAAATACTTCACCTCCAGTGAATGGCCTGTTTTTCACCTTTCTCATTTAGGAACTGACGTAGCTCTGAAAGCTCCCAGCTTACATTCTTTAGCCCAGTTTCAAACGAAAAGCTTCTTCAGTGGTTCCTGGCTTGGATTGAAAACATTTGTTATAGAACTTTCATTTTTTTGTGGAGGTGTTTAATGAATTAGAATGGAGTTAAAAGAACCCCTGAAGCAGTCGCATGGTTACGTGAGTGCTTATGGTTCCAAATATACAGTGTCCTTTGACTTTTTTGAAATAATAAAAGCTATGTATACATTAACATAAACCAAAAAGGGCAAATAAAAAACATTGTTGGTAACTTTGAGACATGTACGGTAAGAAGTTCCTAAATTAAAATCACAAGTTTAGTGGGATTCAAGTCAGGAGTCCAACCATGGAGGCACCTTTACTCGGCATCTTAGAAACCTTAAATTATTTTGTCTGTATGTTTTGGGTTGTAGTTTTGTTGAAACATTCATCTTCTCCATTTTTGGCTGAGAAGATTAAATGATCCTCTTCTGTGCTCTAGTGCATCGTTCTGTTCCTGTTTCCTTCAACAACCAGCTCCATTTAATCAGAAATCAGAATCACAAAACTTTATTGATCCTGGTGGAAATTACTTCTGCAACAACTCCTCAGACACACAGAGACAAGGACTTTACAAAATATAATATAAAGGCGAAATAAAACTCTCCAGAAAATAGTCTGATATCACGATGAACATATCTTGACGCTCCCATCTTCATACTTCCCTGTATGTATAGTATTCTTGAGATCACTCATGCACTCCTCCTTTCTGTATATGTAAATCTCCTATGCTGCTCTATTACACACCTCATCAGGATCCATTACTGTCCTTGGATTGTACTACAGCCTTTACCAGAGATATGCGTGACATATTTATCTTTAGTGTTCTCTACTCTAATGATCTTATTTTATTCTTCTATTCTGTTCTGTTACTACTAAGGAGAGAGGGCAACAGCATTTCGATTTTCCTGCATGTTCTAAACATATAGTGAACTGACAGTAAAAAATCTTTGAATCCTTTTTACAAACATGACGAGCTGATTTATAACCAAAGAGCTGTAGTTTTGTTTTGTTTGTCTAGAGTAAATTGTTCCAGCAGAGTTCTTGTTTGTCTAAGCACTCACATGCAGATTTAAGATGCATATCTCTGCATTTCTTTTTTAGCACAGGAGTTTTGTGTGAGGTGAAAGAATTGAGATGATTATGATGCAGCTCATTGCTTATTGTTCTCTGTGTAACTGTTTTTTCTGCTGCTTTCAGGTCATCTCGTAACTCTTTTCGAGTGAGTGCTTTCTTTACTCTCCTGCGTCTCTTATCATTAGTCTGAGGGCGTATTGAAATATCTTGATTGGCACACCTGTCTGAGGCTGATTGGTTGTTGTTTCATGCACTTTCCTCTGGTTTATTATCGAAAGCTGCACTGACAGAGATGTATTTTCTTTTTTAGAGGTCTTTGTAGCTTTTTTTCCCCAAGTGTTGATTAATACTTTTATCCCTGAGAACTTTAAGAGACCCCTTCTCTATGCTTGCTACTTGTGTAAAATTTTAAACCTATGGTAATGTTTGTTTTTTACGATGATACCAGGTGCAGTTTGTATGAGAACATTTTTTACAGTACTAATACTTAAACATATTTGTGTCTACATTTAAAGTGGTTACATGCACAGGTCTGGAATGATATGAAAAAAGTATCTGAATACTTGTTTCCTCTCATTTATTCCCTTCATGATAGGAATTCCCTGTTCATGGAAGATGTGAACTACGTTGTCTGACACAGTACCTGTTCAAAGCAAAAAAAAAAAAAAAATGAACATCTTGCACAAAGGACAAAGAGCCTCATAAAGGGACCGACTCAGTCTATTGATCATGGATAGAGAGGCCGTATGGTGAGGGGCTGGCCAGTGGTGGCCCGATCCTACGCTGAGCGATGAGAACACACGGCCTGGCTCACCTGCGCCTACCAGAGAAAACAGAATGTGACGAGGAGCATGCCATCTGACAGATGACTACACTCATGCATGTGGACAGTTGGCCCTCGTACAGAGAGTAACGGGGAGGGAAGCTGGCACTTCATCAACTCTGCCTCCGCTGGGACATCTCGGCAAAGAACGGAAGAGGGAGGGCAAGAGAGAGAGAGATGAGGATGGAGGGACTTCTTATCTTACTCTGTGATGTATAATGCACTCGCCCTGCTGCTGTGTGTAGGACACAGGGAATAGTGGATGGAGACGCCTGGAAAGCATTCATTGCCAACCGTAGCTTTAGGGAAATATTGATTTACCTCTGATGCTTCACTAAACTTCATGCCTGCACCAGTTCAGCTGAATCGAGCCCACAAACTGCAGCTGCTAGACCTGCACTGGCTTAATTGTCTTAATTAAGTCATGCATCGGCTTTCATGTGCTTAAAAAAGAACCACTGGCACCTGAATCCTCTTCAAGTGAAAGCTTGTGTTTGGTCTATTATAAGGCTGGATGTGGCTTGTATTCCGGCATAACAAAACAATAGGACTTTTTCACAGTTTGGAACATATGGTAGGAGCTGGAGCCAGAACGAGATGATAGAAACTAGTCATTGGACTCCTCAAAGCCATGACAAGTCTATGCCAGTGGGAGACACATTGCTTGTGAACTAACTGAGTCCAAAGAATGCTAACAAGAGTGCCTGTGCCACACAGGGCAGATGATTTGATTTCCAAAGGCCTGAACTGTGTTGAAGCACAAACAGCCTTGTAGGGCATGTAGTTTCAAGAATATACACTCTCGCTTAAATGTTTGGGGACATTTTGCCTACTTTTGAAGCTTTTTGAAGAATGTTTGATCCCATTGTTCATTTTGAACTACCATTTCAAACCTTCATTCATGATATTCTGAAAATTATTAATCATTATATAACAGTTCAGAAACTTGGTTCACACAATTTGAGTTTAAAAGATTCTACCATTTTTCACCATATCTGGATTATTCTGCTGAACAACAGCTGCTTATCAATTACAGTGGTCGTTTGACTCTAAGCTGCAGAGACTACTTCAGGCCTGGAGTCAGGGGGTCATTTAGAGGGCAATTCTCCACCAACCATCATCATTCTCCACAAACCCTATTATTTTCTACATGCTTCTATATGTTTCCCTAGTGGTAAAAAAGCGGTTAAAGTGAAATTTCAATTTGTGTGTGCTATTAACACACCCACTGTACATTAACATAGAAGAACATGTACACATCACTTTGCATTTGTCTCTTATTGTCTTTGGATTGTATTCTGATGCGCTGCATTTGATGGAGCGATGAAATCATAGCTACTAAATGGGCAGACCTTTACTGTTTTTTTCTTCTAATTCTCTTCTAAATATGTCACTCCACTTTAGAAAAGAAATACACAGCAACTACACAGCAAATTTTCAGCTGTACCTATATTTCCCAGCATTTCCACCCACACCAATACATCCACCCACACCAACACATCCACCCATACCAACAAATCCACCCACACCAACACATCCACCCATTCCAACACATCCACCCACACCAACACATCCACCCACACCAACAAATCCACCCGTACCAACACATCCACCCGTTCCAACACATCCACCCACACCAACACATCCACCCACACCAACAAATCCACCTGTACCAACAAATCCACCCGTACCAACACATCCACCCACACCAACAAATCCACCTGTACCAACAAATCCACCCATACCAACACATCCACCCGTACCAACACATCCACCCGTTCCAACACATCCACCCGTTCCAACACATCCACCCACACCAACAAATCCACCTGTACCAACAAATCCACCCGTACCAACACATCCACCCGTTCCAACACATCCACCCATACCAACACATCCACCCATTCCAACACATCCACCCATTCCAACACATCCACCCATACCAACACATCCACCCGTACCAACAAATTCACCCGTACCAAC
>JBBPCX010000006.1:7209284-7220245 GCA_037974365.1 Hydrocynus forskahlii
GCATTTAACCCATTCACCAAGTGAAGCAGTGGGCAGCCAGGAACACAGCGCCCAGGGAGCAGTGTGTGGGGACGGTGAAGGTTATACTTTTATTGGTTCCATCACATGTCTATCTTTTATTTGTTTCTTCAGTTTTGCAACAAAACATGCTAAGATCTCAACAGCATTCTATTTAATAAAGTGTGCTCACTTATTAAAAAGATATAAAAAATCTAGGTGTCCTCAAAGGCAGTGGATGCAGTCTATGGCAATATATAATTTCTGTTGGCAACAGAAGGTTGAAACTATATGCATATCTATTGAAAACAAGAGAATATCACTGCCATAGCATTTCATATCGTGTTGTTTATCAGAAACGACTGCAACGTCTGAGCACTGGGTTTGCGCCATGGCAGTGGGCTGTTGACGTACAGTGTGCTCTTACGGTTTAGAGAGGGGCTGTCACGCAGACCTAATCACACAATAGTGAACAAAAAACTAAAGAACCCATTCCATGGATGTCAGTGGCGTGATGGAGGGGAAATTTAGCACCCACTGACACATATAAGATTGGCTCTAATCTAGGCCGGGTTTGTCAGCGTGGTAGCTCTCCACACTGGTGAGTGGGGTGGCACCTAAATGGAAGGGGCTGAGCGGGAGGGGGGTAATTGCCAGGAAGAGGGGGCATTTGTGCTTGGATGGATGGCTAACAAAAAATACCTCTTGTACATGCACACACATGCAAGAACGCACACTGTAAAGACGCACACACATGCTCACCGCACACTACTTTCCCATTCCCTTTCTGCAGGCCCTGCTTGTGGTGGAGCGATGGAGCCCATTTCACTGGAGGATGAATAAAAAGCCTTTGATCAGCAGTGCCTCTGTGACATCAATTAAGCATTAATGCCAGCCAGCAGCAAGATGATGAGGAGCTGGCTGAGGTCAGTTAGTGCTCTATAGTGTGTGTGTGTGTGTGTGTGTGTGTGTGTGTGTAGGCCACTCAACCAAGCCCAGGGCTCTTCAACATCTCTTCAACAAGCCCGGTCTCTGAATGACCGCATAACCTGCAGTCCCTCTGACTTGTGTTCTCCTCTAAATTATTAAAGACAAACAAAGGGTCATGGCAGCCCTGTAAGCTGTGAGTGTGTTGAAGCATAGATGAATGCTGACCTGAGCTCCACTCCACTGCATATATCCGAGCCCGTCCACCCATATGACTGACTTTAAACAGGTCCCGCTTGACAGCTTTTGCCACACATTCCAAATCAAAGGGAAACTCATTCTCCCTCCTCTTCTCATCTTTCTCTCACCCCACCCATATTTCTGTCATTTGCATTTCATCATGGCCCATTGTGAACCCCTCTCCTTTTTTCCAGTGTCTTGTGTGCTGTTTGAGCCTAAATCGGCCCTGAAATTTTTAACTGAGAGTGTAGCAACAAGCATGTCTAAGAACATTCTGACCCCCCTTGATCCACAGAGCAAAGATTTGCTGCTGAACCTGAATGAAGCCCAACAAAAGACTGTTCAACCATAACTGAATCCCCGAAAAATGCTCAAATGTGGCACAACAAAATTCTGTCCAAACTGGACAGAAACCCAACAAAATTCTGTCTGAACCCTACTGAAACCTAACTGAACACTGATCAAAATTTAATGTAGAACAATAACAGATTCTGTCTGAACCAGACTACAGCTTATCAAAATTCTTGCCAGCCTCAACTTTGGTTGACAACATTCTGTTCCAGCCCAACTGTAGAATGAAATTACATATGAACCCAACCTCGGATTTATCTCAGCAAAATATTGTCCGCACTTGGTTACAGGCTTATGAAATTTTGTTCAGACCCAAAAGAAGTTTCTCTTGATTTTGAATGCATTTAGGAAAAAAACTGTCCCAAACCCAAATGAAGCCTGATAAAATGCTCAGTACAAGTTTATCTGAACCTGGCACAATCCTTCCTGAATGTGACTGTAGTCTGACAACATATATGACAAAAATATGAGTCTATAAAATAAGAGATGAATAAAACAACCCTAATGCAAACTGCTGGATCAGGTTTGGAGTAAGATGTCAAACACTATTTGATCCTTCACTTGCCTCCTGTCTTGCATATGATACATATCTTGGCGTGGCTGCAGAGGTCCTGGTTAATGAGGATATATGGTTCCATTAAAACAGAGCTGATGAAAATGATTATTTAATCATTTTATTAAGCAGTTTTAGCAGGAATAGCATGATAGATGGTTGAGATGGGATTGGCCAGTGTATGGGGTTAATTGGGACCTCATGGCGTGTGCTTCACCTTGACTGGTCTCCAGAACTGGCAGATCACAGACAGGACAAGCACACCTTGCCAGCACTGAGACGGCACAGCGGCCCAAATGCAGGAAACTGACCAAGCAGGACCAGTGCCTTTCACTGACATTAAACAGCTATTCCAGTATAAATATGATATTTGAAATGATGGCGCATCAAAAAATGTTATTTACGCAATTTTTCCTTCAAAGCCCAAATACAGTTATTCAGCTATGAGCTTTGAGGCTAATGTAGTTAGCGCATTAGTAGTAATAGACTTGCTAATGTGGTTTTGAAACTACTGTTATACTGTCATACAAAAATGGTCCTTATTAGAGAGTCAAATTAGGTTTGAAGATCGATGCTACTACTGTTTTAGCAATGGTATACATTTTTTCTCTACCAGGTTTCCTAACTTTTGATCTTCATTTGATTCATAACTCATAGCTGTGCAAAATAAAGATGAACATCAAGCAAGTCTTTGGACATCAAACATGTCTTTGGCTGATTGATGGCATTTGTGGAAAACAAAAAAATGTGATTTGAATACATTCATATCTTCGAATCATTTAAACTCTGGGCATATTCAGGCAATTCCCCTTTGCCAAAGTGCAGTCATGCTGAATATGAACTACATGTTATTGGTTTTAAAATGACGACTGTCAAATAATCAAAAGACAGTTGACAAATAGCTGTCATCCCTGCTGTTCTGTAATGAGAATTTATTCAAACAGGAAGAGATTGAGGTAATGGCAACCCATACGTCAGAGTCGACAGGGCGCTCCCTCTCTCCCGCTTCCCAAGATTAGCTGCGGCTCTAATTGATGGATCCCTCGGGAATTCTTTCCTGCTTAAGTCTCCATCAAAAGGATACAGAATGCGCCCGGTTCTCTGGCTGCGTCAATATAGTTAACAGGATGCACTTCACAGATCCATCCCACCATCATCTACCTCCTCAGGAAAAGGGGGGGAGAAGAATTTAATAATGAATAACACCCCCTGCGCCCACCCCCCAAAAAGAGAAATAAATAGAAACTCTGTTTCTCTCTTCAGTCGAACGATGAAGAGGAACGCTTTGGGACGAGATCAGGCAAATGTAAGACAAATCCTGCCACTGATCCACATTCCTCCCCCTGTCATATTTTGTCCCTCTTTTCCTTTTTCTTCCTTCGTTTTCTTTTGAAAATGAATTAACAGCCAAGGCTCAGACAGACCCCCTTCCTCTTTGTTGTCTGCTGTCTGTTTCTCCCTCCCTGGTGATGTGGATGTCCTATTGTCATGCTACGCTTCACATTAGTGAAGGATAAGGCTTGGCCAGTGAATGGGTCATCTTCCACAAACAGCAGCAACCTTTGCTTGCATCGAGTTTAATGAATACAGTAATCCTGATAACTATCAGTAAATGGGAGTCCATTTTCCACAGACACATCTTTTTTTTTGTTCCACATATCTTTTTTTGTCCAGTTCTCATTGGGACCGGCCCAGTGGAGGAGGATATGAGGGGCGAGAGAGGGTCTGGGAGAACTCTCTAGTGGTAATGAAAAATGGGATGGGAAATGGGTAGACATCTCTCACCCCCTGTGCCACGATTAACTGATAAAGTGCCTTCACCTGAGTGAGGAGCATTGTAATATGCCAATATAGCGGAGAACATGAATGGAATTAGAGGGGTAATCACCTTCTATTCTGTCTGAGCTGTTTCAGAGGGACACACTGCCTGGGCCTTTGTTCAGTGTCATGGCGAGACAGGGTGTGTTTGATAGATAGGCTGTGGAGGATAGCAGGAGGATCAGGAGGGCTGTCCTACCGCGCTATTTGGCAGCCGAATGTTATGTGTTGTATTTGGCAGCACTGCAAATGGAGCTTGGGGAGAGGGTCGGGTTTCACCTCAGGAATGAGCTTGGAGTTGGTGTGTGTGAGTGTGTGTGTGTGTGTGTGTGTGTGTGTGTGTGTGTGTGTGTGTGTGTGTGCTTCTAAAGCTCATTATACAAAATGAGGACATTAATAACGCTCATTAGATTATCCCAATGGGTCCCTCAACTTTGATACCAGTTCAAAATATGGCCAAAACTTCACTGGACGAACCAATTTTGAATCAAATTTCACAATAGCATAATACACAGTCATGTTTAATTCCAATTTAATATGATTGCTACCTGAGTAAATTTGATATTGTGTCATATTATGAGACACATAATTAATATACATGGTGTAATGCAGAAGTAATTGTAGCTGGTGCTCCTGAGTGGTGAAACTGTTTAGGCACTCTCCCTATCATTGGGAGATTCAAGTTGTGAGTTCAGTCCCTGTTGATGTCTGAACCATCTGTAGCCGGGAGTCCAAGAGGGCACAATTTGATTTTGCTCTCTCTGCGGGGGTAGGATGGCCCTCCCTCCCTCTCCCTCCCCATTACTCACTGTTGATGTAACAGTGGCAGTAAAGTGTGCTAAACTGTCCAGTGACATTGTGTAAGGAGCAGTTTAAAAAGATTCAGTTGCTGGATTTATGTGACTCGAAGGAAGCACACACTAGTGTTGGTGATATTGTGTTTATTGTATGATGGGGGCAAAGAAACTAGTGGGTAGAACTGGAGATGACAAAATTGGGCAGGAATTTGGGAAAAATCCAAGAAAACAAGTCATTGTAGCTGGTGCACAAAACTGTGGTCAACATGTGTTAAGAAATATAATGTTCTAGGAAAGGGCACTTTCCTATAGACGTCCCACATAGGGCAAAGATAAGTGTTCTAAAGCATTCACTCCAAAGACAGTATCAGAGGCTCCAAAGACTACTCGCAGCAAATACTGAGGAAAACTTCCTGGTCATTCGAAAGACCTTGCTGTTGCCTTTTTATGGTCCTCAGCAATATGTTCCTTCTCCAGCACAGATGTTATATCTAATGCAGCAGATACAAAAAAAACTCCTGTATGGTTGAGCTGTAGTTTGTCCTTATGTATCCACTTATAATATTCGACTGGGTTGCTCCAACAGGGCTGACAGACTTGTTGGAGGGTTGACACTATGTGCAAAGTCACTGAGCTCTTCAGTAGGCCCAGTTTAGCCGGGTTTCAAATAGCACTGTAAGACTTCTAGTCATATTCAGTCTTCAGAGTCCTCCTAGGTGATGTCAACAATATGCAGACCTATAGGATGAGAAAAGTAGTAGATATGTGTGTGCTTGTAGGCCAGATGTGGGTGACATGGATGAAGTGATGTGAACGAGTTTCAGGGGGACAGAATAACCAGGACATAAGCAGCAGCAGAGCAGGAGATAAAATCATTATTTGTAATAGACAAACAAAACTGGTCTGTGGCATACATTCAGTTTTTATTGTTGGAGATCTTGAACAAAACAGTTGAATACCTTGATGATCAAAAAGGTCAAAATCATGAGTTGTTCAAACAGTTGTTTGAAATGGTGAATGAAGCTGGAATCCACTGAACCACTGACCAAATAAAAAATGACTGGAAATTTTGAAGGCTAAAAAGTCAAAATGGCACAAGTGGTTCCAATCCAGATGGTTTTCAGTTTCACTGTCCTATGAATCCATTCAACAATCTGTCTTTGTATCAACAGGTGGATCTGTGTACATCAAAAAAATCAGATAAAATGCTTTGGGCATCATTTCACTTTAGCATCCATGTCAACATTTAAGTTGGACTTTCAAATCAGAACAGTAGAAGAAATATTGTCCATGTAACTGCAGCTATTGTGAGATCTGCAGGTTTATCATGGACAGTGATAGTCAAAGAAGACTTTCTGATTGTTTGCTAACATGTACAAGGAAGTTATATTAGAGACAGGGTATTCAGGGCATGCAGTACTCCATGAAGTGGAACGTGAAGAAATAGACAGCAGGAGAACATCAGTGGGAGAAAGACAAGAAATTGTTCTAAAGCTTTTAACCAATCCTCATCATGGATGACTAATTTGCTGCAGTAACATTTTAGACTTTTTTATAATATTATAGCTTTTCATGGGCAGTCAGATGAAAGTAAGATTTAATATCTACATTGTCTTACAAGAGAAAGCAGGTGGATAAACTCCATTCTTCAAAAATCAAATTCTAATGAAACCAAGCACTGTTTAAAACATTCCATTGGCTCAATGAAAACAATAAAACTGCATCCTACCTACAGCGAGAGCAATTTTCTGAGAAACGTCTGGATGTTTTCATTCTCTGCCGGCCTAATGGCCTCCACTCTGTGGGCGTGTGTGTTGGTTATGGACGCAACATTGACAGTGTAGAGCAGAGATAATGGCAGCATTTACAGTGACATCAGGAAAAAAGAGCACAAAGAGTAAATTGGATGACTGTGAGATTCAGAAGCTGAACTCTCTGAGGGGAGCACTATTACAGATGTGTGGCCGAGTAGAAAATTGTGCTGGGGTGAAAAAAGAAGGAAAATATGATGGTTTTTGGTCTAAAAAGTTTTTATACATGAAACTCGCTAAACAGATTAAAGAGATTATTTTACTGAAACATGTCCACAAAAATATATTTATTCTTTTTTCTCTTTTGGAAAAAGGTCTTGTTGATATTTGTTTCATCTACACAGATCAACCAAAACATTAAAACCACTGACAGGTAGAATGAATACTATTGATTATTTGGTTGCAATGGCAGCAAGTGAACTGCCAGTTCTTGAAGTTGATGTGTGAACAAAGGCAAAATTGATGAATGTAAAGATCTGAGTGACTTTGACAAGGGCCCAATTGTGATGGCTAGATGACTTGATTGGAGCATCTCCAAGTCTTATGGGTTGCCCCCAGTATACAGTGTTTAAATACCTACCAAAAGTGGTGTAAAGAAAGACGACTGGTGAACCAACAACAGGGTCAAGGACACCCAAGTCTCACTGATGTGTGCGGGAGCAAAGACTGGATTAATCTGCTCCAATTTTAGAGAAGGGATATTGCTGCAGAAAGTTAATACCGGCTAAGATAGAAAGGTGTCAGAACATGCAGCTTGCTGTGTGTGGGACTGACCCATCAGAGTGCCCATGCTGAGCCCTGTCCATGTGAGCATCAGATCTGGATCATGGAGCAGGTGATCACTGGTCTAATGATTCACTATTTCCTTGACATTACTTGGATGGCTGTGTGTGCATGTGTGTGTGTGTGTGTGTGTGTGTGTGTGTGTGTGCGCATCACTTACCTGGAGAAGAGATGGCACCAGCATACATTCTGGGAAGCTTGTGGTGGCAGTGTGATGTACGGGTCAATGTTCAGTTGGGAATCCTCTTGTCCTGGCAATCGTGTGGATAATACTCTGACATACTCGTACCAACCACTCCAACATTGTTGTAGACCACGTACACCCTTTAAAAGCAAAAGTATTTCCTAATGGCATAATGGATAATGAAACCTGCCATACTGTAGTAACTAGCTTGATAAAGTGTTCTAGGTGTTGACTTGACCTCAAAATTCCCCAAATCTCAATTCAGATGAGCAACTGCAGAATGTGCTGGACAAACGACTCTGACCTCAAAACTAACGGGACTTAAAAGATCTGCTGCTAACGTCTTGGTGCAAGATATCTAGGACCTTCTGAGTCCATGCCTTGACGGGTCAGAGCTGTTTCGGTGGTACAAAAGGGACCTACACAACATTAGGTAGGTGGTTTTAATATTATGGCTGATCGGTGTAAACAAACCTGGTCACGTTGAGGGTGTCTGGATTGGCTGGACTGGACATATTGCCTCATGACAAAGCTAACGCTGAATTATTTTCTTCCAAACATATCAGGGCATTTGATGTAGGAGCATGCAGTAAGCAAATAATCACGCTGAATATTTGTGTCCTTTCTGCAGTATGTTTGTTCTTCATTCTAATTACGCCTTGTCAGAGGGTCATTTTACACTAATGAAAACCAATGAGTGCTTTCTTTGCCTCTTTAAATGAAAGTCATCCCACACACAATTAAAGAAACACAAAGACAGAGAATGTTTCTGCTTGCTTACAGAATGCAAAACCATAATCAACAGCAGGCCTCGGTAATCAGATTCAGCAAGAGTGCATGTTGTGATAACAGGATATTCTAGACAATAAGGAGTGATGAATAGTGGCATGCAGCCCGCACACTAGAACAGAAAGCTTCAGTTTTCTGTTAAATGAGTGGTCAGCGTGATAGTGAAGAAGAGCCAAGCTTCAGTCACGTCAGTATTTTTCTCCTCGGATCTGACGCATACCTTTTCCCCCACAGAGAAAAACAATAAAGCTAATTTGGAACAGGCTATTTTTTCTGTTTTGTGGGCCTGGTGTGTATTCTTTGGGCTTTTTAGCAGCCTTTTTGCAGAAATTCATGACCTTGCTGTCATACCTCGTAACCCAAAATGGTACAAGAGAAGCGAAAATGCTCTTAACTTTAATGCCTGCCCATGTAATAAGATTTTATTTCAAACCTTTTTAGCATAATTTCTACTCAATGTTCACACAATGAATATTTGTTAATTAAATTTGATGTTTGAATATGGCAAAGATGTGATGTTTATTCAACTTTTATTCCATAATATTTGAGATGGAATTTCAGTGTTTGTCTAGCAGGATTTTCACATGTTGAATGTTGTGGACCAAGATGGTACTCATGGCCTGACTCACAAATTGCTATGTAAGGCCACTCACAGCTGGCAGCCAAAGTGCAAATAGTACAATTATATTTTCATCTTTATATTACTTTAAAGTAATGTTACATTCTCATACTAAGACTAAGTGGAAACAACCCAGAGCAACACATGGCAATGTGTACCCCACCTCACCTCTGGCCAAGGCTGCTGGAATCTCACTCCAGTAAGAATATAAAGGTAGCAGTCTTGGCTTAGATAGTTGCATCTCTCAGCAGCCTGTTTTATTATGACAGCAAATGCACCTTTATCAGATTTGAACAATCCTGCTTGCAGGCTATAGGACTACACTTGCTTTGAGCTGTTACTGTAGAATTATGACAGTAAGAATACATGTTATTTATACTCCAAACTCTACACTATTATTATCTTTGCACACCACAGTAGGTATGATGTATGCCTATTTTCGAATTGTGTACCTGGTACTATGTAATTGACCTCCATTGTTACAGTTTATAACAGAAGCCTTTGGTTTCTGGTATGTCACTCATTCCTTTAAAAACACTCTCTGTTTATGAGAGGATGTGCTGAATGATGTCCATTGATGTGTCTTCATTTGTTTCCCTCAGTGTGCTCGTGTGTCAGTGTCTGTTATGTGCCTTCAGTTGTGGTGCTTTCACCCAACAGGTGTGTGGTGGGGTCATTCAGGACACCATACACTGGCAAGGACGATATTTACAAATGTTGTGACATGACTGGGATTAGTCACCTCACGTGATAATCAGTGTTTTGAGGGACAGTGATGCCCCCATCAAACCAGAGCATTTGGTTTCGTATCTCACTAAACCAACCCAGCATTGCATAACGATAGCCATCAAACTAAGCAGCTTTAGTGGTGTAGGAGCAGCGGGCTGTTAGAGGCTTATAGCTGGTTTATCAGAGCGCGAGCCGGCCTGCTGCAGGTTATGGCTGGGACGGCACCGATAGCATTAATTGGATGGGCTGCTGTTGCACGTCTTTAGCTCTAGGTAATCAAATGAGTCCCAGGTTTGTTCTTTGCATTCATTGATTTTCCTTGTTTTATTTTTTTTTAACCCGACATACATATGCACACACACACACACACTCATTCTGTCTCTTTTCTCTCTTTCCTTTCCTCTATCTCTTCAATCCTCTGACATTTGCAGGGGCAGCTCCAGAGGCAGATTTTTGTTTTTTATTTTTGTGGGTTGAGTGGGCACCAGTGTCCTGGCAGCTGCCTCCTAATTAATCTGAGCAATCAATGGCTTCTGCCGGAGAAGCGTTGCACACGTGCCAGCACCTGTTGTCCACAGAGTGCTATCAATTCACTCCAGGAGGTGTGTGTGTGTGTGTGTATGTGTGTGTGTGCATATGTGTATGTCTTTTGATTTGCATTTGTATGGCTATTGTGTGTAAGTATGTGTGGCGTGTACGAATGTTCTGTGTTGGTACTTGTTTGAGAATTGTGAATGTGTGTGTTCCCATGAAGGGAAACACACAGCAATGCAGGTGTTGGCATTTCAATAGCAGGCCTCTGTGGGAGTCTATACATGAGGAGCATAAGCTATGTGGCTGGCACAGTGCTGCATTCGTTGCTATGGTGAAGCGCTTGATCTACCTTTACTCCCATTCCATCTGGACACACCCCCTTCACTAACAGCAGCATTGTTTCTCAAGCTTTGACTGAATTGGCAAGTGCATCAACTCTATACAAATGCCACCAGCACATTCCCACGTTTGTGGGATTTCAACTTGTGTTCAAGTGCTTTGTGGTCTGAAACTTGCTTAGGCAATTAGCTGGTCTGACATATTGTCTCTGATTATAAAAATGTACATAATCAGAGACAGTAGGAGGAGGAGACCAAATGAACTGAACAGGCCCTGTCCTATAATGAATGCCTCGTTGTGCATATATACACATGCACAGCATCCAAAAACATAAACACTTTTATATGCGCTATTTCAGCCAACTATTTATGGGATTTTTCTCAGAATTTACCAGTGACTTCAAATGAGTAAAATTTCGGTAACACTTTATAATAACTACACCCTATGAATCATTAGTTAAGCATTGGTAAATAGTTAATTAATCATTTAT
>JBBPCX010000006.1:7230370-7259160 GCA_037974365.1 Hydrocynus forskahlii
TCTCTCTCTCTCTCTCTCTCTCTCTCTCTCTCTCTCTCTCTCTCTCTCTCTCTCTCTCTCTCTCTCTCTTTCTCACTTGGCTGCCAGAATTGCTCCAACTCAGCAGGTGTTCCAGTGTGACCGGACATGAAATTACTCGCAGTGTGGTATCCTGAGAAGGCTTATTCGACAATAGAAAACCTGAGTCCTGTGAAGGGAATATTATTAGGCAGTACTTCTTATAAAATATTCTGGTATTAACTCCCTCTACCTCCTCATACCGGGTCTACAGAACAATCCATTTAATTCAGAGCTGCATTTCTGAAGGGCTGTAATTTGAGATGTGCAGGGCTGGACAGAGTTTACAATTTAGCCAGCAAATTTTTTCTATTGAATTAATATACTGCCCTAAATGACATGCTGCCCTGACCTTCTGACTCTTGATTTGAGGAGAGCTCTGTATTGTTTTCCCCCATAATGATAAACAGTAGTCAGGCTAAGAACATCTCTGATGAAAAAAAGGGGAAAAAAAACCCATAGCATCTGGGTCCTCAGCTGTTTGTCTGCAGCCCAAATTAGCTGTGGTGGGGTACAGCAAGAGCGAGCTGTGCTCCAGACATTGGGCTGGCCTTAATGTGGCTCTGATTGTGTGCTTGTAGAGGCCACTCACGGAGAAGCACAGACGACACGCCACTGCGATTCCAGTCCTTGATTAGTCTCATGTTTTTGTCTGATTTCTATGTTGTCCTATGCTCACTAATCATGGTCCTCCCCGCCTCCCTGTCCATGTCGGGGTAATTGGTTGTGTTCTTGAACATACTTCACAGACAGTCTAATTATCCTATCCGGTGTTTGGATGAAGCTCCAGCTCAAGATTATAAATGCATTTGTGGTTCCTCTGCTGTTCCTCATCCTTGTTTTTGACTATGGTTCAGGAAAAAAGAAGTGAAAAATGGAGATGCTGCATGGATCCATATTGAATCCTATGTGTTTGAAAAAAAAAAACAAAAACAGAATACGCTCATGTTGTTGTGTTTTCTCTTTTGATTCCATAATTACTGTTTATTTCAAAGATAAGCAATCGCATAAAAGCAGTGTCCGCATCCAGTTGGAGCGATTTGATGACTTTGGACACAGCTGGACAGCCCACCTGCAGCCATGGGCCTAGCATGTGCCCGTCAGACAGCCACGAGCGAGACATCTGTTTGGAAGAGATAATGATGCTGGATGCCGTGCAACTTTGAGAGATGGGCAAACTCTCTGTGGAGAGCTGGAGAAGTAAAGCACTACTGGACTTTAAGTGTGTCTCGGAGTAACTATTTCACTCATAAGCATTTTATTTTTGCCTGGCGCTTTATTGCGGGGCAATCCTGTTTGTTTACTCGTTCGTGTGTGTGTGTATGTCCTCAGGATACTCCTGAGGATTACTGATAGGTTCTGCTCAATTTATGAAAATTCAGAGGATTAAGGTTGAAGGAGCTGCTTGTTTTTAGAAGAGTTCAGCATTGTTCAGACTACTGGAGCAGAAGCCTCAGAGCCCTACAAACAAGCAGAAGTACCACTGAAGATTTTGCATTCGAAGCGCGCTCCCTGTTACCGAGCTCTTGTCCGCAGTTGCAGCCCTGACGCATCTGGCACCCCAGGTGAAATTTCATTTAGCACCCATCCCTGGCAGCCCTGGTCTATTTGTATTTTTTTGTTTAATTCGTTTATTTATTTATCTCATTTAAATTGTTATTTTGGTTTGGTTTTGTTTTGTGCATACAGATGCACAATGCCTACTCACATGTGGGGTATTTTCCACTCTGAACAGATGCTGAGCAAATAATGTAGTGCTGTGTTTCTGAGTTACAGTTAACAAAATGTGTGATAATTAACATTATTTTTGAGCATTCATACCAATTAAGTGTCACTTGGGAACAAGTCAGCACTTTTAATTCACTCTTTTAGATAAATGTTGGGAATGTGCTCACATTAACAAATGATTCTGTTTAATTACAATCAAAATAAATGCAAAGACCTTAATTGATTATAACTAAAATAATCCTAAACCAGTTGCTTTTGTGTTACTTTTTCTATTTCTGTTCTATTTGTTATGACTGGTTTATTTGTTTGCATTTTTTCTCATCTGCCCATCTTTCTTAGACTTTGGTGACAATCCTGGGTTTATTCCTAAATTTCTCACAATAAGACTCCCTTGCACTTACAGTGTGTATTATCTCGCTTAGGATATGATTCACAGGCAGCACCTTGATCCAAATGAGCCCAGTGGGATATTTCAACACAAACAGCACCACCATGTCATACCTCTTAGCCATGTCTACACTGTCATGAAACTGCTTATCAAAATCTAAAATCTAGAAAACATGGTATGTTGTTTTTTGTTTTTTATATACGAAAAAATGATATTCATATTATCACATATTTTGTAACATTGAGTTAAAAGTAATGTTAAAGTACATCACTACATTAGATGTTCAACACATGAGTTCATTATGTACTTATTAATTTGAAATAAGACCAAGGTTGTATTGAAAAATAATGATAGATAGCATCGCTAACTTGGTTAATTTAATTGAAAAAAAAATGGCAAGATTCAGTGAAGAGCAATTTGGGAGCCGAAAGTGCTGGCTGTCATTGGTGAGCTGAGCCAACTGATTTGACGCACTGCGAAAACCTGGAGCGCCCCTCACTAGTTTACACGGCTCAATTTAGAATTTGCAAATGATGGTTTTGATTAAATCACCAGCAATTTTAAATAATGTTGTATTAATTTTTGACATAAATTAATCAGTAGTGGGAATGAATGAGGGGAGGGGCTGCTTTTGATTGCCTGCAGAAAGTGCTGTGTTTTTACAAGCCTGAAAATGACTCGCACTTTTTAAAGTAAGCACTGTTAGAAGACACCTTTTGGAGAGCATAGTGGGTGGTTGAGAATAGGTCGACCAGTAAAATGGTGTCATTTAATTGGGAAGGACAGTGAGTGAATGAACACCACACCATGTCAAGACGTCCCATTTGAGAATTTGTTAGTTTAGGCCATGCCTCCAGCAAATGGTTGTAGTATGAAAGACGATGAATGTTGGTGACTATCTCTCTCACTTCACTTGCTTGCTACTCAAAAAAAAAAACCCTTACCCATTCCTTCCTAACCTTGTTTTACCTTCTGACTTTCTTTAACAGGTGTTGCTTAGGTATCGTTGACAGGTGTTGTTTAGGTATCATTTGACAGGTGTTGTTTAGGTGTACCGAGCATCCAGTATCTTAGTTGAATGGTGGATGTTGACTTAAGTCTTGCTTTACAGGTCCTAGATACAGTTGTGGACTACTTGAGCACTGATGTACGTCGCTCTGGATAAGAGTGTCAGCTAAATGCCGTAAATGTAAATGTAAATGTAAGAAGCAAGAAAAATTTGAGAATTTGCTCTAAGGCCTAAGTCCACTCTCCTGCAATGAACAGAGATGGAAATTTATTGCATGTCAGATTCAAGTAAGATGGTTCAGCATGGTTTTCTTCCCAAATGTTTATTTTGTGATGAAATATCTTTGTAAGTGGCCTGTTGTTATTAGCATATTGCTGTTCGGCTAAATCAAAGAAAGAAACGGATGGCATGTGTGCTGCAAAACTGCAGGCACTGAACCTGATTATAAAATGACGTCAGTTTCATGCACTTACTATTTGACTGCTTTTGACTGAGTCTCACTCTCTCTCTCTCTGCCTCAGTCTCTTTCTGCATCGCTCTCTCCTGAGTGCCATTGTTAAAATGAAGGACTGGTTATTCTATATAGCTCTCACTGTGGCCAGAGTGGTGACTGTTCCTCATAAACTTGACTATTAGACTGGGGAGTCCAAAAGGAGGAGACTATAGAAGTAGTAGCTTTTGTTTCTCCAGCCTTGATTCATTCTACCTTTAATGTTATTGAGCCTGTCATTTTTCATTGTACTATTCTTGCATTTCCCATTCGGTTAACCCAGCCCAGTCGAGCAGGATGGCGTGATTGAGGTGGCAGAGCAGATTAGCGTTCTGTATGCCCTTGGACAGGTGCTGCATGTGATTTGCCTGCTCTTCCTGAGGAGACATGCAGGGAGCCAGGGAAGCTCTTATATGGATTTAAGAGAGATTTCCTGTTAGAGGCCAGGTGCTTGTTTGATTTTCAGATGCGAGTGGAGCTTTGTTGTGTGAGCTGGAAACAATTTGACACAAGGCATAAGAAAGACTAGACAGGAGAAGGAGAGGGCATGGAACAGGTGCTGAACCTCTCCGCTCCACAGATGGGCTCTCCTCCACAGGAGGCGAAATATAAAATAAAACACTTGGCCAAAACATCTGACTGTCTGTGTACTCTTCTATTTGAGACTCAAAATTATTATTATTTTTTCCTGAAGAAAAAAGAAAAACATTAAAGAACATAATTTTTTTTCCCAGCACCGGAACAGGTGCATGTTTGTGGAGAACATTTCTCTGCACAAATCATCTTTTTTTGAATAATCCCCCAAAATATGTGTAGCTTCATCTGAACCATATATAGCCACTATCCCCCTTTATCCCAATTATATAAGCATATAATTCAAATGTTATTTTATTTTTCCTTTGTTGGTAAACCACTGTTAGGACAGAACTCTCTATTTCCACTGAAACCTGAAAATATAAAATTGTGGCCTCTTTGAGAACCCAAAGAAGCCACAAAAATCTGGAAAGGTCTGCTCTATCCCCTGAAGGCAGAAGAACTAGATGGAGAAGAAAGCAGGCCAACAGGCTTTTGTAAGCTGGAATGACACCGTTGTATTTGTTTATTTAAAGGAAAGAGGGCAAAACAACATGAAACGTATAGCTAGCAAGTACGCTAGCTGGCAAAAAAGCAAATTTAATTGTCAGGTAATCAAGTTGAAGTTTTAATTAAAAAGAGGTACAGTCAAAAAGAGGTTAGGGTTATGGCTGGTAAAGTTCATTTTGTTCAGTTTGTTTGTTAATCTGTAGATCAAAACAAAGTTCTCTTCTTTCTGAATTGCAAATTACTTTCTAAATAGACACTGGCTGGCAATTTTCAATTCAGCATTTTGTTTGATCTTCATCAGACCTGGACATAAAATTAAAAACAAGTTGTAGCCCATGAAAAGCTAGAATGTGGCAAATCCAAGGCTGGCAGCCTCCAGTCTTTTAATTAAGAGATCAGGATCAACAGGGCTGAGAGTTAGGTCATTCACTACCACTGAGACTGCTATAGCAGTGAAATGACCAGATATGAAATAACATTAATATTTGTGAAATGGTCGGTTATTTTGAAAGAACAGTCTTAAGTGAAGTTTAGCTAAGGACTAAAATTAGTGTGCTATGTCCCAGAGCAGTAGACTTTTTCTGAACCTTTTAGAGGCCAACATAAGTGCAACATCATGCATTACTGCTTCCCCCTGCGAGCTATGAGGTAGAAATGGTGAAGCATTTGTGGGGAGAGGAAAGGTTAGCTGGCTTGTGAAATAATTGGTTCAATTTGGGCCTAAGCGCTGGCATTTTGAAAGTATTGGAGCTACTTTAGGGACTTTGTGCCTTGTGGTTGTATAGCTGTAAAAATGGCTTTTAAGTTAATGGGATATTTTTGGTGAAATTGAAATTATATTCTTTGCATTTTTATTTGTTTTTAATTAATAATAAAGCCATTCAAGTATTCTGTTGGACGCGTCCTATAAGATACATCATTTTAATTTGGCCAAAGCTTTTTGTGTTGCTCATTTTCTATATTGCGGTTATATGCTGTACCTCAAAGGGACCCATAAGACTCTTTTTACAGCTCTAAACTCATAAAGAACTGGGCACTGGACCAGTGTGGGAAAATGTACAGAAAGTGGTTTATTTGTAACATGGTGCATCCACTGCCAGAGAGGAGGTGGAGGGAGGGAAATGGGCCACAAATTGCCAAGTGCATTCTGAACAAATTGGAAATGTTGGGTAAATTATCCCAAACCTATAATCAGTCAGCAGTGGCTGGTCTCGGGGGTTAGCAGGTGGATAGCTCATTATGCGCTCACCTTCTCGCTGCCCTTCGCATTGTGCTCGTTTTGGCTTCCTGGCAGGAGTGCCCAGCATTCTGTCTCTTTATTCTCCAGGCCTGAGAACAGCTGGATGATAGTTCTAGTCTATCCATTCCAGTGTTTCAATGGGAACCCAAATATCTTTTGTCTTATGAAATGACAAAATAATTTCAAAGATGCCATTTGTATTTCATGCAGCTACCCACGTTTCTGCCAAACCCTTTCAGATCTCCATATAAAGAGCTGCTTGCACACAAAATGTTTCAGCAAACAGAATCGTCATACATCGTCATGCTCTTCTGTCCTAAACAGATCAAGGTGTCAATAAACCTGCATCAGGCAAAGAAATACATCAGCATGGAAATGCCACTTCATCAGGTTTAGAGAAGTAGGAACAATTAAAAAAGCTGGGTATATCCTTTAAAACGTGACATATCCTGTGGGATAATCAGTGCATGGGCATGATTCAGAAAGAAATGTTACGGGATGACATAATGGTATGACGGTCATGGTTAAATATGCAGGATGCACAGTTAACACATCTGTAGATGAGAAGATCTGACAAACTCTGTCTTTATTGTCTCCACAGTGACCCCATCTAACACTATTTCCTGTGTTTGTGCCTTTACAGGAAGTCCTAATGAACTGGCATGGCATGTGACTGGAGGAACTGTGGGCTCAGCATGAGGAACTGAAGTGCATGAATGAGGACCCATGCTCTTATTTGTTCTACGCGTATATGGGACTGTTATTATCGACCACTTGCAAGGTGCAGTGAAGCATAATAACAATCCCAGCACCCTGTGGATTACGCTGAATCTTATATAAGTGTCTCACAGAATATAAATGATGAAATGAATTGAATTATACATCTGTCTGATTTTATGATCAGAAAAAAATGAAACTGCTTGTTTGGTTTCATCTCCTAAGCTGTAAAGGCCTGCAGTGGGCCAACAAATCAATTCCTGAATCTCAAAAACACAAAACATAAATATTAGGCTGCATGTTAAAACATTCATACAACTAGATTCAGGTTTCAAGTCACATGAAACCTAAATCAAGAATGAAGCATGAAGCAATTCAGGAATAACATAATGTTGCATGCAACACAGTAAATTATTTCATTATTCTTTATTTAATTCCTTATTTCAATATAAGCCGCTAGCATTTTTCATACATTACAGCTATGTTGGTCAGTTAAATCATCTGTGATGTGTTATTTAGCCTACATTTGCATCTGTATATCATGAGATTATGGCACAGTAGGCCAAAACAAATGAAACACAAGCAACCATTCAAACAGCTGTCAAATTCATGTTCACTGGTTAACTGGAATGTTCAACTAACTGACTGTTTAAAGATTTTATTTCAAGACAGCTGTTTTTAAACTGTTTCTGCTAGCTAATTTAGCTTTGAGATTTTCTAATGACATTAAGCAGTCACAGTTTACTAATGTGTAACTAGCTGTGTCCTGTTCAGATCCAGGAATAGAGACATACCTTTTAAATTATGTTTGTAATTATTTATCTCTTTATACATAAAACATAGATAAAACAATGTTGAAATATTGTTATTTTGTGCTTTCTAGTTGGTATTGATTTGAATGAGTTTTGAATAAGAATAATGTAGAAATCATGAAATTTTCTTCACCACCCCCTTCTGTCCATTTTGTCTGACTTCATTCGCATACAGCTCATGTCCAACATATGGCACAACCACAGTAAAAGCAAGCCTTGTTTGACATTTTACACCCTCAGTATTGATTTGAATGAGTTTTGAATAAGAATAATGTAGAAATCATGAAATGAGTAAAAAAGTGAAAGTACTTTCCAGGGAAATTTTGGGTAAAATAATTCTATTAAATAATTAAATTAAACTTGCACAAAGGCAATTAATCAGAGCATTTGTTCTTTCACAAATATACTTCAATCTTATTGAGCGGACTAAATGTGTTGTGTGTGTGTGTGTACACACATATATGTACATACATGATGTATATCAAGTTCATCAGGTCCATTTGCAACTGAATAGCCTGCTTTCTTCCGAAACATGAGACGTTCTTCAGAGACGTGTCTTTCTTGGTGGTGTGATGTGGGCAAATCATCCAAATTGATTTAGGGCAGAGAGAGTGGTTTTCTTCTTTCCATCTTCTTCAAAGAGTGTACGGTTTGTTTACCTCAGTCTCTTTTCTTCACCACCGCCTTCTGTCCATTATGTTTGACTTCATTCTCATACAGGTCAGGTCCAACATATGGCACCATCACAGTAAAAGCAATCATTGTACTCTCACGCTGTAAGTTTGACATTTTACACCCTCAGTACAACGTCCTGCCCAACTTCTACAAAAAAAGTCAAACAGAAACCTTACATAAGTAAATAGGATTGATTTAATAGAATATGGATGAAGACTGATTACTACCCAACACAACCAGCATGTATCTAATAATGACTCAATGATCTATGTGAACAGTGCTAACAGTTTTAAATTCTTATACATTTATATAACACTTACCACAACAGATATATTCACAAAGCTGCTTCAAAAAAGCTCAGGCCAACAGTGGCAGGAAAAAACTTGAGAGGAAAAGGACTCAAAAGGAAAAACTCTATAAGATCATGAGGAAGAAGCTTTGAGAGGAAGCAATGCTGAAATGTATGAAATGCCCTAAGAGCATGAGGAAAAATAACTGAGATGAAGCTTGCTTCTAAGTATAAGAAAGTCCTGAAAAGCATGAAGAAGAACCACTGAGAGAAACCAAGACTCAAAAGGAAAAAACACTCAAAGAGCTTTAAGAATAATCACTGAGAGGAACCAAGAGAAAACTGAGGGAAGAAAAAAAGTCTCAAAATGCATTAAGAATAACCATCATCTAGCATAATTTGCAAATTTATCACATTTGGCTTAGGCTAACTCTTCACATACTGTTCTTCAGTTGAAAGATCAGTTGAATAATTTCTATACTGACCCACATATGAAGTCAAAAGATAATATAAAAATAGCAGACATCAAAACATTTGTTACCTTAAAATCAGGTTTTTCACCAAGGGACCCCTGAAGACTTCTGTCACACTTCAAACCCTGGGAAGAACCATTGAAAACTCAAGTCATGTTACGTTAAGTTTATTTATATAACCTATTAGCATATACAGGAATAGAATAAAAAACAGGAATAGAAAAAAAATATTAATGAATCAGGAGGCATCAAAATAGTAGGAAGTAAAAAGAAAGAATAAAATAACTATAATAATGCATAGAAAATCAATAAACGAAGAAACTCCCTAAGAGCCTGAGGAAGAGTCACTGAGAAGAACCAAACTTTAAAAGAAGAAAGTCCCTAAGAGGCTGAGGAAGAGTCGCTGAGAAGAACCAAGGTTTAAAAGAGGAACTCCTCTCCCTGCGGACGCTGGGTGGCAGAGTAATAATAAACACATGAAAGTTGAGTTTATGAGTGTGTTGCGGTTGTGCTGCGGTTAGAATCATCTTCAGCTACCTCCCACTCTCATGTCATGCACTGATCTTCCTCCTTGTTTGTTTGTACCCCGTTATACCCCTTGATGTGTTGATGTGTTCTCCCACACACACGGGCACATCCTGAAACCAGGCAAACCTGCTCCCACACTTCCTACAGTGATCATCATGCAGCTCAACTATCTTCTCGCCCAAGTAGCTAGAACCTTCCTTGTTCATTTGTGACCCCCCTCCCACACACACACCTACCGTTCTGAGTGGTTGTCAGAACTCATCAGTGTGTCTGTGGAGGCAGGAGGGCTGGGGGAATTAGAGCCTCGTGTTGTGTGTCATGGCTGTCTGCTCCAGACCTCGTCCCACCGCCAATGCAGAAGCACCACAGCTAATAAAAGCAGACAGAGCTTGGCAGACCTGTGCCAGAATGGCCCCAATCAATTGACCGTGGCAAGGTCAACACGCAGCCGGCTACTTCCAGCTCCACAGCAGTAGGGAGAACAGGCTAGGCGTGAGAGGAGGTGGCACGGCTAACACGGTGTCACACCTAATTCTTTAATTCAGCAAAGCTTCTGTCATATGATGGCTCTTAATATGAGCAAGTGTGGCCCAGTTAGTCTTCAGGTATCTTGTGTTAGTGTGCTGGCAGTCGACCGGCAGCTTTTTTGCCTTAATTACTGAATCCAGTCTCCCCGGGTGTAATCTCATACACCTCAACACTTCCATGAAAGAGAAATTGTCTTTTAAAGCTTTGGTTTTAATGATCAAAAGCCAAACATCAGAATTATAGCAAGGAAGGCTATTTTCTTCCATTTCCCCCCCTCATGCAACGGCTGATTGCAGCATGATCGGTGTCTCTGTTACCCTGGCACAGTGAACTTGCTTCTTATTGGCCTCAGACAATTGAATCTGTTTATCCATCTCCTGAAGGGACTGTTCCACAATTGCAATACTTGTAAATGAATAGAGCCAATTGAATAGAGCACATATATCATTACCCTGTCACCCAGTAATAATACCTGTATCGGGTGGCACATACTATGTCAAGATCATTGTCTGAATTAAATTAAGTGAATGATTCTAAACACGTGTTAGAGTAATTAATATTCTGCATTACTTCCCCGACGGCCACCCAGCAGACAGCTATTCATACACTGACATTCAGCTTTGCATGTATGCGTGCGTGCGTGTGTGTGTGTGTATGTGTGAGTGTGTGTGTGTGTGTGTGTGTGTGTGTGTGTGTGTGTGTGTTTGTCTGGAAGAAAGGGAATGAATGACGAGCAGAAGAAAAGGGCTCTTTTGCATATGGAAGACGTGTGTGTTTGTGTGTGTGTTTTTGTACACTTGCAGACTAAAAATGTCCCAACTTGTGCTTTTCTGAACCTGGAAAAAAGTGAGACGCACCACACTGTCGTCACATGTCTGCAATTTTTTAAGCAACAGCTAGTGAGTTAACTGGCTACCATGTAACAGGCACATCATTTAATTTGCAAACAGTTTTTGTTGAACTTTTATGAACTCAGGGTGCCTGGAGCGCTCCACACAAAACAGATGGTGAGCAGTATAGAATGCCAAATACATCTCCACTGAAAACAAATCTGATATACATCAGATCATACTCTGCTGTATTACTGTAGACCTTACTCATTCTCTGTATAACTATTACAGTAATGAGTCCTTGGTAGAGTACACTATAGTTAAAAATGTTTCATAGAAACATGAAAACTGAAATTGAAACCATGTTTACTACAAAACAAACTAAGACTAGTATTTGCAATTAACTTGCCCTTGTTTTCATGTTATAATTGAATGAAGCATCCCTTCTATGTCTAGCTTTGATGACCCAGGACAGTGATGTCTTTGTGTAAAGTTTGATGCCAAGAGCACAGTCTACAGTTGGGCTGGTGTACTAGAAACAGCTAAACTCATTTGAAAGAAATGTCAGACGAACTGAAAACTACCTGAAAGCAAGGTGAAATTGAAAAAGGAAATGAAACGATTTAATTTCAAAAAAATGAAGCAATAATAAAGAGGATGTGGGAAAGAGAAAAACAGAGAGAGAGAGAGAGAGAGAGAGAGAGAGAGAGAGAGAGAGAGAGAGAGAGCACAACAGGACACCAACCTACAATGTCAGGAGCAACAAAATGAATCTGACTTTTAAAGTGCTTTTTGGTTTTTGAAAAGTTCCAAAACCTTCATTGTTAATAAAAAGGGCAAAGCTATTTCCTTTTGGCTACTGAAGTTAAAGTTAGAGTTAGTCTTAGGAAATTCTATGGTGGAACTTGGTTTTGTAGATGCTCACCATGTCTTTAACTAACATTTACCTAAATGTCCATTAAATGCAACTTTGTCAAGTAAAAAAGATTGTATCAAATCTAGCCCTATACCTAACATTTACCTTAACCCTAATTTAAAGCTTAACCCAATCCTAATACAAAACCTAACCCTAATGTTGTTCATAATCCAATATCTGTAGATAATCAGTAATTCTATAATCATGGCAATCATAATACGTATTTAAATATGTAACACAAATGGGACATATTTTTACATATATGTACTTTCACATTTGCATGTCCAGCAGTGTGTAGACACCTACTTATTTATTGTTTTTTTTCTGAAATCGAGGGCAATAATGGGGAGTTTGTTTCTCTTTACTGTCCAGTAACTGCCTCTACTCATCTGTGAAGACTATACTAGATATTGGAACATTATTGTGAGGGTTTGACTGCATTCCGAGCATTCAAGAGCATTAGTGAGGTCAGGTACTGATGTTGGATGATTAGTTCTGGCTCGCACACACCAATCTGATTCATCTCAATGGTCTGGTATGGAGCTTCACCACTTCATAGATCTCAGTTCCACTGCTCCACAGTCCAGTGCAAGGGGCTTAGTGCCCATTTTTGTACCCCTCCTATGGCTTCGGAGTCCAGCTGCTCCAAAGCATCTCATTCTATTGTCAGTGGTTTTTGTGGAGATTAGCTGAGCTGTATTTGTGCAGTTAAACCCGTGTAAGCAATAGGTGCAACTTAAAGTATTTTTTAAAACCATTTTTAAAGTAGCTGAAAAGGAAGGGTTGTCTGGATACATTATGTTTCCTAATTTC
Organism: Hydrocynus forskahlii; assembly: GCA_037974365.1. Classification (NCBI taxonomy): domain Eukaryota; kingdom Metazoa; phylum Chordata; class Actinopteri; order Characiformes; family Alestidae; genus Hydrocynus; species Hydrocynus forskahlii. The sequence continues at coordinate 7,242,947 of JBBPCX010000006.1, forward strand.
CAAATAACAATATTGTTCTTTAAAGCATAATTTTAAGGGAAATTACAAGACATCAAAATAAGAGAAATGATGAGTCTTTACAGAAATGATGAGTGTTTACAGAACTTGAATAATTCAAAGAAAACTAATCTCTTGTTGATGTACTTCTAGTAGTGTTTTCCCATCCAAATGGTCACATTGCGAGAGGAGAGTGTTGATTACAGGAGTGTTTTTTTTTATATACTTTTCCTCATTAAATAAGATGTGATTCAGGTGATCACTAATCAGTACCTCATAAAGCAGAATGAGGTGCTTGTGTAGGAATTTAACAGACACTGGCATGGAATGGTTTCATACTCATAGAAATGCTGATTTAAAAATAAACTGCCGTGCTTTCTTATTTTTTCTGGTGCTGTACACAAGTGACATGCATGACAAAGAGAGAGATAAGAAAAATACAGATTAAAAGATGAGCATGGAGGACCAATTTAGATTACTCTCTTCTTTTTCTCCACCGTCATCTCTTATTCTCCTTCTGACATTTTCCATTGGTGATGGGTGGAGTCTGCAGCTGTCAGTCAGAGAGAGCAGGAGTGCAAGCGAGCAGGCAGCCACTGCTTGCTTTGGCCCGCTCGTCTTTGTTTTCTCAGCTGAAGCCGCAGAACAGTCTGGAATAGCTGCGGCCAGACCACGAAGGACGGGCCCCCGGTCTCCGAGCTTTGTCTACCCTCTCTCCCCTGTTTGAGTTTCTGGGAATTCATAATAAGCAAAAAAAAGGCAGACATTTACTGTGCTCCAAAAATGTCAGTTCTGAGATAATGGGGGTTGATGTAATCATTTGTTAACCACATACGAGAGCAAGGTGGAGAAATGATACAAGGGCTTTCATTCTCACTCTCATTCTCATTCTCCTGTTCTCCTCGCCTTAAAAGACGACAACAACAATCCTCAGTCCATTGTTTGTGCTGACAGCTCATGAAAGGCCGCTATGGATGAGGGGAATGCTCTTGGCAGTATCAACACTGCAGCCTATTTTGACAGTTTACTCTTTTAAAGCTATTAAAGTGCAAATTGGTGGGTGATGCAGGATAGAGATGCACCTGTTAACCATATGTCTATATCAACAAGTATTTATTTTGTAGCACAGTCTGTTTTCCCTGAGTATTACCCTGCAAGGGATGGCCTTCTTCTAGACAGTTCAAGTCTGTTTGTTGCCTTGTTTTTTTGTTGTTTTGGGCTTTTTTTTTGTGGCAATGGGTTAGCTCAGCATGCACCTGCTTTCATGTAACTTTAGAAGCAGCGCTCCTTCCAGCATCTTCTGTCTTTGATTAATTGCATTCAAAAAGTGCAGACTGACATATTTAGCGAGAGGGAGCAGAGAGCTCTGCCTCAGCCTCATTGATGTTCCCTTTGAAAACCACGTAGCCTAAAAGAACCTGAGAGGAAATAACAGAAACAAAGAAAAAAAACTGAGAAGTGAACTAAAAGAATTCGAGATACTGTGAATAACCAGTCAGTACAGAGCGGAGTGGTGGTGAGAGAGAGGGAGAGGGAGAGGGAGTGGTGGTGAGGGAGAGGGAGAGGGAAAGAGAGAGAGAGAGAGAGAGAGAGAGAGAGAGAGAGAGAGAGAGAGCTGTGGACAGAAAGGTGCATACAGGAGAAAAAGGTGTGTGTGTGTGTGTGAGAGAGAGACAGAGTAAGAGGATGGAAGCATTCATGTCTTAGGTAGAGGGTTGTTTTCTTTTATTGCATGCATGTCCTCACTGTGAATGTGAATGTGTTTGTGAGAGAGAGAGAGGGAGAGAGAGCTATGGACAGAAAGGTAGGTGCATGAGAGAGAGAGTGTGTGTGAGTGTATGAATGAAAGGGGGAGAGAGTGTGAATGAGAGCGAGTGTGTAAGAGGGAGGAAACTTTTATTATTGTTTTACTTAGAGGGTTGTTTTCATCTTTATTGTATGCATGTGATTGCTGTGAGTGTAAATGAGTTTATCTCTAAATGTATCTGCATGTGGAGCTGCCAAAAATGAATAGTTCAACTGTACATGCTAAGGTTTCTAGCAATGAAAGGACAAAATATGCTGTTTGGCCCCTAGTGTTCACCTTATAGCTCAAAGATTCCAGAATAACGGTGGTGGTTGACTGGCCTATAGCAGGAAAACACACACACAAACACACACACACACACACACACACATATCCTTGTGCACGAAAAGAAAAGTCCCATTTTAAAAAGTCTTTTAAACTCAGAAACTCTGGCCTAATTGATTTTTTTTTCAGAGTGTCTTTCATGTTAAAGGTAGGCTATAGCCTACATTTCCATTTCCCAGAGGACTATAGGCTTCAGTTGGTTTGGCACTGAACACACGAGTGGTTCTTTGAAAGCATGCTGAAAGAAACGAAGCCTAATCAAACTTAGAGCGATAAGACGAGGCATCTGGTTAAGCTTTTTTTTTTTTTTTTGTTGCTGCGTTTAAGCCGTCCTTTAATGGTGTGGTTTTCTTGTAGTGGTCTTAATGGGGGTTTGGGGTGGGAATAGCCCTACACCTGGCCCTCTGTGAGGGGAGTTGGTGGGCCTAGTCATGTCTGACATGGTCACTCACTGTAAGGTAACTCGAGGCTTAGCTGGTGTGCAGCGTGGAGAAAGAGATATATGACCAGAGAGGCGTAACAAAGACATAAGCCCCTCAGCCACGGCAGGTAGAGCGGCCGGAGAGCTGTGATTGGCCGCTGAGAGCACAGCTCTGTCGGGATTGGAGCAGAAAGGGCGGCCGAGCCCACCTTATCAGGCCCTGCACAGCACTGCTGCAGGAGAGTCGTCTCCAGAGAGGAGGCCTGCAAGCACTCAGCTTATCTACCAGCAGCAAGGAGGGTCTGATTAAGAGTGTGTGTGTGTGTGTGTGTGTGTGTGTGTGTGTGTGTGTGTGTGAGAGAGCGAGAGAGAGAGAGAGCTATGGACAGAAAGGTGTGTGCATGGGAGAGAGTGTGTGTATGAGTGTAAATGAGAGAGAGAGCTGTGCGTGCATGAGAGAGTATGTGTGTGTGTGTGTGTGTGTGTGTGCAAGAGACAGAACTATGGACAGAAAGGTGCGTGCCTGAGAGTGTGTGTGTGTGTGTGTGTGTGTGTGTGTGTGTAAGAGAGAGAGCACTATGGACAGAAAGGTGCAGGCATGGAAGAGAGTGTGTGTATGAGTGTGAAAGAGAAGGAGTGAGTGCGAGTGAGAGAATGTGGGTGTGAAAGAGGGAGGAGACCTTAATGTTTTAGGTAGAGGTTTGTTTTCACATTTATTGTATGCATGTGTTCACCGTGAGTGTAAAGTAGTGTATCTCTAAATGTATCTGCATGTGGGGATGCATTAAAGGAATGGTTCAATGAATGGGAAAAGCATGCAGTTTGACCTAAAAGAGCCTAGCGCACACCCTTAGAGTTCACCTTTCAGCTTAATGATGCCAGAACAACAGCTCTGGTGGACTAGCCTAGCGGGAAAATACACACACACACACACACACACAACACATCCTCGTTTACTGCAACCATCAGTTACTGTTAACTGCCGTGCATGTGTGAGTGAGTACACAGCAGTTACACAAGCAGTATCGTTTCACACACACTTCTGCGCACCATTTGGAAGTCGTAGAGCTGCATCCGCTAGTGGGCTGGTCACTAGTGTGCCGGCACAGAAATATCATTTTTGATAACTTCTTTTGATGTAACACAAGATCAGAGAAAGGCGGTAGGCGTGTTGTCGTGGTTTGTTGCTAGTCAGCACGTCACACCATGGTTCACGGCCTCCTCTGTTTTGTGGATGTGTCGCAGTGCACAGCCTATGCAGGACACAAAGGCCAGCCATCCCGCGCTCGCATGGTTAAACACAAGTGTGCCGCCGCACTTCATACTTCACACTATGGCCAACTTGCACTTCTGCTCTTCCAGCTTGTTACTACAATGCTTGTTACTACAATGCGTGTTACTACAATGCTTACACAAATAGTGGTTATCATGTGTTCTACATAGATAGTGTCTTGAAAGTGGCTTTTTTGAACATGATTTGCCTTTCTGAGAAGCATTTCTACGTTCGTGAAGAAACAACACTCGAAACCCACCAAATCTATACTTGCTGAATGAAGCGCATGTTTTAAGTGTGGTTTGATATATTTGAGATGAAGCCACTATGAAATAATATATCAAAAGTGGTGGGAGTTTATGGCTGTGTGTGTACGTGTGTGTGTGTGTGTGTGTGTGTGTGTGTGATGTTGCTGCAGCAGTGCAAGGTCTGGGCAGGATCCAGGCGGGTCTGGGGCTTTAAAGGCTGCAGTATCTGGGGGAGTTGGGGTTGTCCTCCCCTGGAGAGAGAGAGAGGGAGAGAGACGGAGAGAGAGAGGGAGAGGGAGAGACAGAGAGAGGGCCCGCTGTAATCTGCTTTTCTGGCTCCCCATGAAAGAGCACAGAGGACACACCAGAGACCAGAGACCGGCCTGTCAGATCCTCCACTCCCCCAACTGCAGCCATCCTCATCTGTTATCTCTCTCTACCTCTCTCTCTCTTCATCCATCCGTCCAGCCTCAGTCTTAAACCCAACTCATCCTGTTACCGTCCTTTTTTCACTTCTCATCCATCTATCAGCCCTCATGTGTTCTCCCTGTTCCACTCTGTCTTCGTTATCTCCCTGCGTCCAACTTAAACATCACACTCTTACAAAATAAAGGTCCCAAAAAGTGGAAGAACCTCTTTTGCTTTTCTGAAGATCCTTTCAATTAACTATTATTTAAAGAAACATTCAAAGAACCTCTCTCTCTCTCTCTCTCTCTCTCTCTCTTTCCCTCTCTCCTAACGTAGGCCCACGTCCATCCAGTCGTACCACTAATGTATTTTCCATTTTTTATCCATCACCTGTCTGTAATCTGTTACTTCCTTTTTCACTATCCATCCATTACAGTCTCATAAGTGGAAGCCTAATCACCTGAGCCTAATCTACAGCTACCTTTACCGTTTATCATTCTTCATATTTCATTCATCTGACTTCATACGATCCTTCTCAGTATCTCCTCATGTTTTTGTTTCATCAGAAGACTCATAAGACTAATACCTTTTACCATAACCATCACCAATACCTCTTTATCTCTACTGGTTCTGGAAGATCCACCAGTTGACAACCCTAGCTCTCCTCCAACTGTCTAACGGCTCCGTCTCTACCACTTCAGTCCGGGCCGTCACATGCAAGCGTTTGCATCCTCTTCCTCATATGTGAATGAGCACTTTTCCAACATCTAATCTGTGCCTCAAGCCCTGCTCATTGACGGACCATTTTTATGTCAGTTAAATGTGAGAACCATAAATTGAATTAGTCCAAAAGCTGTCTCAGTGAATGAAGATTTTGGTTCCGATTCAGACATTTCATGTCGCTTTGATGATCTTCCAACTCCATCTCTTTGCTCTGGAATAATCATGACACTTTATGGTACCATCATTCTGTCTTTTTCTCTTGGCTTTGCCACCCTCTCCCTCTCTCCCTCTCCCTCTCTCTCTCTCTCTCTCTCCCTCGGTTTCCTGCGCTCTTTCACACCTCGAGGATGAGAGCCTTGTTTGGTGGAACCGGGCCATAGAATCTGGTCTGCTCACTCTACTCTCAGCCGTCCGTCTCGCTCTCTCGCACTCCCCCTCTCCGTCTCGTGATCTCTATCTTTCTCGCTCCCCCACCATATCCCCCACCCCTCCACTCTATCAAGGGGAGGGGCTTCCTTGGCAGTTCCAGCCTCTATTTGGTAGACTGAGTCCAAGTGAATATGAATATTCATGAGCCAGCCCCCTCCCCTTCCCTAATGCCACGGCAACACTTGGTAGCAGCACATGGCGGGACAGCTGTTGCAGGCCAAGCCAGGCATCTGTGCACAGAAAGAGCAAGATAGAGAGCATGCAGGACAGAGAGAGAGAGAGAGAGAGAGAGAGGGAGAGAGAGAGAGAGAGAGAGAGAAAGAGAGAGGGAGAGAAGCAGTGGTGTGGGCATCTGTGGAGAAGGATTGACATGGATAGGTGGACAGAGAAGGGGGAGAGAGAGCAGGGCAGGTGAAGGGTAGCAGTAGCCAGTGAACAGTGAGGGCAGTGTTAAGGTGTCGTGTGTGACTCTGAGGTCAGAGAAGGATTAGAGAAAGGAGGCAGTTAAAGAACTCATGCTGGTCAAGAGGAAAACAAGGTCAAACTTAGTTGCACAAAGTAGCATCAGCCAGAGAGAAAATGAACAAGTTTGGACTGGGCGATATCTCAAAAGTAAAGTAACATTTCTCATTGCGGTCACAAGGGTGCACACTGAGTTTATAACCACCTAAATCAGACTTTCATACCTGTTCAGCTTTGCTTTAGTATAGTATTGGTGACACACTCTACTTTTCCGTATCATTTAAATGTACTCTGCGTGAATATTTGGTGATGAATAGACCAAAATGAAAGGTTCAAGTAATAAAATCTTATTGAGTGCATGTCCCTAAAATGAACAGATTATTACTTCCCATTTAGTAACTGTTTTGAAGATACAAGATTTTCTATCTTCGACTGCTTTAATTAGCAGGCCCGGGCGGCCCTCCAGTTTAAAGCGCTAAATTCAGTTGTGATTCATTTCCCCAGCAACTTAAACCCTGTCCTGACATGTCTCCATCTTACAGAATTACATTTCAACTCTCACGTAACCCCCCTTCCCTCAAACCCAACCTCAAAGGGCTCCAATTTTGGGTAACACCACACACACACACACACACACACACTCTGTGACGGCCGCGTCTGTGCTGCCCTACATAGCCTGTAGTTCAGCAGCCTCTGGGGGTTTGAAGCATGTCAGCTCCCCTGATAAGACCCTGCACACAGAGCCTGTTCTCAGATCCTCCATCTGAGGGCCAACTGGGTTTAAGGGCTGTCCCATGTACCTCTTCCCCTAATTAATTAGGCTTAATTGAAAAGAAATAGCTCAACAAAAAAGTGCTTGTGTCACACAGTCAATCTGTGAAAAGTGTTCTCAATTCTCAAAATCAAGTCTGAAACATTTAATGATAAATCAGACTGATACATTCTAAATGCAATTGGAATTTAAACAAGCTGTAAACAAGCTGAATGCATTATGACCTCACAATTACAATGTCATCCCATCAAAACCCAGATTTTGTTAGTTTAAGAAAATTAAGTCAAAATTAGTTTAAGTCTTTTAATTATGATGTCATTATGCCATATTTAGCATCATTGAATCAAAATGCCTATATCTGAGTGGGTCTAGTCAGATAAGTACCACTAAAAATCAATACTGTGTTGGACCATGAATACCCCGTGCCCTGTTTATAACGTCTATGTGGAAAGAACACAGGCCTACCTGTCAAAGTTGAACATGTGAACCCCATTTGTTTCACCCAAAAATGACTTTAGAAAATACTTTAACATAAACAGCTGCTCCATTGGTGTTACCTATCAGTGCAAGCTGAAACCATTCAAATAAATCAGGATGCCTCAAAAATAGGAAAAGCAAGTGTCAGCCTTGACTAAATATGACCTGATGCTGCGCAAACTGTCACCCAAGCCGCAGCAGGATAGCAAATCGGAGCGTGTAGGCGCGGGATAGAGAGAAAGGAAGAGAGAGAAAGAGAGAGAGAGGAAGAGTGGTCATACCATCAGCCACGACCTGGCAGAGAAGTCGTAACACAGCTGCCACCTGAGCCCTGGGTCAGCCTGTCTGTCCACCGCCATTTCCCGCGCTTTCCCGCCAATGAAAAAAAGGGAAGGAGACGGGGGGTAAAAAAACTCAAAGGCAACAACAAGAATCCTTTTCCTTGGATGGCAGAAAATTAATAAATAAAGGAAAATCGCTCAACGAGCACCAATCAGAAAGAGTACGCTAGTAGGATGCAGGCAGTGCGCGTGCCTGTGTTTGCATGCGTGAGAGTGTGTTAGATGTGTGTGTGTGTGTGTGTGTGTGAGAGAGAGAGAGAGGCAGAGAGAGAGAAAGAGGACATTGACACAGAAAAATGCCAAGAAATGCTATCCAAGCAGCTGCAACCATACAGAGCTGCTCCAAGTTGTCTTGCCATGTCGAAGGCTTACAGACATACCAGCGCCCAAACAGCCAACCAACGCACGGCTCTCTGGGTGTGATGGGAGTTTTTCTGCCGACAGCAAAATATTTACTTTGAGGGATACATTCACAGTTGAAAATGAAATACTGCTGATGTGCTGATGTATAAATGTGTCTCTGTGTGTCAATGTGTGTGTGTGTGTGTCTAACAGAAGAAGGCCCCCACACTGAGCGATACCACTGTTATATTCTTACACATTTTCCAACAAACACTAGACAAAAGAAGATGCATTTATTTGACTTAATTCAGGGGTGCATCATTTCCACATGGTTAAAAATTTCATCAGCAACGTTCTTGCCAAAATAAGCAGGGGTCAGTTGCTTGACCGGGCCAGTGGGGCCAGTGCCAGGGTCCCTCTGTGAGCTGGAGGCTCCAGGGGTCTCAGACCACAAGGCCTGTAATTCAAAGTCGGGACAGTCTGCTGCCTATGCCAGCTTAGATGAACGAATATCCCTTGGATATGTCATGGGGAAGTAAATGAAGGGAGTGTTATTTTCTTGTCTCAGGGCACTCAGCCTCTCAGCACGGCGCTCAGGCCCCTGTAAAAAAAAATACATAAATAAACAAATAATTAAATGTACGTGTTGGAGCTATTTTTCATTATTTAGAAAATCTAAAATTCTTACATTTTATAATTTGACACATTTGATGCAAAGCCCCCTAACACCAGAATATGTGTGTAAATATAACTGCAGGAAATAACAGCTGTTACACATCAATTGAGAATGAATCATTCTTTATTTACATTACATCTTTTTCAGTTCTGTTTAAAATGCACATAAACAAGAAGACATTTTCAGGTGTAGTTTTGTTATTTTTGTGTTATTAGGGGTGGGGGTGGGAGCGAGTCTCAAAAGAGGCTTGTTCCCAAAGGCCCTAACCAGTCCCTGAAAGTAAATAAACCCAAATCTGTGTTAGTGTAATAGATTCTATTCATGCGGAAATCTCTTTCAGGGAAGGGACCAAAATTCAAGTAGACAGGTAACTCAATAATAACTGGCAAAAATGTAAGTCTGGAGAATAATGTTTTATGGCTTTGTGTCGCTGTTATCAAGGTTACATATAAATTTGTCGACCTGTCTGTCCGTCCGTCTATTTGTCTATTGATCTGTCTATCCATTTGTTTTTCTGTGTCTATCTGTCTCTGTGTTTTCTTTTTTATTTGTCTATCTCTCTCTGTGTCTGTCTGTGTATTTTATCTGTCACTCTGTCTGTCCGACTGTCTATTTATCTATCAGTTTGTCTTTCTGGGTCTTTTTATCTGTCTCTCTGTCTGTCTGACTGTCTATTTATCTATCTGTTTACCGACTCTACCTGTCTGTCTGTCTGTCTGTCTGTGGGGTTTTATCTGCCTCTCCGTCTGTCTGACTGACTGTCTGTCTAAGTATCTGTGTGTCTGTCTAATTGTCCATCTGAGTGTGTAACAGATATTCTGTCTGAAAAGCCCTGTGAAAACCTTTTCTGAAAATAGAGAGAAATACGTTTAGTTTGGCTCGCTGCTGAGAAATGTAAAACTTGTTGTTGAGAGAAAGTGAGTGCTGTGTTTTCATAAATGTCCTTATGTGACAGGTGGTCAGAAATTGCCATGAAAATCCCTTTGCTTGCGGAGAATGTAATTTTTATGGCTCAGTCTGTGTGACATACAGTTTACACTTCAGGTTAGGAGCCCTGTCAGCTGTTTAAATATGGCTGTGATTAAACACATAAAAAAAATCCCCGAAAGCCCTGTTTTACCACCACATTTATTACTACATTCCCAAGGGTGTCAAAAGGTTCTTTGAACAATTCTATAGAAGAACCACCTTTGGGTGGAAAGAACCTTTCAACTGACTGTTGAGAAGAATACTCTAGTAACTCTCTGTTTATTTGTTTAATTTGTTTGGCAGGGATGATACATGTAGTTTAAAACTCTAGTGCTTCTAGTGAAGGTTATTCATTCATTGTGTTTTGATTTCTGAGGGCATGATGTTCCATAACTGTTAAAGATGAATGAAGAAAGGTTCTTTTATGTACCTGCTTTCTGCAGTCGCTGCTTACTTCACATCTCGCTCTATGACATTTTTCAAAAATGAGCAACTTTAATAAAGTTGCCATATATCCCTGAACTATTTATATTCCTTATAATCTTATTCTGAAGAAATGTACACAAAGATTTCCCAAAAATATGACATGACAACATGCATGGCTCATAGTATTTGCTTGATTGAACATTAGAACAGTGGGAGTTTAACAGTATAATTCAATAAAATTCTTTCTCTTTACAATGAAATACTCATTTTAATTCAAACATTATGCAAAGTCTTGGGTCCAAGAGAGCACAACTGGCTTCACTCTCTCTGGGTGGGTCGGATGGCCCTCCCTCTCCCCCATTTTTCAGCACAATGCTTTTAGTCAACATAACAAAATCGGCAGTTAGCTGTCACCTTTACGTGTGTTAAGCTTTCTGCTCTTGTGGTGGTATTGTTTGACTGGGGAGTCCTAACTATTGGATTTAATTAGATGCTAAACTGGGTAGAAAAACCATGAATAATCTGTGAAAATATCAGTGATCAAGTTCCATTGTGTTAAAAATGACACTACTGACTTGTACAGTTTCGTCTTTTAGAACTGAAACTGTATAAAGCATACTAATGTGTAATTGTGCAGTGATCGAATTTGTTTTGGATCTATTATTTTCAGTTTCTGTATAGAATGACATTGGTTTAATGATAAGGAAGCCCCAGACAAGCACATTATATGATGCATGTAATACAATTACTGCCCACACATACAACTGTGCTGCCTCACTGAACAGTTTAAATTTAAGTAAACACTTTAAGTTTTGGTAGTCATAGATAATGTCTTTATTTGTGCATTGTTTTTCAATTGGGGATCCAAAATATTTTGTAAATCCAAAATATTTTATATATTTTGATTCTGTGGAATCTATAGGAGTATTCCTTTAAAGAACCATTAATTGAAATGTTTTTTAATGAACCAAAAGTAGTTCTCCTATTGCATCATGCCAAAGAACCCCTTTCAGCACCATCTTTATTAAGAGTGTAGTTAATCTGTTTGTTGAAGCCAGCATTACATTTTGAGTTGAGCAGTTTTAGGGGTTGACCTTTGACCCTTGGCCACAGCCAAGCCACGGCCAAGCCGTTTGCCGGCTACTGGTGAGACTGCTTTTAATGCCAGAGCAAGTGAAAAAACAGATGGTTGAAAATATTGGGTGAAATAAAATGGCAGAATGCGTGGAACAGTAAGGAAAAGCCACCATATACAGTTACAACTGAACTGAGAACAGGTGAAAAACAATACACAAGGAAGCAGACTAGACAAATGGCTTGTTAAGAGGAGATCGACAGATGGATGGATTGATGGATGGAAGGATAGATAGATAGATAGATATGATAGACGCAACATTAAGATAGTGGTAAAAACCTAATACAGCAGACGGAATAACTAAAGATAAGAAGTACAGTGACCCCCTGCTTATACCGGGTTCAGCAGTCGCAGCTTCAGCCTCTCACAGATTTTTCTAAGAACTGAACTAATAATTGTTCGTGGGAAACCCTGCACATGCGCAGAAACCGCAGACATATGCTGCACTTTTTTGCTTTTGTGACTTCCGCACCTCATCCGCCATGCCCCCTTGACCTCCTGCTGGTTGTTTATGTTTGCTTGCGGCGGTTAGCAAGGCAATCAGACACCTGAACGGAATGAGCCTCCGCTGCTCAGCGCCGCGCTCAGACACGTCACAATCACCTGTACTCAGAGGCGGGAGGTTTGAAAGTAGCCAATATGAGGACGTTATTTATTTCTTCTTGCTGCTGATTGGCTGCTGCCCTGTGACGCAGCTGCAGTCCAGAATTTCCCCCGTGGAGCGTCTCAAATTTTTGCTTTGTTCTTCTTAAAGCCCTGTATTTTAATTACTGTAAATTAAATTAATTTATTACTGTATTTACCTGCTTACACCAAAGAAAATGACAGCGCATACCAAAGAAAATGTGCATGCATGAATTACAGTGTCTATACAGGGGTAACATCGGTATTTGCACTGTAGCACTGCAGGAGTTCAGTGTAAACTGTACAGTACAAATACGGGTTTACCTTTACATTTTTAAAATTAAATTTAAGTGTTTAAGGAGCATATTTGGGGGCATGTTTATTGTTTACACTATAAAAATGGGCATTTTTTCACTATACGCGGGTGCTTTTGGAACGAAACCCCCACGATAGTCGGTGGTTTACTGTATTAGGGTAACTGCAGATGATAATTGTGTTCCCTGTCCACTCATGGACCCATATGTGGCTGTCCGTAAAGAGCCGTGAATGAGAGCGCCTACGAAGGCCTGTGAAGAGATGTGGTCCGTGGGGAGATGTAGAGAGGGACCCTGGGTGTCAGATGAGAGGTAATTATAAGCCTAGTTATGGGGCGATGGCTGTTGCTGGAGTCACACTTGGCACAGCTCCCTAATTTGAGGGAATTAAAACGCGCTAGACGGGACCTCTTTGTGCACCCAGCTCCCCCACAACCCTCCGACACACACGCATCCACACACCCCCGCTTGCGTTCAGAGCTGGCACTGAGCTGGCACGGCCTCAGAGAGGGACCCTAACAGAGGGAAGCGCTTCAATGCCTAGATGACCCCGGGTAATATGGAAATCAGCGGGCGGGGGAGAGATACTGCCGAGTGGAGACTCGTCACTATACCATGCACACACACTCTCTCTCTCTCACACACACACTCACAATCAGTGAATGTATTCCTGCTGGTAGTCCATGAGTACTGCCCACTCATGGGCCATGCTCTCCTGCTGTTAAACGCATTATTATAAAACCGTTTGGGAAAATGAATGGACTTCACATACACATTCTCGCTTACAATTGAGGCAAACACCGCGCCTTTAGCAAGGCCCAAATTCACACACTTCTCCCATTACCCTAATATAGCCAATCAGCCAAGACATTTTTGGTGTCTTGGCTGACCAAGTTTGCTTCGTTATTTTTGTACTGGAGCAATGGTGGTAATGTAGATAACAAGTCGTGGAAGCTAATTAGCACTGTGCAAATGCCATGTCTAAATCATCAACAATATGGACAAAGTTCAGGCTTTAATCTGGCGACTACTGCTTTTTGCTAGCGTACTTTTGTCAGTTTTTATAGACTGAGTATTCCAAACGGTGTCCGGAACCGTATAAGCAAGTCTATTTGAGAGCCCTTCACAAATAGACATGGTTTGAGGCAAGTCTAATAATCTAGACATCGTTTATACGAAGTTAATTGATGGCTTTCATTTCTTGTTAGCCGCATTAACCTTGTGGCTCCAGTGCAAAATAAACTAAGCAAAGTTGAGGCACCACACGTGTCTTGGCCGATTGACAAAGACCAGTGGCTTCTGCAGGGGTGGCTGGTATAAATGGATTCTCTCAAAGAAGAAATGAATTCTCTCAAAGAAAAAAGTTTCAATTTAAATATCAAATTGTTTATTTTGGCATCGCTATTATTTTACTTGTTGTTAACAAAGGACTAGAAGCTGAGAATTTCCTGTGGACCAAAGAACAACAGCATTAACAATAGATCATAAAATATGTGAATGGGCTGAATCACCTCTAGCCCAAGCTGCAGATTCATACAGACTATCTGTTCTTTCATATCAAATATGCTGTGGATATGTAGTGAATTCTCTGTTTGGGCCTATTTTGTTGTGTTATGCACCTGCCTCACCTATCCACTAGAAGGGGCAGGTCAGAAAGAGCCATTTTAAAATGCTACATATACACACAAATATAAAAGTTATTCTATTTACTATTATTTAGACAGAGTCCGATACATCTAAATTGTCAGGGTGTCATTACATGCAAGTGCTTGATGCAGAAACACTTTCATTAGTTTTATAAGAAGCTGGCATTTATTTTAGCAGTGGTGGTATATCAGCTGTACACTGATGGGCCTTCAGTAATGATATAGTCATATTGTACACCTTCAGAAAAAAGGTACTAAATGGCGTGGTCCACCTTATGTTACTGCGGTAGCACCTTCAAGGGTATATTTCCTTTGTACATTTATTTAGGGAATGTAATTGTGTCATATTTCGCTGCAGTCATTTTTAAGGTACACTGACCTTACCCTGTAATGTACCCTGTAATTTTATTTCTGTATTTTTAGAGGGTTAAAGTTTTTAAACTATAGCTGCACAAATCAACATTTAAACATATTAATACAACGGGTAGCTGCTAGTAACTCTACTGTCTCATTGCTGTAGTTTGGAAGGGGTTCTCAAATGTGATGCAGCTTGAGTGAGCTATCGATGGGTGTTATTAGCTATTAATTATTGATAGATTAGCCCTGCCGTTTAGAATCAGAGGCCGCATGATGTCCAGGGACAGTTTTACAGCTTGTGAACCACAGTGACAGAGGTGGTGGAACATGAAATGAGTCAGGGCTCCTTTATCTGATGACTTTTTGCTGTAATGTCTGGGCCGCGCTTCAGGCCCATTTAAAACCATCCTAAATTTGCGCACCGACACACGCTACACTAAACTCCCAGACTTTAGGCCCCTAAAACTCTGGCCTGGCCTATTTTGTGTACCCACTGCTTTCACTTATTAAGTTTCAAAGGTTTCTGGGCAACGTGGGTTAATCAAAAAAAAAGGGAGAAGTTACTAGGCATTTTTTTGGCACGCCACTGCTCGTTTCTTGCCCAGGACGAGAAGGTTACCATGGCATCGGTGGGCACCTCATAAAGCAAATCATTGTTGGGGGTTGGTGTGTGTGTGTGTGTTCATGCCACACTAAATGCCCAAATGCCATGCCTGCATCCTCTAAATACTAAAGGGCACTTGCTGACGCCAGGCTGGTTTTTCATCCACACCATCTCGCTGCTTTTCTTTCTCACGCAAATTTCTCATCTGCCTGCCTATCGGCCAGCCGGCCTGCCAGTCTGTTTGTCTATCGGTCTTCTCCAAAAATGTCACTGGCTGCCCCTCTCACCTGCGATACTGGGGCGGCCTGTAATCAAGCTCAGTTGATTGAGCGCTTGCTATGCTATTAACAACATCAACACGTTTGCATATGTGAGAGAAACCAAGCAGAAAATGTAATCCTGGATTGGAAGTAGATAGAGAACCCTGCTGCATGGACTACGTTTAAATAACAAACTATTGTTTTAACAAAAGTATTCATTAGCTTGGAAAGTTTTAATAGCTCTATCAAGGCTTTTAATTTTATTTTGATCTATTGATTAAAAAACAACCCGTATGGATTCTGGATTTGACACATGCAGTAGTTACTACTTGGGCTTGTCACCAATGTAGCAAAAATAAAAACAGCAAAAAGATATAATATAACTAGGAATGCACTGATATGAGAAATTTGGGCCAGTTTTGAAATCTGAAATTTGTCCACGTCCCTATCTGCTAATGGTGATTCCGAACTTAAACATGCATAAAGTGTACATGAGGACTACCTGGTTAGCATTACATTACATTACAAATATACAAATGCAGTAAAATGCATAAAATCCCTTGAAAGTCACCTAAATACCCTATAAATGACATCAAATATTGGTTTGAAATATCGGTGGAATTTAAACATCTGTCCAGTTTACAAGCAAATATTGCTGGATTCCAATATGGTTCCAGAATCATTGCAAATAAATGTTACATGAATTAATGTAACACGACAACTACTACTGCTACTACTACTAATTATTATTATTATGTAGTTAATAATAATAACAATGATGATGATGATTGTTGTTGTTGTTATTATTATTGTTGTCATTGTTGACAATGAGGATGTCTTTCTTTAATTGAGAATGGACCTACTTGCTTGAAATCAAAATATCAAGAAACTAAAAGCAGTGAAATGAAGAAAAAATTCAATGCACTATATGTTAATGGGGTTAAATAATAAAATAAAGAAGAGAGACTAAATTATATTTAAAAATGCTACATTTTCTGCAGAAGTGCTGCCAGTGCCTTAGTCAGACTACTGAAAAAAAATCATTATACATGCAAGCTGTGTATTTACTATTAAATGTGTGCGTGTGTGTGTGTGTGTGTGTGTGTGTGTGTGTGTGTGTGCTCGTACGTGTGTGCGTGTGTGTGTGTGTGTGTGTGTGTGTGTGTGTGTGTGTGTGTG
>JBBPCX010000006.1:7259260-7296523 GCA_037974365.1 Hydrocynus forskahlii
CCCCACACACACACACACACACACACGCACCCTCCGCAAGCTCTATTACATATTACAAAGGGACCCTCAGTCAGTCAGGCATCTTCGCCCAGGCACCCTTAAACAGGCTCCATCATGCAGTTCTCCTCTTCCAGGAACCTGCAACGAGGCACCCTTAAGAAGGCATCCTCACACAGATACACAGGCTTCCTCATCCGAGTACCCTCACAAAGATCCCTTCATCTAGGCTTCCTCACACAGACATCTTCATGCAGGCACCAGTCCTGGCAAGAGAGTAGAGGGGTTACAGGTAAGGTCTAGAGATGAACACTAGTGTCAGTGGCTCATTTGAGCTTGTACTCTTGGGTTGTTTTCTAAAGAGGTAATGAAAACATTAGAGAAGAATTATGAAAACTGATAGCTAAATGCAATTGTCTAATTACAACCACATAGCTTTAATCAATTACTTTGACCAGCCAAGACATGTTTGTTGTCTGAAGGTTTAGTTTTGCACTGGAGAAAGGCTAATGCAATGGGTAAATAACAGAGGCTTCTTGCCACTACATGTGAAAATCATCAAAAATATGTCTTTAACTGTGGAGTTGTTGAAGAATCTCATATAGACTTGCTTATGTGGTTTCATGTGGTGCTGTGTTACACGGCGAAGTTATGTGACATAGTTTCAAAAGACATTTTAAATGTATTAATAAGAGGCCATGCAGTGAAACCGCATTATCGAGTCTATTTGAAATTGCTTAACTGCTTGACATGTTCGGAGGGAAAGTTTTGTGGTGATTTGGGCACGAAGCTAACTGGTGGGATATAAGCTTGTTAGCTACAGTAGGCGCATAGCTCCAGGTCAAAACTAATAAGCAAGCAGGCCTTAGCCAACTGACTGCATTTGATGTTGTGGGAAAATAGAATAAATTAGATTTTTTTATAAGAATAAGCTTCCGACAAGCACTGGATTTTAGAGTCTGAAAATCTAACAAACAAGCACGGAGGGTAAGCTAGAAATTGCTGTCCCTTCAACAACTCTCCCCTTTTACTTTCTTGTGATTGTCTTCCAAGTACCTTTTAACAGTAAAGGGGTGAGATGGAGAGTAGGAGATAGTAGGGCAATGCTTACATGTTGCCATGTTACTGCACTGCAAACAGCAACGGATAGGCATAGAACAGCCTGACGAATTAATATATACTCTGTTCTTTTCCTTTGTAGTTAGGAAGCATACAAACAGGCGCATGGATTTTTGGGAGTGTGTATATTTTTCCTTGCCTTCACTGCTAATCCTTCTGAAGGTCGACTAAGGTTATCTTTGCTCCTGTTCGATGCAAAGCTCTTCCCTCTGAATTCTGCACTTCTGTATTTTTTCGCTTTTATGTGTTCTGATTGTGTTTTATCTCCCTTTCTCTTCTTCTTCTTCTTCTCCTCTCTCTCTCTCTTTCTCTCTCTCTCTCTCCCTCTCTCTGTCACCATGGTACAGTGGCAAGCTGTTTTGCATTTGCTCTAATACACGGTGCATAAATATTGGATTAAATAAACAAATCCAGGGGCTAAGCACTGAATGGTATCGGAAAGTCGGCCCCCGGTGCCAGGGGGAATGCTACGGTGGCAGTCTGTCGCAGGCTCAGCACATGAAAAGAGAAAGAGAGCAAGCGAGAGAGAGGTGGAGAGGGAGAGAGGGGAAAGCAATGAAATGGTAGCTAATCCCCCCATAGCGTTATCTCCCAGGTGTTTTGCAAGCTGCTCAGTGCGAAAACTTTGAAACCAGGCCAGTGTTTCATCTGGAGTCTGGGGTCTTTCTCTTCTTCTTTCTCTCCGTCACAAAATTTCAGACTCTACCTGCCAACTCCCTCTGACTACCTTGTTGCTCTTGCCCAAAACGACCTTGCAATTGGTGTAATTGGCTACCAGTTAACAAAGGGACCTCATTGACAGAAAAGCTGCGGGTGAAATACTGTATGGCCAAAGCCAAATATTGCAGTAAGAACACTAGTAACCATACATCGTGCTACCTATGGGACCTTTTGGCCTACCACAACACTGTGAACAATAATGGAGTGAGAGAAAACATACAACTATAATTTAATCATCTCGCCACAAAGCATATACCACGGAATCAGATGAAAGCAGACAGTGATCCACGAAGCTCAGGCACCCCTGCGTGTGAATAAATGTGTCTCTTCCAGCCTTGAATCTGCACTAAATGTCATCTCTGCCCTTCAGTATCTTCTGCAGCTGTGGGCTGTCGCGGTGAGCTTCAAAGCCACGCCAGGAGAGTTACTGCGTTCTAGAACAGGCCGCTGTGACTAAGTCTGTGGAGTGCCATCATGCATCAGGCCTCAGAAAAGACCAGAAAGAAGCTGACAGCTTCAGCCCTGAACTCCTGCAGCTTCTCTCTGCGCAAAATGACTCAGAGACAGAGGGAGAGAGCACTAGGCCTACTGCCCTACTGTTTTAGCCCAGGAGGGGTGACCTTTCGTGGCACTCATTGACATCTGCACTATGCCACAAACAGCCTGCAGATGCTGTAATTTATTGGTGGATGGTGTAATACATAGATACTACTTTTATAAAGTAGAAAAATTGGTGTCCCATGAGAGGAAGCTTTTCCTTATTATGCTTACAGATGCCCACCTGCCCCCACACATAGTTCACATTTGCTTTGAGACGTTTCATGTGTTAATTTTCACTCACAACAACAGCTTAGTAATAATTCAGACCCAAGCCATTCTCATGCAGTACACACTAACTTGTTTTCTCTGAGCTAATCCTCTTAAACTCATAAGTTGCAATGGAAAGGCAGATAAAGTCATAAATAACAGTGATAAACACCTGAGTTTACAATTTGTCAGGTATCACCAGCTAATATGTTTGAATAGACCCAGCTGGCACGCCAGTCCAAGTTAGTTATTAATAGTTGATAATGGATTTATGGAATGACACCCCTTTCCTGCATCGTTACAATTATACACTTAGATATAGGTGTCCGTGTCCTACATAGTTTTGCAACTTGTTTCTTACTACACTTTTTTCTTTTTCATGTTGCTACTAAACATTGCCTGGCTGTGGCTGAGTTTGCAGCAGCAGATAGCATTAATAGACTTGACAGGATCGCATGAGCTGAACAAGCACATCTACTCTGAGTGATGCTTCTTTATGTGAATGCTGCACAGTGTAATATCCTGATGATGTCTGATGTGTTGCATGCTGCTGTAGGTCACTGTGGAGTGGCTCATCTAGCCTTTAGCCAAGGTTTTCTTGGAGCAGATCACCGGGCTCTTGACTGTGTTGAACAGCTCCAGTGGGGCTGCGGAAGGGGAAGACCCCTTTGATTAATGGGATGGGCGTCGCTCCACACAAGATTAGTCTTCATGTTCCATATTTTCTAATGGTAATGGGAGCGGTCGTTTAGAAGCCCGCACAGGGAGCCATCAGTCAAAGGGCTGAAAACACATGTAGGATGGCTGAGAAATGTTGTGTGTGTGTGTGTGTGTGTATTAGAGAGAGAGAGAGGTGGGGATGCCCTGTCGTAAGATAGAGGGATGTCCTCTCTCTGGTGCCTTTAGCCAACACCACTCACCATCTGCTCCAGCTGACTCTGCTGTCGTTCAGTAAGTCTCCCCAAGCTAACGGCTAACTCGCTCTGACATGCCACAACACACACACACACACACACACACACACACACAAACACAGTTGATCTGAGATAGAAAGAGCAATAGACTGACCGAGAGAGAGAGAGAGAGAGAGAGAGAGAGAGAGAGAGAAAGAGTAAAAGGAGAAAGAAGGATCAGCCAGTTCCCAACAGCAACTATCAAGAGTTGTTCAAGTCCCTGCGGCTATTGCTGAATTACGGGAAACTGAAGTCAGCCTTAATGAGATTCTCCATTTCAGTGCTTTCCTTCATTTATTGGTCAAAATCCCATGGCTTATATTGACACGGTGCAGCCAATGCATACAAACATGCTAGCTTTGTGTAACAGCCTCGTCATGGTATCATGCTGTTTGTCACACCAGCTCTGAAGTGAATACACCTCAGTCACTCTGCCTGAGATTACATTTATGCGAGGCTGAAATAAGGTGCCTCTGACCATATTCAAGGCGCAAATCAAACTCTAGGTCTGGGGAAATAGGGCCCTGCATTGAGAAATCACTTCTGTGAAACAATGCATCCACACATCATGCTTTTCCTGTGTGTGTGTGTGTGTTGGTGTGAATAAAACATCCAAATTTATCAGAAAGAGGGATTAGGCTGAGAGGCCAGGGACAGACAAACAGAGGCAGAGGTGGTGTGAAGGAGATTGGCATCAAGAGAGAGAGAGAGGAGATAAGCTCTCCTAGAGGGGGAGATAAGACCAGGACAGATTGGATGGTTGTGGAGGGGGCAAACACACACATCCATGTGTGTGTGGGTGCAAGATAGAGGGTCAGAAAAGGGCGTGTCTGCATTTAAGGTGATGAAATTTGAGCCCTGGTAAAGGTCACAGTGGATGATGTTTGTGCATGTGCATGTGCGTGTGTGTGTGTGTGTGTGTGTGTGTGTGTGTGTGTGTGTATGTGTGCACAGGTATGTATGCAGGAGACAGACACAGGAAGAATAAGGGGTCATTATTGCACCACAATGTTTAGGCATAATCCTCCTACATACTAAAGCAGAACTTAGTCACAGAAGGGTCAGTCACCTGTGGCCAGTCTCTATTAGAGAGTCACCACTGGGCCACTCACCATCTGGCCTGCCACCACTGGGCTGGTCATCCCTGGGCTTTACTCTGATCTCATCTACCATCAGTCTATTTATGACCATTGGGCCAGTTACCACTGACCCCCTCACCACTGGGCCTATGCCCACTGGGACCACCACCACCGAAGTAGCTCACAACCCTTGATCCTTTCATTGCTAAGCCCATCACGACTGGGTTAATCCTCACAACCAGTCCACAACCAGTCACACTTAGGTATATCATCAGTGGACCAGTTACTATTAAACCAGTTCACATTAGGTCACTATAGAATTCTATACTGCATAGTCATTGTGTATAGCTTACCTCACCATATTCACATTTCTGATTATACTCCCATCATTTCAACTTGCTTGATGGCCTTTGAACATCCTAGACTTTTGTAGTCTCTTCCAGCAGAATGGAAATAGCTACATCAAGCACAAAAACAGCTTCATGTTAGCCCATGTCTTTGAATGTCACTTTTCAGTCATTCCTCAGCGTATTGCCATTTACATGACAATAGCTTCAGTGCTGAGGGAATGTGAATCCTATTTTTCTGTTTGTCTCCCTCTCCAGACTGGTGAAGGATTTTTGAAACCTCACAGTGAGTCTGTGCTTCACAGCCAGGAGACAGCTGAGTTCTGTGGTGATGGCCTACTGCTCAGACCTTCACCATTGACCAGACTCAATGAGACAATGATCTGTGTGTGTCACATCTCTGTTTCCCAGCCTCCCTCTGGGGCTTCATGTTAAAGAGGAATGAAAAGTTATGCCAAATTCTGCATGGCCTGGCTTGGAATGAAACACGGTCCCACTTATCCTCAAAGCAGAAGGAAAATAAAATCCAGAGAGCACCAGTTTTAGGAGTCAGACATGTGTGTTTGTTTAGCTCTTGATGTGCTTCCATGGCTTCCTTGAACAATCATCCATGTGAATCAATGCTGGGGAAAGGACTTTACCCAGAGAATGTCAGTAAGGCCTGCAGTAAGATAGTGGAAGTCCTGCTAAATCCCATCTCACTTTCCATGAGCTGCTAATCCTCAAATCAATACAAATGTAGATGCCAGGCAGTTCCTCTTCTTCGGCCATGGAGAACAATAGAAGACGTGAATGTGAAGCGGAAAGTGCCCGTTGGTATGGATGCGAAACTTGGAATGTATAATGTTGGATTTGCAGTGAGGCTTTCCCAATAATTTGAAGCTGAGCTGGAGGAGGTTTTGAGCCAAACAAACAAACTGATAGACATGCTGAGGACAACAGCCAGAGAGAAAGCTTAAAGATCACCGATTGGTTTCAGTGGAGGATAGATGTGGAGAGCATGAGTAATTGGACTGAAGAACAACAAATATGTTTGATAAGTATGGGTCACTGCTAACAAACCCTGATAGAGGAGTCTGGAGTAGGGATGATCTGATAATTTTATGGCGTCACGTTGGAGACTGTTTTCTATCAAGAGTCCTGGCATGAGAAAGAGAGAGAGATGGAAGGAGGGAGAGATTATATAGTGCTGTGCTTATGCACGGAAGGCTCAGGCTCAACCACATTAAAGACTGGCTGGTCTCAGAGCGTTCTTCAGTTCAGCTATTCCCCTGGGATGGTAATAGAAGCCAGGCTGAGATGCCACATTGGACAGAAAGAGGCTGTAAAACAAAAAAAAATCCAGTGGGGATTAAACAGAAACACCACATAAAATGAAACTGTGTTTCTACTGAGCAATTATTTGATTTGGTACTGCATGTATCATTAACCCTGGAAGCAAATGTTGGATTTGCTATTACTAAATAAGGTCCTACATTATATTGTCACTAATAACTGCATAGTTTCACATTAACAATGCATGCATCAACCGTGTAACTCGGTGGGCTGCATTAGTACAGTTTATGTAAATGCACATCAAATTTAGTTTTATCTTTATGTAACTGCATATGTACCTTAACACACGTATCTGTAACAGCATATTTTCTCTGTACAATCACATATGTGTGTAATAAGGTGAACTGCGTTTTTTCAACATATATGTCCAAATGGAATTACCTACATTATAAGAGTACATTACACTGCTTCTACACAGGAAGTCAGTTTTGGTTCAGGTTACCATGTCAACACAAGTAGCCCACTGCAATGCTGATGTAAGTAAATGTTAATGTGGTGAAAAGAAAAACCCATAATGCTGGTGATTACAGACGTACTGTTACGATCTGTTGAGTAAAATGCCAGTTTATGCAAATGTAATTACTAAATGCACAAATAACCCCTAAACCTAATTGCATAAGAGTGAATATGCTGTTGCACCATAAGTTACATAGTTAATTATGTAGTTAGTACTGATTTACAGTTAGTATTCATTTACATTCTGTAACACCTTGTGAAATGACTTTCCTCTTTAAAGAAAACTTGAATAAATTGGTAAATTATAGTTTGCGGTTGCTCAAGTGGCTCAGATATCAGATTATTTCCTTGTGCAAACTAATGAATAGTTCAAGAGCCAATATTTGTGTGCAGTTAGCCTGGAATTTCCTTTGTTACGCTCCTCTGTTGTCTACAGTAAAGTCTTTCTTAGTGTGTCCTGACTCCTATAATTAGAGTGGGTAGGGAAAACATGTGGTGACTGGAGAGTGGAGGTCTGGTCATCTCACCCTGCAGCTGAACACAGTGCTCTGTTCAGGTAGTGCCATTAAAGCGTGGAGAGCTACTTGAGAGACCATTCAGACTGACCGCTCTTCTATTGCTTGAACAGCCACCTATCAAGCTGTTCACCTCCACTTTCCACCTGCTGCTTTCACAAATGAGTTGTGCCCTGGAAAAACAGATCTGATGACAAATTGTGGTTCATTATTTAATAGACTAAATATGTACCAGGTTTAATTAAAAAAGGAAGCACTGCGGCATGTTTGCCTTATATTGTCACTGAAAATGTGTAGCTCTGTTTATTCTGTTACTGCATGTTTTTGTTACATGATGTGAAAAGTCCTTTACAATGGACCTAAGGAAATAGAAAATAACCTCAAATAAAATATCTTTACATTTAAAGGTACTGTGTTGGAGATACAAGGGTTTGCTCTGGCAGGACAGAAACAAATGATTGGTGGTGACCTATGACTCATTCAGTGGTACTGCATTGTGTAAGTATTTATTTTTCAATGTATTGCAGTGTAGCAAATTTAGACCATCTTTTGGTCAGATTTGATGCCCTTTTCTGGACTTGCTTAAATACATGCAGTTACTGTACAGAGAGAAGTATAGAGAATGAACATGGAGAGAAAAAAAAAAATTAGCCTCCTCAAACTGTGTGTGGTGTGTGTGTGAAAGAGACACTGAACTTTAATATGTCAGGATGAAATGAGAAATGAAGCAAGAAATGTAATAAAAGTATTTAATAGATTAATTTTATGAGATTAATCATTACTTTATACAAGCAGCCCACACATCTCTGCTACAAAAGAAACAGTGTGCTTTCTTTCAAGCACCAACTGTTCATGAACAGTGAACATGATCCAATTTACCAGTTTTAGTTTTAATAAGCCCAGGGACTAGTTGTAACAATTGCTAGAAAGGTCTGGTATATGAATGCAAATGCAACTAGTTTAATATAATTTGATGTTGGTTAAATCAGTTGAGGTTGTTTTTTATTTAAATTGAGACAGATTTTTGCATCACAATAAATTACCAGTTTAAAGAGACATAATTAAGCACCAGCAAAGTGGAACATCAATGACATTAATTGTATTTAACTTACATAGCCCCTGCAATATTTGATAAATGTGTGAATAAAAGGTTTTTAACCTTTTAAAACTTTTGTATTCACTATATGGCACCCTGGCCATTCCCTCAGGCAGGCAGTTCAACCAAATGAGGTTTTAAACTAATGGACATCAGAAAGGTTTCTTTCTTCATACCATCACACTCATGAACAATGTAAGCACTGTTTTATTTGATTTGATCTGAATTCAGTATGTACAGTGGGGGAAATAATGATTTGATCCCCTGCTGAATTTGTAAGTTTGCTGACTTACAAAAAAAGTTTCATTTTTATGGAGAGGGACAGAATATCAACCAAAAATCAAGAAAAAAACATGTTACATAAAAGTTACTAATTGATTTGCATTTCACTGTGAAATAAATATTTGATCCCCAAGCAAAACATGACTTAGTACTAGGTGGAGAAAGCACAGCAGTAAGACGTTTCTTGTAGTCGGTCACCAGGTTTGCACACATCTCAGGAGGGATTCTGGCCCACTCCTCTATACAGACACTCTAAATACTTTAGGTTTTTTGGCTGCTGCTTGGCAACCTGAAGGTTCAGCTCCTTCACAGATTTTCTATGGGATTTAGGTCTAGAGACTGGCAGGGCCACTCCAGGACCTTAATGTGCTTCTTCGTTAGCCACTCCTTTGCTACCTTGGCAGTATGTTTTGGGTCATTGTCATGCTGGATGATCCACAACCCATCTTCAGTGTTCTGGCTGAGGGAAGGAGGTTCTCGTCCAAGATTTTACAATATATAGCCCCATTAATTGGCCTCTCAATGTGGTGAAGTCATCCTGTACCCTTAAAAGAAAAATATCCCCAAGCATAATGTTTCCACGTCCATGCCTGACTGTGGGATGGTGTTCTTCGGGTCATACTCAGCATTTCTCTTCCTCCTAACATGGCGGGTCGAGCTGATGCCAAAGAGCTTGATTTTGGTCTCATCTGATCACAGCACTTTCTCCCAAGCCTTCTCTGAATCATTCACTGGCAAACTTAAGATTGACTACATGTGCCTACTTGAGCAGGGGGACATTGCGGGCACTGCAAGATTTCAGTCCATTAAGTTGTAGTGTGTTACCATTGCCGTTCTTAGTGACTGTGGTCCCAACAGCCTTCAGATCATTAACAAGCTCCTCCCGTGTAGTTTTGGGCTGATCTCTCACCTTTCTCATGATCGTCCTCACCCCATGAGACAAGATAATGCATGGAGCTCCAGACTGAGGGCAACTGATGGTCATTTTATATTGCTTCCATTTCTGAATAATCGCACCCACAGTTGTCACCTTCTCACCAAGCTTCTTGCTGATGGTCTTGTAACCCATTCCAGCCATGTGCAGGTCTACAATCTTGTCCCTGATGTCCTTTGACAGCTCTTTGGTCTTGCCCATGATGGTAGAGAGGTTGGACTTTTGTAAAGTGTTTTGTAAGCCAGCAAACTTACAAATTCAGCAGGGGATCAAATAATTATTTCCCGCACTGAACAACCTCCAATCAGGGCACTGTATGTGTAAATGTTTGCAGGAATGGCCTAAGGCAGTGTGCATGTGTGTTGCACTCAGGTTTGGATGTCATTTAGTGTGTAGCTGTGAAATCTTGTATAAACGAAGAGTAACATATCTTAAGTAATATTGTAATTGGCCATTAATGCCTGATTCTGATTCCGCTTCATATAGTGGAATGTAGAATTAGTAACCTCACTTTGTGGAGGCTGTACGTCATCCTCTCTAGCTCTTTCTATTGTGGTGAGTTATATTTTTCAAAGCAGTGTCGTAGTACAGGCACTATAAAGGTGATTGTAATAAAATAGGTGTGAATAACTGTGACACACCACAGACTAATCTATATAAATTACTAACACAACAGTAAGGTAATACACTTTAAAGCTACTCAGACAGGTACAAACAGCGTGAGTCTTGAGAAATAGCTGTCAGATAAATCACGAGATGACAGATGAAGTTGCTATAAAAAGATGACAGCGTGTTCTACTTGATTCTGTTTAACTACACGAAACTGTGTTAAATTTTATCCTACATTGTGGTGCCCCCTGCACATCCCTGTAACAAATGAAATAATCAGTATCATAGTAAAGGGTCAAAAAGGGGTGATCTGTGAAACTGTATAGAAGTGAGGACTGCAAAGCAAAGTGAGGACCGTATGTGTGATAATAAACAATACCAGTAGTGTCTCCCTCACATTCACATAACACGAATTTAATGAATTGTTAAACATGCACAGCTCGAGAGCAGAGCTCCAGATGTACAGCTCCAGACTGATTATTAGCACACGCCGGATTCATTATTCCGTTTTTCCACAATTCCTTTCACATTATTCCATGCCATTTTACATTTTTACACATTTGTTGAAGCTTGGTTACTTGCTGCCACACTTTTTTGTCACTTTTAGTCATTTGATGTTTAGCAACATACGCATTCTGCAGAGAGGTAGGAGGTTTCCACAAATATTAAATATAGTTCAAATGCAGTATGATGACAGGTCTGAGTGAAATATTTGCATGCTTTGGCCAGGGGTGCACTGTTTGTCTTGGCACCGAACTGAATCCTCTGGTTAGCCTTGGCAGGGAGCAGAGCGCTGCTAATGTTTGGACAGAGGGCTTGTGGGTGAGGCTCATGATGCTACAGGAAACTTAATAGTGTGATAACTGAGCAATCTCTTTCATATGGTGGTAATGACATATTGCTGATTGATTTTAAAAAAGCAATACATCCAGTTGCCTCGACACAGATTTTTTAGTGAGTGAAATTACAGTCGATCTTCTAGGCCTTATTTTGCTGACATCAGGGGAGACTTTTCCTCTTAAATTATGTGGCACGGCGATTGATTGCAGGTATTGATAGAACAGGGAGGAGAGGCGAATGCGTTAGGTTTTGGTTAATTGGAGGGTGGAATTTTAGGCAAAGGAGCCAGCCAGAGTCTGATCACAATCAAGAGAAAATTATCCTAGTGCTAGCAGGTGCTAATACTCAGAATCCCACGGCTGCAACTGAGAGAGAGTGAGAGA
Source organism: Hydrocynus forskahlii (assembly GCA_037974365.1). Lineage (NCBI taxonomy): Eukaryota > Metazoa > Chordata > Actinopteri > Characiformes > Alestidae > Hydrocynus > Hydrocynus forskahlii. The sequence goes on from JBBPCX010000006.1 coordinate 7,270,733, forward strand.
GAGAGAGAAAGAGAGTTTGTATTGATTAGGTCTCCACTTCGCCATCAGATCATACAATAGACTAATAAACCCCCAAGTCTCCTATAAACATCTGCATCCACTCGTCGGAGAAGAAAACGGCATTCCAAATCACCCTCCTCTTTTGTGCAATCAGACCCCAGCTGAAGAACATTCTGTTGTCTGATTTGTTAAGGAGCTGTGGACTTTTCTCGAAGTTTTCTCGAGTTGCAGCTGGCAAATGGGAGTTATTCTCTTATTTATTGTTTTAGTGAGTGCGAGTCTCAGGCGAGGGGCTTGTTGCCAGGCCGAGGGTCTTCAGTCTGCTTAATCAAGTGACCTGAGGAATGATTATTCAGGGCTGCAGTGTGTCAAAGCACACCGGAAACAAAACCTCTGCTCCAGAAGTGCTGTTATGATTTAAAGAGTCTGTGTTGAGTACTGATGAACATACGTGAGCTGGATGTTATTTTTTTGTGTGTTCTTGCTCCAAGCATGAGTTCAGCCACCTCCCATGCTACAGTGCACATACACACACACACACACACACACACACACACACACACACACTTACACCCCAATGCTATTTAGCCAGCATTAGTGTTATCTGTAAAAGCTGGCTAGTGCGCTCGATATGCCTCTATCATTTTTCTTTCTTTCTTTATCTGTCTCACACACAAACACACAGCGCAGTGGACACATTGACCTTCTTCACAGAGCTTAAAGTGACACATCAGATCTAGATTCCTTCTCTCAGACAGGCGCTTCAGTCAAATAAAGGTTACTTTTCCTTTTTTAATACTTCTCAGCTGCCATTACACTCATGGACCATTAATATCCATAAGTAGTGGTGGCACCAGTGTTTTCATAAATTCAGTATTTGACTTATCTGGCTCCTGATGTAAATACATTTCTTATTTAATGAATGAACTCACATCTGTGTTCACTGTTACAGCAGGGCTGCCCAAAAAGTAGTCCAAGTTGGTCTATGGGGTGTTTTTACACACACTGCAGTGTTTAGTTGAGTTGTGTCTCTACACACCCTGAGTGGTGCCATGATCTAAGCATTGGCTTCATATCGCGGCAATCTGTGACTGGGAAGCCAACAAAATGACCTTGTTTATCTGTTAAACATTCAAATTAAACATCTCCTCCAAGCATGTGTCGACTAGCTGGTAAGAAATGGGGAGAAAACTGGATATAAAGTGCATCTGAGAGGAAACTGGGGAAAGCTTGACTCCATCTTGATCTAAACATCAGAGTTAACCATTTAAATACTCTGTTCTTTTCTTTTACACCAATGTTTATTTGATGCTAAGTGAAATTTACAACTCTACTAAACAATGTGACATGTTTAAAAAGTGTTTCAAGCCCAAACATTCCTATTGTCATTGTGTTGCTGTGTATTGTGAGCTACTGTGTAAACTAAATCCTTTGTGTGTGCATATATACTTGGCCAGTAAAGCCAGGTTTGATTCTGATCCTGAGGTTTTAAGATCAGAGTAGGATTGTGAAGTGGCTGGATGCAGGGTGTTATCTTCTATGTGGAGCAAGAAGAGAAAGTCTGATGGAGATCTAAAGTGTTCTCCCTGAGGACCTGCATGTTTTCTTTATTCACTTTGATCTTTGGTTCGATGAGGGCATTGATGATCTCCTCTATTCAGTTGTGAGGTGTAAGTAAACACAGACAAACATGCATAACTCAGCACCAGTGTTCCATCACCGCTTCTGCCTCAGCGGTATTTGTTGTTATTGCGCCAGCATAAACAATTCACTGCTGTTACCTTAGTTCACGCCTTCTCAATATGATGCTTATGCAGTGTTATGATGTGCCATACCCAGAGGATGGAAGCTAATGTTGTTTTTTTGGGGGGTCTGCAAGATTTCCATAAGGTGCCCAGGGGAAGTCATTATGATGCATCTTCCTCACACTACCCATCAATCTGTAATTAACATATGCAATTCAAATAACTTTCTTTGGCCTAGATCTAAAGAGTTATTAGTCCAAACAAGCACAACATCAATAAACATATTGTAAATATTTTTGGTCTAATTAAACAGCACTAGTCCATTGTTGGCAGTAAGTACTAACTAGTTACATTTACTTAGGTATATGTACTCAAATCCAGTATTTCAAATTCAGTATTTTTAAAATAGGGGCATTTCTTATTGAGAATATTTTTAAGGAAATGAATCTACTTTCTACTTTTTAGTCACTGGCATTTAGTCAAGTCTGGGATATTTGGCTTATTAGCCACTAATATTTCTTTAATAGTGCTGGACCTTTTCAGGGATTAAAATATTCACTTTACCAAACAGCAAAGTGAAAGAAAAAAAAGAGTTCTACCACTCTTTTGTAAATGTGGGTGAATAAAAAGAACCACTGGAAGAACAGTTTCTATATCACAGAGAACAATTTTACCATCCTAAGCACCATTTTAACACTCATATGGTTCTCTGATATGTATATATACATATATAATCTCCAATATATAGCTTTTGATAAAGGCCCCTTGAAGAATCTTCTTTTTAAAGGGTGTATTGGAGTCACAGAAGTAATCTTTTTAAGCTATTCTGCCCAGCTCTGCCAATATATTCGTCTGGCCGGTGATATTAAGAACTAAGTAAGGAAGACAGGTCATGGTGGAGCCCTTTATTGTTCAGATGTAAGGGCAATGGCCAGTAAGTTTGAATGGCAGGAAGAAATGTGTGGAATGCAATGGGCTGAGTGGAGTTCCTGAAAGCTTTTTGTGGGAGGCCACAGCTGCAGGAGCCCTGTGTTTACCCTCCACCACATTAGCATTAGGATGTGTGTGTGTATGAGAGAGAGGGAGAAACAGGACTGACCTGTATAAACCTGAAGGAATCCATCTACTTTCACGCACACATACAAAACGCACACACACAGACTAGTAATGCTGTCCTTATGGTGGCTAAGTATTGCTACTGATAAATAACGCCGTTCCTGCATCTTATCCAGCTTTAACCTCAGGAACCAAAAGACATTTCCTATATATTTTATTTATTATTAATGTTTTTTGTAATTTTTCCCAATTTTTACTCCTCACCTTCTAAGAAGTCATATTCTCATCCTGTGGACATTTGGTCCACACAAACATCTAAGTGCATGACCATACACACACACACACACACACACACACATATACACATACACACATACACATATACACTTTAGAGGTGTGAAGAGCAAAGGGGTGAAGAGAGACCAAGAGCAAGGAAAGGATTGAAAGGAGAAAACAGACAGAAGGATGGTTTTTGTGAGTGATGCAAAAGTGAAAGGGGGCAAAGAGAGACAGAGAGAGAGAGAGAGAGACAGAGAGAGACAGAGAGAGAGAGAGAGATTTGGACCGCCAAGAGGTGCACAAGAAATATTTACCCGCACAGCTGTAACAGTAGATTGCCGAAGCGAATGTGTGTGTTTGTGATAACGCAGACGCTTTGAGTCTTTCATCAACAGCGAAAAACAGCAAAAGGCAGATCTAGCTGTGGTGCTCCCTCCCTGCATTTGGCCTCATGAAAGAGGAAGAGGCAACAAAAGGAAAAGGGGGCTTCCTTCATTTTTTCTCATCGCCGAGGAACCGAATGCCTTGTCTCCTCTGATTTGACACCACGCACTGTCCCTGTTCATTTCCACTGGGCCTGCTGTCTTTGGACAATGTTATTTTGTCGGCGAGACAGCCAGTCCCGCTCATTAGCATTCTTTTACGGCATTCATTTAAGGAAACAGGTGGAGACTCATCCTCCCTCGCAGGCTGAGCCATAAAGGGCCTGTCTCGAGTCGTTATGCTGGCGGTGGCTGTTTAATTTGGCCGTTGGGGCACTGAGGGGAACTCTCTTAGGTGTGCTGGGCTGCATTGTTGTGGGCAGGCAGGGTGGAGATTGCCTGCATGAAAATGCACCTGTGCTAAATTAGAAGCTTTAATAAACACAGGACCTAGACTGTGAAGTTTAGATGTGTTAAAATGAGAGCAGTCATAAACCCCCTTTTGCAGGACATGTCCTCTGCTGTCCAAGATTTAGCATTGCTTTCATTTTGGCATTTGATTGCTGAATTACATCCTTTGCTGCCCTCCCACTACTAATGTCTCCTCTTTTGAAATCCAAAACATTCTCACCCTAAAAAATACCTTCAGGCCACATGTCTGAGGTGAAGGAAAACTGTGGAACATAATGTTGATACATTACCTATTTTTATATTTGTTTTTAGTGGTTTTGTGTTGTAATCTCAGGCAGATATTACATATATTAAATGATATTGTAATCAGAACTCAGAAACAGACTAAACCCTGGCTCAGTGTAAGCAGAACCAATGTGTTTCTGTTCTTATATTTCATCCTGTAATTTTCCTAAACTGGTAAGAACAAAATGAAAAACGGTTCTTTTATCGCAGGCTGTATGTAGGCCTAATAAAAAAATATTAGGTTCGGAACGCTATTATGGGAAGTTATTAAGGACACGCACACACACACACACACACACACACACACACACATATACACAGTTTTACTGTTTGTGAGTAAATCTGAACTAGCCCATTACAATTTACTGGAAGTTGTTTTGATTAAAACTCAAATGCAGCTACATGTTGACAATAGAGCTGGCATATTCCCTTTTGAAAAAAAACATAGACACGCAAGTGGGCTAAGTAGTTTTTTGTATTCTGGCAAGAACAAAATCATCTAAGAGTGTGTGAAAAAGCACAAAGGACAATCAAAGCTCTTTTCTAATTTCAGATCATAAATACCAAATGAATCTATAGCCTAGTGCCACTTACATATAAGTCTTGTAAAAAATGCACTAAATGAAATTACATGTAATGCTGATCCAAAAACCTTTGGGATTTTTATTAGACAGTGAGTGGTCTAGACATAATGGTAAAATAATGTTAAAAGAGAACTTGATGTCAAATTAACACTGTAGTTAAGGGTGATTACAGTTACTATTCCAAGCGAAATACCACTGGCTTCTGGTTTTTGTTTTCATTGCTCGGATGTGTTCCGAGCTCTGCTTATAATATTCTTACAACAACCTCATAATGAGACATATACAATCATTTCATGCAGAGTAGGGTAATCAAGTCTTTTTTCAAGCAACAGTATATGGCTAGGATAATACATTCATACCAGGAATACCATATTTTTGTGAAAGTTATTTGGCCCATGTTTAAAACACGGTTAGCCTCAAATCCTCTCTGCAGTCCATGGTGAAACAGTATTCAAACCAAGTCGTTTTTTTTTTATTTACATAGCACTTTTTACAACAGATGTTGTAAAGCAAAGCAGCTTTATGGAATCCAGGTCCAAGTCTCTAGTAAGCAAGCCAAGGGCGGCTGAGGCAAAGAAAAAAACAGATAGCAAGGGGGAATTCAAGAATATCACTATTGGGGCAGCTGGTGGACTAGTGGTTATGGGAGCTGCCCCTGTGATTGGAAGGTTGTGGGTTTGAATCCCAGGACTGCCAGTGCCACCAGGTACCCTTGAGCAAGGTACTGTCCCCACACCCTGCTCGCCCACACTGGGTAAATGGGTTAAATGCAGACTTTCACATTGTTCACACGTGTGCTGTGCTGTGGTGTGTTCACGTGTCACAGTACGGGGCCTCTTTACTTTAGAGATGACCAGTGATAAGAAGCAAAAGTGTGCAAACTTGATGAGCAGCAGAGTCTATAGTTAGCAGAAGCAGGATCAATTAGAGTATGTAATTAATTAATTCTGTGGTGGTCAAACTGGTCGGGAGGGCAGGTCTAACGGGGACCCCAATGGTGGACGATCAGGTCTAGAGCGATTGATGAGCTGGAAAGCTGACCCAATGCTAATTTATTTCAATGTGTGCCCTATAAAAGAAGTATCAAAGATAAACTCTCAAAACTGATGTGTTGACTAACTAAATCAATATTTTAACACAGTTTGTAGTGCAGACTGTTGAATCTCATTTAAATTACTGTGGGCCTGCATTCACCCAGGGTCACAGACACCTGTAATGATGTTTCTAATGATGCCAGGCTGCCACTGAGATCATCTGTTTTACAAATGAGGGGAAATAAAACAAAGAAAGAGTCATCATGTTGCATATTCACACATTAAATTTCCGAGCGAGATCGATAGCTTGCTCATGATGCTCACTATCCAGCCAGTCATTGTTTTCCCTGCCCATGTTACCCCATAGATACAATTCCCTACATTATATCAGGTACTGTCTTTCACACTCTCATAAACTCATGAAAAACATTTTCAGTGTTGTATGTGCCCTGCTTCCTTGCCTCCGTATTAATCCTCTTGCTCTTTCTGCCTCTGAGATGATGGGCTAGTGGAGAACCCGAGGGACAACAAGCTTTCATTAACACTGCTGTGTAATGCTGCCTGAATGCTACATCAGGGGCCAGTGCGCGGGTGTAATCTAATACGAGTGACAGGGATAAAGCGTGTCACCTCTGTGCCTGCGTCTGAAACGAGAGCAGGCTTACATGGCAGAAAGTGTGCAGCGGGGGAAATGGGATTCAGAGGTCAGCGTGCCAGTAGAGTGGCCCAGAAGCGTGCAGGCGCGCATCGAAAGCTCTTACATAATGAGAGCAGAGGGGTCAAGCTGAGCTGTGTAAACCCACTAACCACAGAAACTTCATCTGTGCCTCTAAGCATTCTGCTTCTGTAGGATCCGACACAGAGCCTGGCCATGGTTCAAGATACAGAGTGCAGAACGGCTATGAGAAAATTCTGTGAGTGTCTGACGATGGATGGTCATGAAATGCTTAAAGCGATACTTCAGTAAATACTTCATCAAACTTACTCAGTGCTCCCCTTATACCAAATGTAATTAATCAGACAAGAGGTATTTGATATCTGGAGTTTCTTTTGGTTTTGCTCTGGGGCTGTGAAGCTAGTGCAGTAATGAAAGTTTATATCCCAGCACTTAGCACTATACAAACCACCTTAAAAGGTGTCAAGTTGTAAAAATTGTTTTAAAAAGCTGTCCAGCTGAAACAGTAGCTGAGCACATCTTGAAGCCTGAACGTGAGTCATACAGTGCCATAAACCACATACAGTACTGTGCAGAAGTCAAAGACCATATTCAATTTTAAGTCAAAACAAACTCAGGAGCAAGAAACAAACACCTTTAACAAATATTTCAACTGGATATAAAATGGCTAAATATCATTTAATTGTTAGTATTTATGGTTTGCCTTTATTACAGCTCCCATTCTTCTCAGCAGACTTGCTTTAGTGTTCCAGTGAAATTTGGAGGGAAATTTATCCATACCCCTAAGGTTCAGTTGTAGAAGTTGGCCACATTTTGAACTTCTCACGATCCGAGTAATCCTAATTACAATCAGTGATATTGAGCTCTGGGTTCTCTGGTTGCCAGTTCATTGTTTGTATAACAGAATTATATCTGTTCTTTTTTAAGTCTATTTCCTTTTCCCAGTAACATCTTCTCATTAGCTACCTACCATTTCAGTCCCACAGCGTTGAATTGTCCTCTCACAGTGGAAAGGTGGACCGAAACACCTGTGAATCTGAAACAAGAGTTTAGCTTGATTTTCTCCTGTCTCCGAAGATGAAAAGTGTTTAGTGCTGCTCATCTAATGGATACAGTTTAGTGGTCTACCAGGTCTTGCACAATGCTTATGCATTCTTTTTATTCTTTTTTTTTTTTCTTTTTTATCTATGTATTAATTTTGATGTCCCCCATTCCTTAGGCAAGATGTAATTTCCCCAAAAAATCTCTTGAACTTGCACTCTGAAAGTGACCATTCTGTCATACTCACTGGCCTGTTGGAAACAGGATTAAACACAGGATGGTCTATTGTTTTGAGTGCTCTACGTCTGTTTTCAGCTATTACTTCAGTTCTGTAGGATTGCCTCCTTGTCACAGGTCAAAACTGATGACACGAACATAAGCACTTTCATTCTTTAGTTTAATGTGTGATCAACACAAGTCGCCCTGGATTTAGTGAAAAACAAAAAATATGTTATTTGTAGCTCAGATAAAGTCACCACTTACTGATAGCAAACTCAAAGCACAGTGCAGTTTAGACCTCATAAGCAATATCTTTCTAAATATGCTTTCAAACTGTTTTTTTATGAGATTATTTAAACAAAGCTTCATGAAGAAATATCCAGAGGCACTTGATTACCAGCAGGTGGGCTGAGATTCCCTTCAGATGTAGTGCTAAACCTTTTCAGGGTTTGGCCTGGATAAATTACCTTGATCAAGCAGATCTCTAAACAGTGATCTATAGTCCTCCCAGATAAGCACCCCAGATCATATCTGCTGTCACTGAAGAGCTCAAATGAACTTACTCAGGTAAGTATGAAAAGTATATTGTTAATAATTACATTCTAATTAGCTTTTGAGCAATAATCTTGCCTAAAATCCAATAGTCAGCATATTCTGAGCATTATGTGGGCATTATGGGTACCCAATGAAAAGTAATTGCAGCTGGGCATGATATTATTTAGTGTAATGTGTAGAACATTTCTTCGAACACAGTATGGTCTTGCATTCTAAATACAATAACCCCAAAAAGTAACCATCTGTTGTGATTTAGGTTTATTTCTGAGCCATTATATTCACTGTCTTTGGTTTGGTGGCTGTCACTCTGTGGGCCAGTGCTAAGGCTCAGCTGACAAAGACAGACAGCCACTCTAGATGGAGGGAGAGAGAAAGGGGTGATGAATGAAAGAACAGTGTGGCTTCACAGTCCCAGGACGGAAAAATCTCTCTGTATTGCACAACACCAAGCAGATGTGAAGTTTCATCGTGAGAACATAAACACGGCAACTTCCCCAGCATGGAGATCATGAGACTAAGTTGCAATCAATTTACATCTACAGAGAAATATAAACTGCAGGATTTTAGGACAACTGAGAGGAAGTGAAATACATGAGACCATAATTAGTTTATATACAGATTTGTTTTGTTTGTTTGTTTAAAAAAACACTATAGCAGGTGATTGATTTCAGTTATTCCAGGTGAGGCCTGATCTGAGAGCTCTGAAATGCATCTAGACAGTGAGGGCCAACTCACATGTCATCAAAGCGCTGACTCAGAGTGAATGTTGTTTCCAGAAACACTGTTTGGAGAAGCTTGTGGGACGTTCTGAAAAAAAAGCAGGTATTGTGTTTAGTTAACAATGTGAAAAGGCCAGCAGATTCTCCGCCTGTCTCTTTTCTCGTTACTGTTCTCATCTCGGCCTCATCAGCAATTCTTGAGGCACTTCTGATTATGCAAGAATGGCAATGCGCTCTGAGAGGTACCTACCCTCTGCGGTTCCTGTACACTCGTTCTGTCATCTGGCTGCTGATTAGGGGAAACTGAGAAAGTGAGAGAAGAAGAAACAAATCCTTCTCAAGTCTTCTGTTTATCCTCAGAGCAACAGTGAAGTCAGTTCAGAGTGGTTCTGGTTACAGTGAACTTGAATCTAGATGAACTCCTTGTAGATTCCAGTACCATATCTGTACCGTGCAGATAAATGATCTACAGCAGGATCTACATTTAGGTCTTGTCCTGGAAAGCTCTTGTCCAGCAAAGCTGATGTGTTTTACAAGGAAAATCACCAAACTTTGCAGGACACTGGAGCAGAAATGAATCCTCTTGAGTTATAGCATCCCTGAAAAAGGTCAAGGTGATCAGTCAGATTATGACCGCAGCCCAGCACTTCTGGGTGACTTTTTCAGATGGGAACAGCGATATGCAAATGTGTTGAAGCTGTCAGTGGAGCCCAGCTTGGCGAGATGCTTTATGCAGAGGTCAGTGCTCGCATGAAAAGCAAAAGAATAAGGTTTTACCTGCGCATGTTACTTAGCAACCTATGCAAAGAAAGGCAGAAATGAGACAAAAAAACAAGAGCTAAGAGCAGATAATCAGGAAGGCTGCTCCGGGGAGAGACATGTCTGGTCACGTCAGGTTGCTAGTATGTCTTATTTGGTGTGATTAGAGTCTTTTCCCTCCCTCTGATTCACTAATATTGAACTCATTAATTCGACAACCCTCAGACCGCCATGAGCATTGTTGTTGGAGATTGGGTTTGGTCCTTGGACATCTCCTCTACCCTCCTAATAAAGCACTTCTTTTAAATGGCTCATAGAAATAGCTTCAACCTTGCATCATATGTGTATTGTAATGTGTTTCCCTAAGTTAATAACACCATTAAAGTTTACTATCCCATTAAATTATACACGGGTATTAATGCCAACACAGGAAACCAGGGGATGCAGTGAATCACAACACATTAACACCCTTTGTGTATAGACTGCTCCTCAAAGCACCAGATGAGAGATATGTTTTTTTATATCTCTCTGCAAGCCTGTTTTTAATGAAGACGACAAACTTTTTTCTTACATTTTTAATCTTGTGCTTTTTATTCTGATATTTTGAAATTCTTTTCAGGGAACATGAAGCCATCAGAAGCTGTCAGAAGCTGCTGTCTACCTAGCCTGAGATGGATTCAGCATTGTTAATTGATGCTGTCAGTTCAGTTTTAAATGTATTTCATTTTTACAGCGATATAGAAAGCTGAGAATGACCTGAGATAATTAAGCGAAAACTCATTTAGAGCAGTTATCAGCAAAGGAACATAGCTGTGTGTGCAGCCGCTCACTGCCCTGCAGTCAATGTCTTTGGTCTGAGGGAAAGAATGGCAGGATCTCACAGCAGTACAGTCAATATCCAGTGAATAGCCGAGTGTTTAACAAAACATCTTTCAGAGCCTGTTGGCTCAGAATGGAGCTAGGTTCATTAAAACACAGTTCTCTTTCTGTTGCCCAGTCTGTCTAACAACAGATTGTCCAGCGGATAGAGGAGTACAGAGCTTTAGGCAAAAGAACTGGACATGGAGGCTGGACATAAGCTGAATATGGCGTAGATGGGTTATATGTGTGTGTGTGTGAATATCTGTATTTGTCACCTTGCAGCCTCAAATTTGAGATATCGCACTATTTTTTTTAAATCACAATTCCAAAATACGTTCCCATCTGGTGCCCTTAGATCAGGGCCCTGGTTAAAGTCAGCCAAGCTGATCTGTTATTTCTGACCCCTGAAGGTGGATTTGGGCGTGCTGGTCAAGCTGACATGATAAAGCAATATAGGCAAGAAAGCGGAGAATGTGGGAGATAAGAGTCAGGTGATTACTTAATCGCAGCAGTTTGGAACTGAAATATATAGAGGTTACAGGGGGCACAGCATATTACTCAGAACAGGAGTAAATGTACACTGTAAAATCCAGTAAAAGAGTTTACTCAGGATTTATGGAAATCTGTTAGGCTAGATTATTTGAGTTGCTATTTTTACAGTTAACTAAGGGCAACACAAATGACCCAAGGCCTCTTGTTTTCATGAGGTGATGGGGCTTATGAATATGCACATGATTAAGATGTGATTTTAATTTTGCACCTAGGTAATATTAACTATTGTAGAGTCTAAGTGTAGTAGTTCTACTTTACTTATGCTCTGAGTAACATTAGAAAATACATTATCACCAGAAGTTCTCGTTGACGTAAAAGTAAATACTGACCTGAAATTCAGATTTTTTACTTTTGCATATTGACCCTGTAGGCTTCCTGTAGCCTGCAGAGGCCTAGAGGAGGTAGCATAAGAAGACAGGATTTAGTAACTGAGTCCCAAGCTTCAGTTTGTTTACTGCATGTATTAGTGACTTAGTGCCACTTCAGGCTGAGCGTTTGGAATTGCACAACCTCGTGTATGTCTTGCTTGTGGGTTGTCTGGTGAAAACATCGAAAGCATCTACTTTTTCAGCAGGATTTCAAGAAGTTTGGTGGATTTCTCAAGGTCAGTTGCATTTTGCCATCGATTTAGAAGAACAACGGCCAATGAGTTAGTTTGGCAGTTTGCTCAGATTATCAAACTTTTACAAATAGCAAGAACTTAAGCAAGCTGAATGTTATGATCTCAGTTTATTTAGGACTGCTTTGCTGAGGTGCCTTTGTTTTGTTTCAGACCTCATCTCAGGAGGGTGAAATATTGATGATCTGTTCTAAACAGCACTTCGGTTGAGGATGGAAAATAGAACATACCATTTTAATGTCATATCCTCAGGCTCATAGCAGTAGTGTTCCTATACATCACTTTAGCAAGATATCAGGTACCAGGAGGTTCAAGGGAATTTCATGAAGGATGGGGCTTGGCCAGGAACATTGCGAGACTAATTTTCAGACTGGGAGAGTTACATGATGACTTTGGCACAGTGGTTAGCCTTGTTGCCACAGAGAAGGAAGATCCTGGGATTGATTCCTGGCCAGGATGACCAGGTCTTTTCAGTGTGGAGCTCTGGTTTCCTCCTGCAGTCCAAATACATGCACATCAGGAGATATTAAATTGCCTCAATATATGATCATGTGTGTCTGACATGTGGTAGACTAGTGCCCTGTCTTGCTCTGGGATGGACACCCGCACCCCCAGCAAGGATATGCAAATTCTAAAATGAATGAATGAGCTGTATGTAGAAAATGAATATTCTAATGGAATGTTCTCTTCTAAACACACACACACACACACACACACACACACACACACATACAACCAAAACAGAAGCTGAAAAATGATCTAACTTTTCACTTAGGCAGTTAAACTGTGTTCAAAATAGGTTAACTGTTGTAATCCCTTTTGTAGAAGTATACAGCAAAAATTGAAATAGTTTGTAACATTTTCACAGTGCACAATATAATTTTTTAGTTGGTAAATACAAAAAAATAATCACATGATGTGCCCTATTAAAAAAATACATAAATAACAAATGATTTCTGTTGTACTGCCCAGTGAACTATAATTATGGTTTCTCTGAAATAAACATGCCGCTGGTCAGGATTCTTTAAATATTGATGACATCAAAAATATGATCATCAAAACATATTATGGCATGTTGTGACTTAATTTATAACAATAATGATAAATATAATCCATAAACTGCTACAAATATAGATTTTAGGTCTAGGGCAGGGGTTTGGAACTGCAGTCCAGGAGGGTCGTGGTCCAGCACATGTTGGTGATTTCCCTGCTCAGGATCACCTGGTAGACCTCGCCAGTTAATTGTCAGGTTTAGTGAATGTGTTTGAGGAGCAGAACCATCAAACTGTGCTGGACACCAGCTCTCCAGGACCGGAGCTTGACCCCCCTGCTCTAAGGTGTTCAGTTTGTCTGTGTGGGTTTATATTTTACCAGCTTAAAAAGTTATCAGCACAACAGGACTGCTTCTGATTCTCCTGATTACCCACTTCATCACTGTGTTTGGCAAATATATTTTACTAAGATAAAGGAAAATGTGCACATTCATTCAAATATGCATGATAAACCAGATCCTAGATCAGTATCAAGTTATTTCAAGTTCCATAATCCCAAAAGAAATCTGAGATACAAGAAAGGGTCTTCATGCAGGTCCATGAGATTTAAAAGGATTAAATTCTGTTTTATATGTAGTTATGATAAATCCCAGGAGAAGAAAGAGTGTGTTGAAGTATGACGACTGGCAATTGACTTGACAGTCAGTGTAGTCACCTGCAAAGAACTTGTCACAAGGATGATGAAGGCATTTCTCATGCATGGCTGATGATAGGGAGATTAATTATTCTCCTGCTCGGATGTGACACATTTCATATTCTTTACAACTAAATAAAAAATAACATTAAAGCCAGGTTGAGAATACCTTGATTGCTCACCAAGCTCCAATATTTCATGCCCTTATTAACTAACTGCCACTGTCAAATGACAAATTGGAATGAAACAACTGCAGGCAAGTCTGTCTGGAAGCTGATTGTTGTTAATTAACTTTGTCTGCTGTCTTGGGGTTTTAGTCTGAAAGGGATTAGAGCAGAGGACGAGAATAACAGGGGGATTTTATGTGTCACCTGTAGTTGGCACTGGCAAAATTTTCTTTGTGAGGCATTGGCTTTTTTTATGAAGTCTGTGGCAACTCTTGATATCTGAGGACAGCATGTAGGCAGGCCTGTTTGAGGGTGTATTTTGTCTGAAAGGGAGGTTGAATGAGATTAAGAGGAACGGTACTCAGTGAAAGAGAAACAAATACACAAAATCATGAGCCTCTTGTAGTGTTCACACACTGCCAGTAGACCGTGGACCCATTTCACACTGCTGACACACTCAACCATGACCTGCTGAATCTCAGCAAACCTTTGCAAACAGCCCACTGATGAAATGTAAACAGTGTTTCACAGGAAATGTAGATGTTGTTTTTGGAAACTGTTTATCTTTGGTAGGTTAAGAAGTAAGTCAATGGAGGTTGTATAGGACCTGAAGAGACATTAGCTTTAGCATTTATTCATTTCAATGAGATGTGAAATACACTGATCAGCCATAACATTGAAATCAACTCTCCTAATGTTGTGTAGGTTCCCAAAACAACTGTGAACCATCATGGCATGGAAAGTGAGTTGTGGTATCTGCACCAATGCATTAGTAGGAGAACCTTTAAGACTGGTAAGTTGCGAGGGGGGCCGCCATGAGTTGGCTAGTTTATCCACTACTTCCCACTGAAGCTCAAACGGGAAGAGATCCGGAGAACTTGAAGGCCAAGATAAATCTCTTTATTTTCCTCAAACCACTCCTGAACAAAGTCTGGCCACCTGGGTTAAGCTGAGCAGCTTCAGCCAGTCAGACGTTACCCCGAAAGAAGCTCCATCAGGAGCCTTCCCTTTCCCGTCCTGCCCAAGGTGCCAGAGGCACACTTCTTCCAAATGAACCAGATGCAGATGGAGAAAGGCCTCATGACTGTAGGACATCCATAATCTCATAGGACAAAACGTCAGCCTTCCTTAAACCTCCCCTCAAGTGTTCCAGGTTTTTGGCCAACATGAGTAACCCTGAAATTAGTCAGGGCGGCACCCTGGTGGCCCAGTGGGACACATGGCGAGGTGGGGAGGAAATCTATTACATCCCAAACATGTACCTCCTCGGGGCATAGCGTAACCTGCGACCCCCATCTCTGCACAAAGCCCGCTTTCACGTTCTTCTCATTCTGTCTTTCACCAGCTCTCTAAACAAAGATTTTTTTTCCCCTCATAAAAAGTCAACTACAGGAAGAAATCTGTGGCCATACTGATGTGTAACTGCACAATGGAAATATCTTACAATATCTCCCCCTTTGTGTAGAATGACTGCTGGAATGTAGCTCTCAAAGAGGGTTTTATTCCATGTCACCTTGGGGCAGCGATTTGACCTATGACCTCTTGAAGAGGAATAATGAGTAACAATAACACAGTGTTTGACTCCATCCCAAAGTGTCAATCATCCTGACACACACGTCAGCTAGGTTTACGAGAACTTATTGAGATGTCTGGAACTGAACGCAGCGATAAGCCAAAGTAATAAACTTGTAAAGAGAGTCTGCATTAAAGGACAAGCTGTCTGTGTAAATATTTATTTCAAGCACAAAACAGTACATTCGCACAGTAGAAGTCCTAAGCTTTGGCTTTGCTGTGAAAAAATCCGTTGCCTGCTGTTATTATGGGTTACTCTTCTCTTTGGTCAGGTAAACAACATATGCACAGAGGATTCATAATGTGTTTTAAGAACCTTAAATTAAAAATAGCGTTTGAAAAGATCAGACAAAACTGCTCAAAAAAAAGAGAGAGGAAAAAATGCAGTTGAATTCAGTCCTGCTGCACCCTATGTTTCAGTAACCTTGAAGAGTTGTGAAAGAAGAACAAAGCAGAAAATATAAATAAAGAAAACATGATCTAACACTCAGAATCTCCAAGAGGAATGTTCTAAATGTGTGTGTGAGAGAGAGAGAGAGAGCAGTAGGCAGGCGGGCACTGGGCCTTGAGTATCTATGGTTACCTTGGCTTTATCGCTGTTTGTCTTGGATTGCAAATGCAATAAAGTAAGGGGGATTCTTTAGAGCGGCATGTTATTGCACAAGCACGCTTTCACACACAGCCACCAGGAGACAATGCAGGCATCCAGACTGTCTTTCTGTCTCTTTCTCCCTCTCTCTCTCTATCTTTCTCTTAGTTTCTCTCTTCTCTCTCTCTCTCTCTCTCTCCCTCTCTCTCTCTCACAGTCATGCTCAGTCTCTCTGGCCTCCATCTGCATTGTGTTTGTTACACACACTACAGTCTCATTAAAGCTGATTGCATTGTTGTTGTTTTTTTTCTTCTTTTTTTTCCTTCCCCCAAATGTCCAGCAACATCATCTTTCACCCCCGTCTTTCTAATTAAGATGTAGTGCTCCAGGACAAGCAGGTCTGTTATTAAAAAGAGGAAAAAAATGATAGATGGAAAATTAAGTATCTCTCACTGGAGTCTTGATCAGAAGCTGCCACAATAAGCACTAATGAAATTTCAAGCCTGTAATTCATGGTGGGGAGTGTTGCGGGGGAGTGGGTCAGGAGAGAAAGAGATGGGCTCAGAAATCCCCAGGTGCAACTGGATATACCTCCTATTACCTACGTTTATATCGGGGAAGCTTGCACACACACACACACACATGCATGCACATGTGAGGCATAACTCTTCCTTCGATCCAGCTGAACACATCCTGAGATCCCCTGGAGTGTCATAAAAAGTAAAGGAAATACACACGCACACACCTTTCCCTAAATGCCTTCTTCTAGATGGGGTGCACATTAACTCCCATGCTCCCCACTCTTCAAGATGAATCACCCCCAGGGATCTGCACCATCATTGCCCCCCACACACTCTACCCCCCACCACACACACACACACACACACACACACACACACACACACTAGAGGAAGAATTGCATGCCATGCTATTATTAGCTACTGAAAGGACACAGTGTGGAAGAGCCATTTGGAGAAAAGGAGAGAGAGCATGGGATGCCAGCCAATCTCTCTCTCTCCCTCTTTCCTTCACACTGTCCTACTGGGGTGCACAAATGCTTCCTCTCAAGTTATTGTCTATGTTTTCACCATTTTTCCGAGAGAGAAGGGGAGATGGTGCCTGTATGCGGTATATCCTGATGTACTTTGAAACCTGACATTTTTTACCCAGTAATAAGGATATTGTATGCACTCAAGTACACCTGATTTTAGTAGGGAAGCGGTGCTTATAAAAGCATAAAAGGAGTCTTTTTTCGGCTAGTGCCAAGTCAGTGTTTGTTGAGCTAGGCAGAGCTATTAAACACTGACAGTTTTTTAGCCCTGTTTTAACATGAATTCATTATACATACAATCCTGGAGCCATTTCCACTGTCACAGGTGCTGCTCTACAACGTTGTTTCTGTCCAGATCAGCAATGTTGCTGTTTTCACTCACGTTTTCACTATTTTCCACTGTTTTCAGGACAATACAGAGTGCAAAAAGAGAGGGAGAGAGCATCCCAAGTGCAAACAATACAATATTATGGGGCAAGACAACATACAGAGCAGTCGACAAAATCAGTAACAGTTCTGGTGTGAATGACCATGGTATGATGACAGGTACTGTATTCTTACATGTGCAAAAAAGCAAAGGTTGATGTGGGAATATAAATAAATAATTTTTCAGAAATAGCCATCAATAGCAGCAACAGGATAAAAGAATCTACAGTATAAAAAATAAGTATTTACATTCTCAGTTGGGTTTTGGTTTTTGTGTCTATATGCATTGTGTTTTGCAGAAGGAAGCAGTTCGGTGCAGGAGTGTGTGTGTGTGTGTGAGAGAGAGAGAGAGAGAGAGAGAGAGAGAGAGAGAGAGAGAGAGAAAGACATCCAAGTTCATAGAAAATAGAAGACGGTAGAAACTCGCTCATACTTTGGTAATAATTTACCATCCAAGAGGAGACTTTATAAAATGGCATTACAGACATCCTGATAAAAGAATGCAATCCACACACGACTTTAGATTTATAAATAAGCAAAGTAAATAATACTAACAATCCTGCAAAAAAGGTAATGCTGATTCCTAACCAACATTAATTAAAATGATACTACTAGCTAGAAGATCTAGATAGCTAGATAACTTGTTAGATTAATGTCAGAAAAAAACAGCCAACTATCTAGATTCACTTTGCCACTGTTTGCAAGTGTTTTTTTTAGCTGCCAAAACTTTGCGAAGAAGTACTTCAGTGAATTTTATTGATAAAATGACATTAAAAGTTAAATTAAGCTCATTCAAATACATTTAATTAAGCTCATGCAAATACAATCAAAGTCAGTTTTTCATTTAAATACAAAGTGGGGAAGCACAATAAGTGTGCCCCCGGCGGGGCACAGGTGCTTCACTACCGCCATCGCTCTGGCCATTATGCTCACACCTACAATAAAGATTATGAAGTAATTTAACACAGTATTCGATTATTCACCCACATTGCTGTTAATGAGGTTCCACATAATGTTTTTGTTTACCATCCAGTTTTTGTAACATGACATTCTGTCTGTTTCTTCATTACAGGTTTCTTAAGTAGTTTCCCTGTACAAACTCCTGGCAACGCTTAACGTGTGAACATGTGACTACAGAAATGCCAAAATATACCTGCTCAGTGAAAGCATTCAAACATGTCAAAACAGAGAAAGTTTCTGTAGAAGGAAATGTCAGCAGTCAGAAAGGGAACTAGAGTGCTGGCTGAAAGCCAGAGTCATGAGTAAAACTAATGTAGATATTTCATTACTCACTGCAGTATCTGCAGCCGCAGCAGATCACCCACTGACTGACAGCATGACACATCCTGAACGTCATGCTCGAAAATATCGCTACCTGCTAAAATAATCCAAGCCAAATTTATGGAATGTTTGTGCAGCACACAGTTCCAGAGAAAACATTTCACTCAGCTCTTCATAAGTTAAAAAATATAGGAAATGTAAGTCCACAGCTTCAAATTCTCTCTGCCATGGCCCGGCCCAGGGGGTGTGCAGTATAGTGATGTTGACTGGCCCTCATCTGGGCAGATAATCAGCCACTGCTATCCTCCAGTACTGCTGTTTAGTTGGTGACGACCACATCAGGCTGAAATTGCACAGTGAAAAGTGACCATTCTGTCATACATGAACACACCACAGCACACAATGTGAACAGCGCAAAATTTTTCCTCTGCATTTAACCCATTCATCAAGTGACGCAGCGGGCAGCCAGGAACACAGTGCCTGGGGAGCAGAGTGTGGGGACGATACCTTGCTCAGGGTACCTCAGAGGTGCTTAGCAGTCTTGGGAATCGAACCCACAACTTCCTGATCGCAGGGTGAATGCCCTAACCACTAGCCAACCAGCTGCCCACTAGACCACCAGTGTATGTCCTGCTTAAGAAAAGCACAGCACACAGCGTGAACAGAGTGAAGTTCTTTCTCTGTATTTAACCCAGCAGTTCAAGGGTATGTCAGTGGTGCCACTAGCAGTCCTGAGATTCAAACCCACAACCTTCTGACCACAGTGGCAACTCCCTAACCACCAGCTGCCCCAAACATGGGTGGATCTTTGCATGCAGTTTCTAATGGTAATTGCATGGCAGCAGTGCATCATGATACGATGCCAGTTTCTGACCACAGAATCATTCTTGACTAGATATTTTGGATTGTGGACCCCAGCATTGTGGACCCTGCTGCTGTGTTTACATGTTGGTGGTAGACAGATGACACTAGATCGGAAAAATTCCATTCCTTTCAGAGTTGTCCTGCTTTACTATAATCACAGGGAAAAGGTCAGGATATAAGTTTTGACCGACTTTTTGTCTAAACAACAGAATACAAATAGTGCAGATTCAGCACAGATATTCATTTCCCATAATACCCCAGCTTCTTTCCTTTGAGCTTTCTGCTGACGTGAGGATAGCTGAAAGTGGGCATATTATGGCACAGAAACATTTGTCTGTTTTTAACAGCAGTTCAACCAGTGAACAGCCAGATCAATGCTAATAATCACGGTAGCGGCTAACCTCTTGTAATATACTAAGTAACATAATAAAATGGAAATTGTGCAGTTAATCTCTTCTCATTTTGCAAACTTGCATTATCTAACCAGCAAAAACAAGTTCACACAAGGGGCATGTTTTTTTATTTTTTAAATTTGTTTCTTGTTTTTTTAATGAACACACAGATAGAATAGTGAGATAAAAAGACAAGACTTTCTGAGTAACCACACCTGCAACTGTACACAAAAGAGTGTTTTTAATTGCACGCTGTTAGAATACTTCTCCTAGTTAAATCAGCCAGTAATTTTTTTTCCTTATTCACTGCCCAATTTTAGTCATCTCCAAGCTAGGCTCCCCAATACCACCTACACTGGCAGGGTGAAGACTAGCTTGTGCGTCCTCCAAGACACATGAAGTCAGCCACGGCCTCTTGAACTGCTGTTAATACAGAGTCATTGGACAGAGTAAGACGCTTGGAGTGGATCGACTGCCAATTCTGTTACGTCAGCGAGCAGATGCCCATGCTGGCTAGTATCACGCACTGAGTGTTCCATTCTACCCACCCAGGGAGAGCAAGGCCAATTGCGCTCTTATGGACTGTCAGTGGGGGGTCTAGCTGGTGGTCTCCCAACTACACTCCAACACTTAGTTGCACCACTCAGTAACCTCCTCTCTGCATTTATGTAGTCTTGTGGTATTTCTGTTTTTTATTCTTGCGTTGCACCATGATCCTTGAGGAATGTTTTATTTCTCTGGGTTCAGTGTATATGGCTAAAATGACAATAAACCTACTTGACCTGACCTGACTTGACTTGTTTTCTATTTTTGATGCAGACTGTTTTGCCCACATAACTGACAAGTAAGGAGTTTGGGCTGTGCCCCAAGTAAGGAGTTAGAGTGTGCCCCAATACAACCAGCAGTCTAGAAATGTGCCTTTCTGCGTGTATGATGAATGAAGTGTTAATGTAAATGACCTGTTATGGGTAAAATGTGACACGTCTGGAGGCCCTGTGATGAAACCTTCACTCATGAGTAATCTTTTCCTCTTCTACATAAGAGTGCAACATATGGATTGACTGGGATGTTATTGGGTCATTTATCAGATGGCCTTCAACTGGACACTGGTTTGTTGCCGCTCATGGATCGCTTGTGAAACTTACACAACTGTTTGATGTGTTTTGTGGTGTATCAAAGTGTAAAATTAAGAAAACGTAGTTCTTCTGTAAAAAAAAAAAGGTGAACAGGACATGACATTCTATTCAACACCTTTAGTGAAAACTCTTCCAACCTGTAACCAGTTTGAAGGTTTTTGTATAACTTTGTGAGATATTCGTCATCCCCACAAGCTCTCCAGGACAGAGTGTTTCCTGCTGTACCCGAAGGACCTTGCCTGAACCTAAATCAAAACAAATGGGACCATACATTCTTAATACAGGCTGTCTGGCCATCGCTGTCCAGTGCAATGAAATAAATATCATTTGATAAGTTAAAAATATGCAAGGTGGGATTCCTAGCTTTTCTCATTAATTTATCATCTCTTTGTGGTTATTTTCTCACTTTGTGTTGCGTGTGAGAGCTACGGTACAGCAACATTGATTTTTCAAGATGTGCAGTAGGGAGTATATCAATAGCTTCAGCTCCAGAATGAAATCAATTGCAAGTACACCTCTTCAGGGGTGGTTAACAATGAAGGCATCGCTTTATTAAAAATCCTGTATCCACCTCCTCATGTTCTCTTCCAGCCAACGTGCATTAATGGTAGACCACGAGCTGCTCTCTCGCTCATGATCAATAGTACAAGTCCCACTCTTCACTTTCTCTTCTCTCTGTGCCACTCTTGCTCTCTCTCTCTTTCTTGCGTGCTGCCCCAATGCCTCTCTCTCTTTTCTTTCTCTGTGTTTCTCTCTCTCTCTGTCTCTATCTTTTTCTTTCCCTTTATATTTTCAAAAAAAGGGACTCTTCCAATATGCGACAGGTGAAGCATCACCACATTTTTGCAGACTGCTCCTAAACCGTTATTGGACAGTGCAACACACTTGGAGGAGAATATCAACTTTAACTGCAGTTTAGGGGAAAAAACTGCCAGATAAGTATTTCAGCAAAAACTACTCTTTATACCAAGGAAGACACATTAATGATGAGAATGATTCATGATGAACATTTTTTTTTCTTTTTGCATCTGGAAGATGTTCTTATCCAGAGTCATTTACAATTGAATTATGTTACAGAAGTAGACACGTAGCATTAGGAGGCCCCATTCAGCTGCATGATATTTTCCACTATGCTATACAACCATCAGCATAAGTGCTTTAGAATATACCCATTCTTAAAGAACATACCCATGGTTTTAGCTGATAGCTATTTTAAAATAATGAAACCATCGCCAATATTATTTTAATAAATAAAAAGGTGAGAAAATGTACATGGTGTTCCCAAACTTTTGATTCCCTTTCTTCCACTGACCCTCTCTCTCTCTTTCTCTCTCTCAATATTTTTCTCACTAGTTCTTCCATAGTTTGTATGTTTGATTTACATTATGAAGGCTGACAGAACGTCTAAGCCAAGCAGAAGGGATTCATATCGTACAGCTGAATTTATACACCACATTGTCTCCACAGATGTGCAGTGATAATTCTGTGTTAATTAAAATTTAAAAACGCTAATCTGGTCCTATCAAGGTCTGTAATTACCTTCATTTGAGGAAGTGGCCAGGAGCCTAACTGGCAGTACCTGATGATGCTGGCCGAGTACATTAAGCTTCGTCCTGTGTGTGAGAGAGGGCAGTCACGTTTGTTCCTCTTTCTTTTTCTGCTCAGCTGGGTATGATGACTGTGCTCAGGGTTTGAATATGATTTGACCTCTCCTCACACTTCCTCACATTGTGAGCGGCATGGGTTCTGTGGTCTCATGCAGTGGAGCTGTCTAATTGCACCGTGCCAACACTTAGGCCCATTAAAAGGTGCGAGACCCCCTCTTTTCTCCCCCCCTGCATGACCAGATGGCTCTGGCAGCCTCTAGGATGTTGTTTAGCTAATTACCAGCACTCGGCAAACCCAGAACCCTCCCACAATGCAGCCGGTGCTCAGGGGGCAAAGGTCCCGAGCAAAGCTGGGAGTCATGCAAGGGGGTGCGGTACATACAGACAGGATGCTTGGACCCCTGTGATTACTCCTCCACAGGTAGAGAGGGGGAGGATGGAGGAGAAAGCGGTTATGGGTAATGGTGTAATTGGGAGAGCAGGAAACTTGACCGTGAAAGCATGTGGTGCTCCGTTTGTGGTAGCACAGCAGGAGCACAGGGGAGCCGTGAGCCTGTAAACAGCGCTGTTTTGATGCAGGGGATAGGGCTAATCATTAAATTGTTAGGGTGTATTTGGCATCGATTTGTAATACGCATGGGGTCATCATGCCCTAATTTGGAAGCTTTGTCGAGTATGGATTCTTGATTGAGGATCTAAAGTGCTGACATAAACAGCACCTGTGACTTGCACACACTAACATTTGTTGTAACATTGCAAATCCAATACACAGCTTGATGGAATGGGACATAATGCTGGGGGGGTGAATTTCTTAAGCCAGACCTACAATGTGCACTTTTAGCCCATTTTAGGTCCGACGTGGTCGTCAACAACTAAACAGCAGTGCTGGAGAATAGCAGTGGCAGATTACCTGAGGGCCAGTCAAGCAGATGGCCAATCTGACCGATTTCAACATCCGATTTTCCACGTCTGAAACGTGTTAACTTTTCAGTCTCATGCACACTGAATAAAGTTGACATTGGCAGTAAAGAAGTTTCAGTTCTCTATGCAATTGCCAATATCGAAAAAGTAATCATGTAGTAATGCACTAATCAGCTATTAAATGCTGTACTCATGTTCCATGTTAACCTTTTTATAAAAGCAAAAGTAAATTAAGTAATTTAGTAAATGAATCCGCTCAGTACTGCCTGTTACAATAATTTCACTCCAGTCATGGGAAAACTGTAGAAACTGACAGCTTTTCTTTGTTTCTTGTTTTAGAATGAAAAAGCGATAGACATGACATATAACAAACCCCTTTAGAGCAAAATACAATGTAATTGTCACTGTATTTGTTAGAAAAGCATCCCAGTGAGTTTTTATTTTTGTTTACATTCATGTAATTTTTTTCAATCAGTGTGAAATATGCCAGAGTGACACGAAGTGGACCTGAACTAAAATACAGTGCATTATTCTTTCGCTTCTGTCTAGACAAAGGGAACCAAACTACAAATATAGATGCACAGTGTGTGTGCGTGCAGTTGTCTACATGTGCGGTTGAACGGCTTCGAGGGCATGGAATGCAAGAATTTATTCATTGCCTAATGAATGTGACATTTAGCTGATATTTACATGCCATGTGTGCTGTTGCTTTTGCATGCAGAACACTAAGCTTCGATTAAATAAAGCTTAGCAATTATACACAATCAGCCACGCACAGATATAGCTCAGGTGACCCATACCGGCCCGAATGCTTATCCCTGACTCCTAATGCCATGGAACTCATTAAAAACGACACACTGAACTGCTAAGCATACCGATACAGCTATTTTGCTGAAAGCGTCAAATTAACTGCTGAATTCTAAATGTCTTAACTCGTTTTGGTAGTCTAATGTGATATCACTCGCTCGCAGGGTGCAAATTGTCATTCTTAGGCTTTTTTTTCTTGCTTTTTAAGTTCTCTTGGCTGTGAAGATGCCATGACCTTCTGTCATTTTTTATTGGTTTACCACTCATCATTCAATCCTGGAAGAGGATTGGCAAAGTTAACAAATTTGCCCCACAACTAGGAGGTTGGTCGGGGCGTTTTCCCTCAGGGACTGCCCCAGTGGCGTGATGGACACATGGCGAAATTACACAAGCATCTGAGGTGTCAGATCTGACTGCTCCTGCTCAGACTGGGAGGGGAACACCATTATGGAGGTGTCACAAGCTCAGTGTGACTGGCAGCCCACAGAATAACAGGAGTCCGCAGGCACCCTTCAAGGCTATTCAAGTGACTATATAACAATGTTAGCTCGTCCAGGCAGGGCAGTGGACATCTCAGGCCCCCTGAATACATGCTTCATGTAGTTGGATGCTGTAGTTAGCCTGTCAAGCAAACCGCTGCAGAACATAATTGCACTATAAACTGGCATTTGGTGCAATAAGGCTCTGCTATTAAAACAAAGTTATAAGCGTTAATGACACTCGGGTGCTTTAAACAAGAGGCTGCACATCCTTCCAAGGCTGCAAATTCATTTTCCGTGAAAAAAATAATAATAATTATAAGACCGTTAAGAGGCTGATTGCCATCCTTTCTGACATTTTAATTCAAATGAGGGCGGTAATGTGTGTAGCTGTGCTGCTTTAAATGTTTTCTCCACAGAGGTCACATTCATTAATTGAAAGGTCTGCCTTAACAGTTTATCTCGCCAAACAGCGATCGCTTCAAACCATCTTACGCTCTCGCTCTGCTATACAGCACGTTTTTATTCCTGAGGTCCATAAGGAGGAAAAAACACTCTGTAAATACTCACTTGTGGCCTTCTTTATAACATTACACATGGGTGCATTCTCACAAAAGGCCACTCGTGAAGATCTTTTCTTCTGAGAAACATCATATACACCCCAGGTGTTCAAGGGGCTTCATATATTAAATGGGTGTGCGAGCAAGGGAGGCAGAGAATGACAGTGTAGCGCTAAGAGCCTGTAGGGTCATCTGAAGTGCTTTATGATGTGTGTGTGTGTGTGTGTGTGTGTGTGTGGTGTGTGTGTGCGTGCGTGAGTCATGTGTGTAACCTGGTGTCCTCCTGAGTCCATGGACTGAGTCTCTAATTATCCCTGGCCTTCTGGAACACTCTCTTCTTTCACTCTGAACCCCTGTGGCTCTTTTCTCTCTCTCTCTCTCTCTCTCTCTCTCTCTCTCTCTCTCTCTCTCTCTCTCTCTCTCTCTCTCTCTCTCT
>JBBPCX010000006.1:7296623-7313281 GCA_037974365.1 Hydrocynus forskahlii
TCTCTCTCTCTCTCTCTCTCTCTCTCTCTTTCTCTGTCTCTCTGTCTCTCTGTCTTTCTCTCTCTCCACCCCCACCTTGTCCTTGTTTGTCTCACATTTGTAAAAATAACCCAACGGTTGGAGCATTTCCTTAATTGGTACCATTTTATGGTGACAAAAGAAAGGGATTTTGCTAGGGAAGTGTTTTCATCTCAAGGTCAGAGCGGGAGATGGGCAGGGATGTGCCCGGTGCTTCTGGTGGAAAACGTTCTCCATAATGTCGAGCTGAATGCTGCTTCATTGTTTGCTGCAGAATCGAAGACTGATAAACCTATCATTTACTCCCACTCACTGAGAACCAATGCAATTACATTTTCCACACATTTTCTTTTTAATATACTCTCTTGCAGACTGATTATACGTGTCAACTTGGATTTGCAGATTTAGAGGGCGCAGTAGCAAAAGAACATGATTGCAGGGTAAGGGGCAATGAAGAATATGTTGCTCATTAATACAGTTTAAATATTTAGTGGAAAATGATACTTTATATGCTTTTTTCAAAATGGGCTGAACATTAATCTCAGCGTGCTTAATTGTGTTTTGGCGTCCACATAATAGTGCTGGAAGTAACAAAGGTGAACTGATGAAAGCTGAAGTGATGAAACCCCCAGTGGTTTGATGAATAGAGGGATAAAACCACAAAGGATCTTATATATATAAACGGACGATTTGGATACAAACAAAATGCTTTTTCCACTCATCAATTTGGCCACAAAGGAATTGTGAGAATGTTTTTATTTTCTTTTTTTTAACTACTTTAAGTAATTGTATGCAAACCCATTCCTGTCAGGTAGGGGGGGGATCCTTGTTTTTTCCTTCCTTCTTTGTTTCTGGTAGCAGTTTTAAAATACTGGGTTTTTATCTCAAAATCTTTAAACAATGACCTCATTGTTTAACAATATCTCAAAATAACCACTTATTTTCTCAAAATGTTTAATAAGTATCTTGAAATAATTACTTATGTGATCAAAACTTTGAATTTAAGATGACGTTCAAGCATGCTATGCCAAAACAATGACTTATTGGATCTCAAGAAAACAAGCAATTATTCTGGGATAGTCGGTCAGAATTTCAAGACACTAAGAAATGATTTTAAGATACTGTGTAATTATTTCAACATAGTAAATCGTTATTTTGCGAAAATAATTCTTAATTACAAGTCCAAAAATTAATTGTATATACCACTGCCAGAAACAGAGAGACAAAAGAGCTGTTTTTCTCATATACCTGTTGGGAATGGTCTTCATTATGATCTAGAAATAATCAAATTAATCAAATATTCCTATCTAAGTTTGATACATTGCCCTAATATCAAGTTTTATTTTTCTTTTTTGGCTTACTGCATACAAGAACATTATGCAGGCCATTCTATATGCAAAAACCAGTGTGAAGAAGCCTCTTCATTTTTGGGCATTAACAGGTTTCATGGTTTTTCGCACGTTGATTTACAATTTAGAGTAGGCTTCCTGAAAGAATCCCTGCTGACGGTGTAATTTAAGTCAAGACTCGTCTTGTTCAGGCTTAGAAATCTGGTCCTTCAGGCTGCAATGATGTTTAAACAAAAAAAAAGTTCACAAAAAGATGTGATCTTGAGAAAGCACCTGAATGGCAGCTATGTGCAAACATGAGAAACAAGTGCTATCAACAAACAGCCCCATTGTTTGTGTGTGTTCTCTGCATATATTTACCTTTTGCCTCCTATACCATGGTTCAAAAGTTCAGGGTGGTCAAAGAATCCCCCTGAATGTCTACAAATAGCCCGCACAACCAGCAAACAAATATTCGCACATCCTCTCTAACGCACAGCCGTTCTCGCCATGTTGTGACTTTCCAGATGAGGGGAATCTGCAGTACCGGGTGAGGGAGATTGTATGGAATACAATGATACTCATTAGCCCTCAGTTCACCATAAATATGACATTCGCTGCACATTTGAACACAATTCACCGCACTCGAGTGCTATGTTATCTCAAGTGTCTACCACTGTTCTTGTGCCAATTTCCAATAGACTGCAGCTGGAGCACTTCTATTATACCCCAGCATATGTCACATAAAAAGACAGTTAAAGTACTAGAAACCATATCCTCCATAACAATATGTAGGACATATATAACACAGAGAGAGTGGCTGAATATAAAAATGAATCATTTAAATGTTATACAAATGTTTTCTTTTAATACCCTTCTGTAAACACACTGACACTGATATTCCCTCTGTGAAGAGTGTCTGCTTGAACTACAGGACATTTGAACCCATGCTAGTATTAACAAATTCCTCACTATGTTTCAGGAACTGTAATAAACCCAAAGTGAACTTTGGAATGGGTCTAGCAAGCAAAGAAGTCCAACATTGCTTAAAGTAACACAATTAGGTCATTGCTGCTGGGAAGTACTGGGATCAGTTTAAAAATGAGAAATAATTGTGGTTGGATTGTTCTGGACATTGAAAGGATGCCCACTGATATTTATGTCTGACAGAGGACTATTAACCTTTCTTAAACCTCCTGCCATTCACTTAAACCACCTGCCATTCTGAATGTTTACTCTATGGCTACTGCTGTGATTTGTTATGCAAACTGTGTCTGGTTATGGTTGACTGGACATTGTACATATGTGGTAATTAATAATGGCTTACTGTATTTCATACACTTTTAAATTTAGATTTATTGGCCATTCGCCATGTTTCCGCAGAACAGTACCACCCCATTAGTGGCCTTGTCTGATTATTGCTGAGTTTGTAGTTGCTTTGTGGTAGGAAATTTGCTCATTCTTCCTCAAAACAGGCTGCTGTTTATAGTACTGCAATGTATAGAAACCAGTGGGGAATCCTTAGGGCCTTTAGAGAAGACCTATTGATTCCAGGGAAACAAATAAAATGGTTAAAAATTGGTCTATTTTTTCTGTGGTATCTAGATAGATACCAAGCTTTCCTTTGGGTCAGGCCTTAAGAGACAAAATCTTAGTAACTTACAAAAACTAGAGATATTATACTGAAAATGAGAAGTACATACTTATGTTAAGAAAATAAATCTGCCATGCGATGCATAACCAAAAAAGTAATGTTTCTTGGGAAAAAAAAAATCTAGTTTACTCTGCAAAGAACAACAAAACAAAAACAAAATCTCAGTTTAATGCAGTGGGGTTTTTTTTCTCTTGAATTTCTCAGATTTGTATTTATTGTACTATTATTATTATTATTATGATTATTATAATATTGCATGTTTTGCTAGTTTTTAATAATTCTACTCAGGATTTTTCACCAGTGTTAACTAAGTGTTAACAGATTATTAGAAATCACATAGCAGAAATCTGGATTATCTTAAAGATGGGTGACATTTATGGCCCGCGCTGATGGCCCAGGCACAGTTCACCACTGAAAGATACTGTAAGTAAGGTACATAGTAGTAGGGCTCTATGCTATATACCGCATATAGGCTCCTATATACTGTGATGCCAACTCAGAACTGGGTGCTTTAACCCCTTGAACTTCGGCTATATTTAGTCATTAATCTTAAAACGTGTAATTTAGTTTCTACCGAGAATTTAAATGGGTATGTGGTCAGCTGAGGAGCTGAAGTGCGCGCCCGCATACAAAACCACATAAAGGGTTAAGAATAAAGCCGCGAGATATTCATAGGATGCGTTTTATGAGGGAGAAAACACACGAGTGAAACAAACCACAAATCAGATTGCTGTGTTTTTTCCATACATCCTTGCACATCTGACAGTTGAACTGAAGAGCATGCAGAGGCTGATGGCGTGGTGAAGAGAACCGTCTATAAATGTATCTATAAATGTTTGAGTCAAAAAAAAAAAAGAAGAAACGAAAAAAATGGAGGGGGGGCAGTTCTAATGGCATTGCCATGGAGACTGTAATTATTGTGCTACATTTCCACAGATGTTTGGAGAGAGGGCTTGAGCGGTGGGGAGAGGGTAGTGACGCTGTGGAAGCGCGTCAGCGAATATTAGAGCCCTCAGTGCCAGTAAACAAGTGCCTGCCATGCAGCTAGCGTCCCGCTGAGCACTGTCTCTCGCACCGGGTTGCCTTGGAAACCAGCAAGGAGCAGAATGCCCCCCGAATGTGCGGCGGGGCAGCTGATAGGCCACCGGCAGCCAGCGGTGAGTTATGTGACCTTGGGTAGTAGGGCATGCACATGCACGGTGACATCAACGTGGGACGTTGCGCAGCCTGTGGATGACACTTGTTGCTGCTCATAGTTATCATGCAGGAGTTAAACACACTCCATCACGCAGGAGTTAAACACACTTCATCACACAGGAGCTAAAGCACACTTCATCACACAGGAGCTAAAGCACACTCGATAATAAGGCCCACGCGGCTAATAGTGGTGCTCAGGCCAAAGTGAAAACTAGCTGCTAACAAGAGCTCAGCAGACCTGAGCCATCATTTGCATCGAGGGATGAAGTTAATGCTCCAGTCAAAAGTGCTGATGTAGTCGCACTAGTCGTCTGGTAAACAGTGGTGTCCCTTACCTTACTATTATTTTCTGTTTTTTGATACTAAACTAGGTTGTATATATCATTTGGCTGGTACTGACACCCTCCAGTTTTATCTGTATAAGCGAAAATATTGACAAATAATATTATTATGTAGAAAACCTAATAAAGATATAGTTGATCTGTATCGAAATAGTAATGGCAGCTGTACCTCAAGGAATACAATATTTATACTATGTGTGTTTTATGTTCTACCCAAACGCTCTTCACCAATACCTATTCACAAGAAAAATGAGATTTTGGCAAGTGAAAGCATCCTAAATATTTGTAAAATATTCCTACAATATCATAGTTATCGTTGGAGGTTAATAAACCTATTTTTAGATATTTTACAGTGATTGTATTGCTTATTGGCTGATAACTGTACTTGTTATAAATGAATACTCAAAAGATTTAAAATAAATTGTCTGCTGGACCATTTCACATGATATTTATTTTTTAATGCTCTCCCTTGCATGTGTAGTAGTATAACAGTATACCCTCTACATTCTCACACAGAACTTTACAGAAGCTGTGCCGCCCGGCGTTTGTAAGCCAGAATACAGCAAGCAGCAGCATATAAACAGCCCCTTCATTTGAGCTGTTATTACTTCCGAGCAGACGCTGAAGCAGCAGAGGCTGAGCACTGTGTGTGAGCGGCGCTTCTCCACTAAAGACGTATTCCTGTCAGCCGCTGCCACTGTGGCGGGGGACTGCTGATGTCTGGCTTTCTTTAATTGACAGGTTGAAAGCTGCTGCCCTTGTGTCCTTAATCACTCCACCGGCATTAATTAGCCATTTCTCCTCTCTGCCAATTAAGCACGCTTAAAGGGAGAAACCAAATAAATCATCTGACGTGGGGCCCCACACATCCACTGCATTCACCGAGCTCTTCAAGGGCCGCCATCCCTTTCTCAGGTTTCTCCTTTTCAACCAATTAAAGACTGATCAAAGTATTTCTTGATTTGACATGACAGGGGGAGAAAGTAAATGTGTTACTGTATAATTAATCTAGACAATAAATAAATGTAGGAGATTAATTAGGAAATGCCAGGTCAGTGTGACGGGCTTTTCAGAGTAATTTATACCAAAGAGAAAAAGACCAGTATGTTATTCATATATTTTGCATATTCTCACCTAATTTTGTTTTTTTTAAACAAATAGTCAAAAGTCTTGTCAGAAGTAGAATGCTGACTGTACAGTTTGCGAAACTTATTGGTGCTTATATTTACACACTGTGAAAAACTGTACTTTAGCCATAAATCACTATTCTCTGTCTATGTAAATCATTACAAAATGCCATTTTCACCACTGTTGGTAAAAAAGGGTTATTTCCACAATCTACCTTTTGCTGTAAAGAAATCAACCTCATGCTTGGGCTTTGATGCTCTAAGAAGTTTATTTAAAACTATTTCAGGATTCAGCCTAAGCCTATCAGGACACAAACTTATAAGAAAGGGCTTATTCCAACAAGCATCTGTTGTCAGCGCTTTCTGGGGTAAAACTGACAAATGCAGCCTTTATGACAGCTGGGGCTTGTTAGAACGAGCCTTAATAAATGTTAATGTTGGTTTTCATCAGTCACCCTAAAAGACTTAAGTAGGTGTCATATTGCCTTATAGTTGCCACCCTTCAATAAAGTGTTACAGAAAGCAATTAGTGGTCGTACCAAAACTTGAGCTTTTACTGCCTTTTTTAACCGAAGCAGTGGTTCTTAGCAACGTCATGTTAATCAAAACTTTGAGCTTCTTTTCAGTGTAAATAAATGAGACGGTTAAAAGTCTTTCCTAACATAAAAGCCAAGACTTAGGTTCTACATGTTAACATCATAACCTGTCAATTGTGTTTCAATGATTTACATAGTCAGCACATGCAAAAGAAGGCATTTGACATCTTAAATGCTGAAGGCAGCTAAGTTACCACCTGTTTTGAGACAGAGGGTCGAGGGGGGCAGGGGTCAGAGAGGTCATTAGGATGTGGTCATTCCTTTCTCTGAGGAGTCACAGTGTTCTCTCTGGAGCTGATGTGATCACACACTAATGTTCATCTGTTGTTCCTACCTGCTTGTTTGTTATCCTGCTTGTTGTCAGCTGATCCTCCATTGATTAACCAGACACTGTGATGATAAACTGCTCAAAAGGCATAAAACACTTAAACTTAAAAAGGTTAAGTACAACAAGTACAACCTTTAGCATAGATTTGCTTTTTCTGAATTGTTACTATCTGATTTTAGTTTTCTTTACATGACACATTTGGTGAAAGGTTTGAGTTTGCATTTGTTCAACTTTCCCACAAGTTTTAATAAATGTAAAAAGTGTTTATTGTAGACAATTATCTTTTACTGTGTATATTTACAAATTTATTACCATAGCTTTTGCATGAGATCTTAATCTGTTCAATTGTTTAAAAAATAAACAGCAAACACAACTTAGTTAGAATTATTATTAACATAATTAGAACAGAATTAGAACAGCCATTACAAACATCAGCCTAAAAGTGTTCACCCTGTTGCTCAGTAAATATATTTTAAGCACCAAGCTACCTGTTCTGTGTATCTTTACTGTTCGCATTTGATAGGTTTTTTTTTGCTTTTCATTGCTACAATAACAATGTTAAGCAATGTTAGGCTACTTTAGCTTCACATTAACTATTATCATTTAGCACTTTTGGTTTATAAAAAAGGTTATAAAATGTTATAAAATGTTTCTTAGTTATGGATGGATACAATCTATTGTAGTATCCAGTACATCAATAAAACATATATTTAACAATTTGACCTTCTACCTTCCATTTTACAGTTTTATTAATACTCAGAAGTTAAGACATAACTTTAACCTTCAACGCCGTTAGTCATTTCTACAAGCAGGCAGAGTAAGCTAGAGTAAATAGAATTTTTTACACAACGCTTTTATTAAACAATGTGGGAGATGCAGTGCATGAGTTCTGAGTTTTGTGTTCACAAATCTAAAGAGACTGAATAGATTCGTCATTGTACTGCATGTAGAATTCAAGCAGAAAACCTTGGCTGGAGACTAACAAGGCTGCAGATCCATTCAGGTGCATAAGCTCTGAGCCACTGGTTCAGTATAAAAGAATCCCGGCCTTCAAATCTGACTGACTTATGCGGCTCCTAGTTGATGGCGGGACATGCATTTGCGTTCTGCTCTTCACATGTTTGTATTGACCAGGAATTCCACTGATTTTCAATTTTCCAGTCTGAATTGCTCACATGCTCTTACTTGGATTTTATCCATTGTTTGATTAAGAACAGTACAATTAGCATTTGGCATGAATGACAAACAGCCACAGCTACATATCATTTGTAGGGAGGTGGTGTAGATAATGAATCTATCCCCCAAAACACACACACACACACACAGAGGCCTACACAAGAGTGAAATGAAAGCTCTTGCCTCGCTGATCAAGGCAAGCAGAGCACGTCCTTAAACTCGGCCTGTGAATGTTCCCACATCTTTCTGTTTATCGGGATTAGATGAAAGCTAGCACCTCTGGAGGACCCTAAAAAAAAACAGAGAGCTCCTTGTGTTTAGCTTTAATCAAGCACACCAAAGCAAATCACAGAAAGTTCACACTCCTCTAACTTCTGCTGCTGCACTCTCTGCCTCCGCACTGCTATCTTATTGTCAGAGGCCCTACTCTAGTCTGTCAGTCAAACGATATGATTGTGTGATTTTCCTGGGCATTTCATAAGCTCTTTCATGCGGGCACCTCCTTGATATATATGAATGAGCCCACAGCTTTCAAGACAGACGGACACAAACGCCGTTCATTTTCCTTTATTCTGGCATTTCCGAGTTTGTTGTGAGGCAGGCTTATGTATGCTAGTGCAACCACGGAGTGACTTCACAGATTGATCAAAGGCACAAGCTTCTCTGTACTCCATAAAAAAGAAAAAAAGGAACATGTCTTTAAGTGTCAGACGCTGTGTGAGGAGGGTTAATTTCACACATGCAATATTTCAAAGCTTTCAATTTGTGTGCCGCCTCCCAAAGGAGATGTACGTCTAGAAAGCGCGAGAAATGATCAGAAATGTACTGCTGTGGCTCTCTCTCTCTCTTTCTCACTCTCCATCTCTCCCCCTTTCCCAATCTCTCAGTCTCTCTCTCTCTCTCTCCCTCTCCCTCTCCCTATCTCTCATTCGCTGTACTCTCTCACCCTCTCTCTTCCTCTCCATCTCTCTCTCTCTCTCTCTCTTGCTGTCTCTCTCTATCACTTTCTCCCTCCCTCCCATCTCTCCCCCTCTCCCTATCTCTCAGTCTCAGTTCTCTCTCTCTCTCTCTCTCTCTCTCTCTCTCTCTCTCTCTCTCTCTCTCTCCTGCTGAAATAAGACACAGGACTCATCCATCACTTATTTTTCTCATTTTCGAGGAGAAGCGAGGCACCACTTATCTTGCTGGGGCCGTAATAAGAAACGATGGTTTCTTTTATTAGTCGATGTTTAGCAGCACAACTTTCAAGTCACAGTGGACCCACCCCACAGCCCCTCCTCACAGGGGTGCTGACAAACCCTCTGAATACCCCAATCTGGCTTTTATCCGTCCCTTTAGAAGACAATTACTCAGCGCCAAGTCGAAGGGAGGCCCAACATCTGTGAAAAAGCTCAATCTGAAGATGAAAAGACATGTGAGTGCGTGTGAGAAAGAGAGGTAGAGCCAATGGCATGAATTAATACCACTGACAATATCGTTTGAGTGTCTCTGTGAGTGGATCTGGGAGTTCATTTATAATGTATCAATGGAGGCTCTAAAAAGATAGCACTTCTCTTTTAAAGTCTCTCTCTTTCTCTCTCTTTCTCTCTGTCTGTTTCTTTTTTTTCTATCTCTCTTTCTGCTCTCTCTGTCCCTTACACGGAATCCATCTCCTGGGCAGACACAGTGAGAGGGATAGATGATAGTGTGAGGGAGGTGTGGACTGAGAGAGAGAGAGATGCAGAGGGAGTGAAAGAGAGGCGCTGCAGCTGCTCAAATATTGATCACTCTGCTTTGTGCTGGGCCGCTGTGCTCTCAGACGGATGCTTGGGACTCTGTCTGGATGAGGGCGGGCCGAAAGGCCACTGCTCAGAGCTGCTCTGTCATCAGGCACTATTTAAAGAACCTGTTATACATATAAATACACTTATATGTTCATTTTGACACCATCTGAACACACCACAGTTCTCATCACATCAATGTGCATGAAAGTTAAGGGTATTTTCCCCTTTCTTATATAAAGTTGGAGGTTTTGTTATGAAATTGATCTTCATTCATGGATATTATTTCATTCATCCATTCATTCTTGTTCATTCGTATGGAACAGTGTCATGATGGTAGCAGGCTGAGAAAGGCAGCTTAGGTGTTCTTTTCCCAAGCCACGTCCACCAGCTCTTCTTTAGGGATCCCAGCTATGAAATGTACATGCATTTTGTCTACTGGGAAAAAAACATTTACAGCCGGTTTCTCAAACATGGCGTGGGCCTAGTTGAGTAAATTGCGGTGCCAGTGATGAATTAAAATTCTCAAGGCCTTTTCACTCCAAGTCTGATTTTTATTGATCAAAACATACTTAAAACATGTCTTGAATATGAACATGAGCTGACAGACTGTGATGCTTTATAACATGTTTAATCAGAGTCAGCTACATCTTCTTTGTACGAATGCATCAAAAATTTGTCTGACCACTTAGAGCTCCACTGACATTGTACAGTCTGAGAAAATGTGTCTCCTAATGGCTGCAGAACACTAAGGCTTGCACAACAAGCAATATGTTTACTACAAAAATGCACACGTTAATGAAAATACATGGTGGACCATAGCTGAAAGCCTGTAGAACAGTAGGAGGGATGAGGTTTACCCAGTGTGTATGCCTTTCAGTTGCATTGCTTAAAATGATAAACTCTTTGTTGCAGCTACTCGAGGAATAGCTTTCCCTTCCCTCTTCACACATTCTCAAAGTGTTAAAAACATCGGATGTGATGTGAAGGTTCACTGTGTTAAAATTGCATCTGTTTTTCCTGGTAAAAAAAAAAAATCAAACTTGGTGTGAACATGCCTTTTCCCTTGGGTCTGGAAAATTGGCCCTCAGTGAAACGAATGGTCTGCTGAGTGCCATCCATCTTGAGGCTGATTCAAGATAACGAGAAGAAATCTACATTCATTAATCAGAATTTCTAGGATTTATTACCCAGATTTGAAAGAAAATATGGTGACTGGGCAGGTTCTCAATAACTGATAAACAACATTTGTCTGTTACTCCTGCTTTTTAATTAAACTTGTCTAATAGCACTGTTTCCATTGTACTTGGAAGAAAAAGGTCACCCCAATAAACATGAGGAAGTTGGAATTGCAGGTTGGAAACGCACTAAATATTATGGCCAGAAGTGAATAAGCATGCTTATTATGGTCAGTTAAGCTTTGCATTCAACTTTATTTGATTAAACATCATAAAGATGTTTTATGTTTATTTTAAAACTAGCATTAATATCTGTCTTCTTTACATGTTTATTAGACTGTATGATTTGCCATACAAATATATGATGTGAGCATCTTTGTTTTTCTGAGTAGAGGTACCACAGCACTTTTAGAAGTCAGGAGACTATTGACCCATACATTTACAACCTCTTGGTTGTAAAAACACAGCACAGATCCTAAAGATTCTAATCTCTGAATATGGATTTCTTCTCCTGTTTGATTTTTGGAATGTTTTACTTGAAATCAATGCACCAGACACTTGCCTGCAGTTTTTTCACATAGTACTTGGTGCCCCATTAGGCTGAGTCAAGACATCTCATGACTGATTCTGTGTGATCTGGCCAGAGAGAGGAGCTTTGAGCCAAGCCTGTGATCAGTGTGTGTAGTTTTCCCTGACAGGTGTGTGGGCGCAGCTTTCAGAAGGAAGTGATGTTGGCTAGATTTGCAGTCCTTAGTGAAATATAGTGAGGAGACATTCAGTTTTTATTTTTTGACACCCTGCTGTGGCTGTTGTGTATCACGTGTGTGATGGTAATGTATGTCACCAACATACTTTAGTCAGTTCATTGCTACACATACACACACACACACACACACACACACACAGTCTGGTCCCACACCACAGCCGCAGGTGTGCATGCCTAATAACCCAATCCTACATGCCTCAGTAGTACCCATGATGACGGGTAGCAAAGACTGTTCGGCTGTGAATGGCACTGCCCGTTTTCTTCCCTCGGCTGCCAGTGGCTCAGACGGGCCACAGACGCTCAGAGTGACACCAGGTCCCTCACCCTCATGCCCTGGACCTTCGCCTGGCCATCTGCTGCCCCTGCTGCAGCTGCCAGGCACTGAAAAAAAGAAAACGAAAAAAAAACAACTCCCCACTAGGGACCCTCAAGCACGAATCAAGCAACTCAACAGCCAGTCATCCATCTCCAGCCCAGCCTCAGCTCCCCAAGGAGCTCCTTTGGCCCTAGCATGCTAATTGCTAAAGCTCCTCCCTCATGTACTGCATATAGCCCACTGCTAGCATGCTAATATTTTAAGTTTCTTGTACACATACAGTTTTAAGCTTTGGTCAAGGAAAGAGAACAAAAAACTTAACTGCCAACCAGCACATTTGAATGGATTCATCAGTTCTGCAGCCCTCTGTGAAAGCCAATCGAATAGAGGTTCTCATTCAAGGCAGAGGACAGTTTAAGAGCCCAGTGCATCAGTATTGCTGGTTTTGCCCTGAACAGAGTCTTTTTACCATGAAGTTTGTTTGCTTGTAAATTTCATTAGCTCACCGTCATGAGTCATTGCTAACAGTTATGTTTATTCCCTATGAGCGTACTGAGGCTTTTCTTTGAAACCAGCAATGCCTCCGGAAAGTACAAGGCTTCACGCTCAGAGTACATCATTGATGATGAAAACACATGAAGTACACCTGGAACAAGCCATTTCTTCTATTCTTGGAAACCACAGAATGACTTATTAAATTTCATCATGTTTTTTTAAGCCACAAAAAAAGTGCTAAAAGATTTCCTTTGCGCCTCACAAGATGGGCAAGCAGTGAAAAAATCACAATAAATGTGTAAGGTGTCCTACCAGTCAAAGGTTTGACATTTGAATGTTACTCACCTAATATTTACTAAAAATAGTAACAAATTCATTTACAGTATGTTCACCATTCGAGTACCTTCATTAGCCATATGTTTATTTGTCACTACTGACTTACAAAAAGCCACCTAATATAATTAGAATTATAATGTGGATCACCAGACAAGTGTTAGGTATTTTACAAGCTATTAAGTGACAGCCTATGGGATTAAACAGTTACCCAGAGAAATTAAAGTTAAAGTACGCCCTATAATCACCATACTACCAGTTAACAGGATGTCAGACTTGTGCTGTTACTTATTCTTTCCGTGTTATAAAAGAAACTTGTTTTATTTGACATTTTCATTTTAGTTACTCACTCAACCACTGTCCAATGCTTAGCAGAAATTAAGAATAGGCAGTTTATGAAAGAAGCGAATAAGTGGTAAAAACCTGTGGTATGCAAAATCTTTTGACTGGTAGTGTATCTTCAGTTAGACACACATTATAACTAATTTATTGGTGGCTGATTACATCTCGCTCATTGTATAACAGTCTTAACTTAAGTAACATGATCTTACTGTCATGAGTTCAAAACATATAGACTCATATCAGGTGACTTAGCCAATGTCCTAAAGCTCTAGGCAGCATTTGGGTCTGTGTTTGGCCTTAACAGTTAATGTAGCATTACTTACAGTTGTGTCAGTGTTGAATATGGAGACGATGTGATAAATATCTCAGGATGACCTCCCTCCTTTCTGAATACTCTTTTCCAACCCGCAGATGTTCTCCCTCTAAAACTTCTCTTGCTCTCTCACTAGCTTTCTATTCATAGCATCAGATTGTTTCTTGGAATCTTCAAAGCAGTGCTTGGCTGCATATTATGGAAAGCATGTGAGCCCTAGCATCCGCTAAGCTAACCAGCTCCAGCGTTCCCCAGTTCCGTTCCCATGCAGTCGCAATTAAATCAACTGTGTCTAGAAATTGTCCCTGCCCCAGTATGTCAACTATCCTTTCGCTCACATATTCCAGTCATTGTGCAAGTGGCCAAACAGGAACAAAGTGTGATGCAAAAGAGACGTTTGATGATATTATTAGGCAGTTGAATGGTGAGGCCTTTGCCAATGAAGCCAGGAGATAGAAGAATAGCAGGCTTGGGGCAAGTGTGGATGCAAATAAGCAAGTGATATAATCTCTTATTTAGAACAGAATTTGCTTTTGCCCACCTTCTGGCATCATGCACCTGTTTCATCTTGTAGTCAAATACTTTGTTTTGTAGTCATAATGAAAATCCTTTTATGCTTTAGTCTCTTGGGGCTCCAAACTCATTACGAATTATCTTTATTTTTTTGCTGTTCTAAACACTTACAGTGCAGTTCTTCTTTAGCGGAGATAACAGAAGAAAGTGTAAGCAGTAAGATAAATGTCACAACACTTCCTATTCTCCTCTCGGTGCGCAGATAAGGCTGGCCACAGATGAAAGCCCCGGCTGAAATAAAACAGGGGGCCGCATTTGTTCTGATCACGATAGCATCTATGCGAAGCGCACAGCGCAGATGCAATGGGATGATAGAGTTGTGTTAAGATGAATGGGAATTCCAACAGAGATCTTCACACTTCAAAGATGTCAGATGTGGGACCAAATAGCAGTCAGTCTTTCTGTTAAAAGTATGGCATGAGGTTTGAGCGCATCCCGTTTGATCTATTCCCTTCATCCAGGAGAACCAAAACACTGCAGGACTGTTTTCCTAAGCACACCTGATTTAGCTCATGAAGGATAAAGGGTTCAATCAGGTCTGTAGTGTGGTGGCCTTCCAGACTGGAGCAGTTGAGCATTGCCCTGTAATATCTAAAAAAATAAGCTTGGATGGTCTTCAAGGGACAGTGAGATGCTTGTGAAAAAAAACGGCGTTGCTATGCAGTGTGAAGTCAATCCAGGTTAAGTTTTATTGTCATTTCAGCCATTTACACACAGTACACAGTGAAACAAAACATTTCCCCAAGACCATGGTGCAATACAAGAACAGAAACAGAAACAGAAACGACACAAGACCACAACTGCAGACAGGACAAAAGAGAGTGCAAGGAAAAGACAAGAGCTACAAAAGAGCCAGAAAAGACAACATTTAGTATAATCGAAAATAGCATCAGTACAAGCCTAAATGAATACAGTATTATGTACTTGGTACTGTGCTGTACTATACTGTACTGTATGTATATAGCTAACTCAGCTCCAAATTTCTTCACATAAAGATGTACATTTGAATGCATAGTTTCCATATCAGAGATATATGCTTAGAACGGCAATGTTTAAGATTTGTTCAAAATCTTTTTGGGGCAAAACTAGGTTGCTAAAATGGACAAGAAACCTTACCTAACACGACTGATGCTGTTATTGAGGCAAGGGACATTAGAGTATTAGAAAAGAAATAATGCATGTAACTATTTTTTTTACTCTGAGATTCGCATTACATTCCTGAACGCAGCTCTTTCTTAGAAACTATGTAGAGATGAGTGTTTTATCAACATTATTTCCGACATTGTGAAGATCTCCTCATCCATCTCAGATCAAGCTGCAGTTCGAATAATTATGATAATTTTTTTAGGATCATTAAAATAATGTTACAATTATCACACAACCAGGCCAAGAGGTCACTTGTAAAGCTTGAGGGCAAAAGGGCTCAGGCCCCTTGAGTCTAACTCTTCATGTGTCTACACTCATTAAAATTGCTATTAATCCCACCTATGTCTTGTTTTGGTTATTTCCTGTGGGCCATCCTTGCATGCGCATTTATACATGCATTCACCAGCCATGTTTCTAGTTCCTAGTATTTTCATTTTTTCCAGTGCTTAGTTCGTAGTTATGTGGTTGCGAACTTGATCTGCTTGGCTTTTGGATTCCTGAGTTATAGACATATCTTAGATTGTATTGGCAGGCTGTTTTCTGACCCCTGCGATGGAATGTGATTATGGCTTGAGGAAATGACCTGGAGATAACCTAAAGATGCTTATGTCCTGCCACATCCCACCCTGTGTTACATATTTACTGACCATTTAGAGGGCCAGTCTCTATGTAGGCTATGCTTCTTTGAAATGCAGAGATCATCTCTCCTCCATTTAAAAGATGTGAAAGATGAAACAGAGCTGCTTGATTGAAAAATCTGCCAGCGGCTCCTAGAAAAGGCTGGAAATGCCAAGAGTTTTTGTTGTGTCGGTGATTTACTGCTCTTTAAATGTTGCCTTTCAGCACTATTGCACTGAAGTCAAAGGAACTAAATGTAGTGTAGTATAGCAGTTCCCTGTGAACCCCTCCCCACCAAAAAACGCAACAAAAAAAATCACAGTTATTTTGAAACAGTAATTCCAGGGTGTTCTCCTGCCGCAGACGTTATGTCAGACAGGATTTAGCGTGTAGTTGCCAGGCAGTTATCTTATCAGAGGTGATTTGTGTCCTCATGTCTGAGTGAACTTATTAAATACAGTGATAGTTTAATTAAAAAGTGCTTCTCATGGAGGCCCAAATAACTGAATTAAAGATAAAAAAGTGTTTGGTAAAGCAGCACTTATCAGCATAGGGAGTGCAACTCATACCAAAATGCCTGAAAAGAATCTTCTGCA
Source organism: Hydrocynus forskahlii (assembly GCA_037974365.1). Classification (NCBI taxonomy): domain Eukaryota; kingdom Metazoa; phylum Chordata; class Actinopteri; order Characiformes; family Alestidae; genus Hydrocynus; species Hydrocynus forskahlii. The sequence goes on from JBBPCX010000006.1 coordinate 7,312,825, forward strand.
TCCCTGGTATGAATAGACCTAAGCAGAGAAAAAAACAGGATACCATGTTCACTCCCCAACCCCCACGCCATTCCCTGGCCTTCTCTGTTTCTTTCACATTTCTTTAAGCTTTAAGAGGTGCGGTAGGTATCAGCCGTAACAAAAACATGGTGTAATCTGATATTGATTTGATCTCTCTCATAGCTCAAACTAGTAGAGAAATCCTGTCAAAAATATACATTCTAAACCACATTTCTACACGCAATATTTATGATTTGTACAGAATGGAAATGTATAGTTGTGTGCACAGTTTTGTAATGCAGAAAAAAATCAGCCACACTTTATATTAAGTGTCTCTAGTAACTATAACCTCAACAATATATGCAACAGTATAATATATGCAACTGGATTACAATAGAATATACGGATAGAATATATGGATTACAATACTATATATACATATATCGTATACTATATA
>JBBPCX010000006.1:7325901-7336713 GCA_037974365.1 Hydrocynus forskahlii
GTTTTTTTTTTTTTGTTTATATATATAAGGTTTCCTGAGTCCATCCAAAAAAATAACCTGTACTATTTACAATAGTATTACTTTTTTTGTCACTTTCTTTGAGTTTCTAGGGCTTCATTATACAGCTTTTTGCCTAATATAAGGATTAATTTAAAATGTATCATAACCTCTGCACCCAGTTAGCCATAATTACCCATAATGACAGTGTCCTAATTGGTGGTTAAATTCATTGTTAGCTGTGTTTATATGCTTTAATCACCTACTCATTTTAAAGAAACTCTGTCAGCACTGTTCAAATGCTTTGTACTGAAGCACAGTGTCAGTGTCAAGAACAAAAAGTTATGCCCACAAGGCCAAAATGACCCACTGTGGCAGGCACAACACAACTGTGGGTGCTTCAGACGTCTGCAGTCCATTTGAATACAACTATATTTGCATAAAATCCAGTAGAATGGCTCTCGCTGTTATAAGTCGTGGACTTCTGGACAGAGCTTGTAAAGGACAGTTTCGAAGTGCAGGCCAGTCTAAGCTGAAACACAGGAGAGTAGTGTAATCAACATGAGGATTAGAGGGCTTTGCAATCATGGCTGTTTATGGCTGATAAATGTACAGTGGGAAATGCTTCAGGACATCCTTGTACATTCTGAAATCCCTCTCTACCAGGTGAATTACTCTGAGAAAACAGTGACTATGACACAAATTGGACTGACCTTTGCCTTACTGATGTTTTGATCATATATCAAGGTAAATAAGAGCTTTTTCTAATGCCACAAGGTTCCTGAGCCAACACTCCCAAGCATATGGCAACATTGTAATGCAGACACTTTTTAGAATTCTGTGATCTTCTGCATGTTTTTGCATTGGACAGTGGTAACCTAGGTGGACCTGTTTTCCCAGATTCTAGCCCCTTTAGCCCCACAGATGAGGACAAACTTATTTTTTTATATTTGTCAAAATGTTGCAGGCACAGAATTTTGTCGCTTTTTCGATGACAAAGACAGTCAATGGTTGAGGGAGTTCATGTCACCTTTGGTAATGCTTGGTGTGAGACATGGTCCACAAATAATATGCAAACGGGACTTAAGAACTAAGTTAAATGAGCCATTGTGAATAGAGGACACTATTCTGGAATAATGTGACTATTCTGGAATAAAGAGGACCTTCAAGAACTTCAAGGATGATACTGAGAAAATGTCGCTGCTCCATCTATAGTTTTGTGCCATTATTGGGTGAATTGTTCAGTCTACTAATGGGCAATTTAATAATCCTGATTTAATAAATACATTTGGACACTTTATCATCAGTCTGCATCCCAGCTCACCAGCCACTCAAACAAAACAACATTTATGTTGCAAGCGAGACTGAAGCCTTCTTATTCATAGTTGCGGACCTGTCATAAAACTAAAAACAAAACTCCATTAGGCTACAAATTCAATTATTGATATGCGAATGTAGTACCCCGTAGTCATCCGTCAGTTTTTATGAGTATGGTCTTTGTTTTTAACTGTACTGAGCTGCTGTTATTAGTGTTTCTTTAGGGAGTTGAGAATTGTTCGGCTACAAACATTAATGTAATGTAACGTCTGTTGCTTAGTAACAAGAGGTTAATGATACATGCTGTCATACATCCAACTAATGTAGGGATCAGAATGTTCACTTGAAATTGTGAGTGCACAGTGGGAGATTGTAGATCCTTCAAAATCACTCCGGAATTACATTTTATGATGTCAGAAAGATGTCTCAACAACGATAAACTCAAAAGTGCCCTAAAATGCCATTTGGAGATCCACTTGGCCACAATGGCGAGTTTTTCAATGACTACATAAAACCAACATGTAAGTAGCTGTATGCAGCTATAAATGGTGGATCCTGGTAAAAGGGCCTCACACCTTAACAAGACCTTCCCACTCCTTAAGTAGTGGATTGTTTTGTTTATTTATGTTATTATTGCTACTGTAAATACTATAAAAGGTACTATTGTTATGCATCTGTATACGCCACACCATACCCTCCTTGTTTTTTGTTGGATAAGAGTGCTGTTGGTACTGGCACTGTGCAGCTTGTTAAACTAAAAGATACAAGTAAGCTGAGAACACAGTGCTGTGCATGGGGATTTGAAACATTGCACATGTGAATGATCTCGTTTAACTCAAAATATAATTAAATTTCTTAAACTGAAGAAAAGAGCAAATGTGTAGAACCTAAACTAAACATTGTGACAGATTGCTTCACTTATTAAAACCGTCAAAAATCCAAGGTATGTGACAGAATTCGCTTTCTAAGTCTGGCTAGCAAACAAAGTTGCTTCTTGTTAACTTTAGATTAGATTTATGCCAGGCCTGAAAGCTTGCCAGACAGAGTAGTAGGAGCCAAGGGGGGGTGAGGTTAGTGTGTTTTGTTATTGTAAGCATTTGGCGTATACCTATGTGATAATGCCTTGGCAGGCCACTGCTGTAGCACCCTTCAGGTGTTGTGATTTTACTCATGTCACCTGGGTAGTGGCAAAGTATGTTTCACTCAAATTAACACTGCCCTGTCAGATTTTAATACACCCCCCCCCCATTCATTCTGTCTAGCTCTGGGTGGGCCTACATACAGGACTTTCAGGTTTAAAGGCATGTCTTTTCACCTTACTTGAGTGTGTCCTCAACTATTCACAGTTCAACCATAAACAATACAAACAAATTCTGCAAGAAAATCACATTTAAAGGTTAGCCAAAAACACACAAAAATAAAAAGTAAATCTCATGACTCAGACTGTGTAATACACCTTATATGCAGCTCTCACAGATCAAACCACAACCCCAGACACTAATGCACAGCTTCAGATCCTCCTGATCCACACAGATGTGGTAGTCGACTGAATGATATTTCTTGAGAGCAGGAGAGAAATAACTCTAAAATGAATAACATATTAACAGAAGACACAAGCGCATTTGAATGGGCGGCAGTGGAGGGATAGGAGATTAAGAATTTTAATAATCTGCAGAACCACGATTCATGACTAATACCACAACATAACAATCTGGCCCTCCAGGGGCGAAGAGTGACTATCTTCATCAAAACACCACACACACACACACACACACACATACACACAAAAGCAGTAGAGGTGGGGAAAAAGATGAGTATGGAATTATCTTTTGTCTGAATATGTACCCCTCCTCATTGAACTTCTATGTTTCTGTGTAATTTATATTCAGCTATATGAGAGAGAGACAGAAAGAGAGCAAGAGATTGTCAAGAATGAAGAAAATGTTTGCATGAAGCATAATTGAGAGAGAGAGAGAGAAAGAGAGAGAGAGAGAGAGAGAGATAGAAAAAAGCAAAAGAGATGGAGAGAGAGGGAAAAAAGAGAGAACAAACATTATATAGAGATAACAGAAGATAAAAGACAGTCAAGAATGAAGTTGAATGTTTACATGAAGCAAAATAAAGAGAAAGAGAGAGAGCAAGAGAAAGAAGGAAAGAGAGAGAGAGCAAGATACGTGCTGTAATCAAGCGTGCATTTCTCACCGGGGACACTTCCTGGAGGATTCAACAGATGTGTCCCATTTAGAACGGTACATCACATTACACACGCAAATGTTATGCTTCCACAAGATTCATGATAGTCTCTCTCTCTTTCCCTTATTCTCTCTCTGTCTCTCTCCTTTCTCTCTGTCTCTCTCTCTCCCTTTTCTCTTTCTCTCTTATTCTCTCTCACTCTCTCTTTTATTCTCTCTCTCTCAATCTCTCTTATTCTCTCTCACTCTCTCACTCTCTCTCTTATTCTCTCTCTCTGTCTCCCTCTCTCTCTCTTATTCTCCCTCTCTGTCTCTCTCTCTGTCTCCCTCTCTCTATCTCTCAGTCTCTCTCTCCCCTTCTCTCTTTTCTTCTCACTCTCTCTCACACTCTCTTTCTCTCTTTCTCTCTCTCTCTCTCTTACTCTCTTTCTTACTCTTTCTCTCTCTCCCCTTCACTTTCTTTTATTATCTCACTTTCTCTCTCTCTGTCTCTCTCCGTCTCTCTGTCTCTCTCTCTCTCTCTCTCTCACTCTCTGTCTCTCTCTCTGTCTCTCTCTCTCTCTCTCTCTCAGTCTCTCTCTCTCTCTCTCTCTCTGTCTCTCTCTCTCTCTCTCTGAAGCAGGTTCTGTGGTTTGGTGCTGAACTCTGTGCTGCCGCAGACTGACAGGCTGGCTCGCTTGAAGAGGAGGAGAAGAAACTAAAGTGGGAGAGGAGTGAAGGATGAAGGGAGGGATGGAGGGAGGACTCGTCTGGGGTGCACATAGAGGTCAGCTCAGCTGCTCCTCCGCCCCCTCAGTATTAGAGAGAGGGGCTGAGGGTCCATGAGAAAATTGCATGAGACGTATTCAGCAGTAATGCAGCCCACACGGCTCACTCTGCATATGAGGCACCAGAGAAATACAATTACTGCATTAATGTCCTCTCTGTGTACTACTGCCAAGGCACAGAGAGAGAGAGAGAGAGAGAGAGAGAGCGAGAGAGAGAGAGAGAGAGAGAAGTGGAGGAACACTGGGATACTGAGAGAAAGGCAAAAAAGGGTCTTCTCAGAGAAGGAGAGACGAAAGGATGAGTGAAAGATACAGAGAAACAGCATTAATCTGCCTGCAGAATGCATGTACAACCAACAGCAGCAGCTCCATGCATGTACACTTTTACATTACTTTTCAATATAGCTAAAAAAGTTTACTTGCAATTTGTCCACTAAAATACATTCTGCTATGAGTACAATCTGCTTCAGAGCTCAGCTTTGTGTTCATCAAATGCCTGAAAGGTTTGAGAGCTAAAGAGAACATCAATAGGGAGACATCCCCAAAAGAGCACTGTTACTAATGTTCATACAGATGATTGTTTTCCCCAGAGCTAAACCTGGTGAGTATTAAATATGTTAACTTATTCCAAACCACCAGAAGAAACATGCCTAATTGTGTGCAGGGACAAGGTGGGACTCCTTTTCTGCCTCAGAGCTTTACATGATACAGAACAGCCCACACTAATGCTAACTGTACTTTTGACATAGACATTATAGAAAAGGCATCACGCCCCTCTACAGCCCCCTGCCCCCCACACACACACACCTGAGAGAAGGAGAGGGAGAAAAGCCAATAGAAAATGTAACCTTTAAAAAAGTTTTACCAAAGTTTTAACCAAAACATGATCATTTTCCACTCTTATTTACTTTAGTTCAAACTACCAACACACTATACTTCAGCACTAACAATTCATAGGTAACTAACTCTACAAGTATTCTTTTTTCTGTTTTTTTTTTTGGTGCTGCCTTGGTTGTCTCGCTTTTTGCTTCACCTGTCTATCTATATCTTCTATATGATCCACTTATGGAAGCAATGGTAAGCAAATCAAAAAATGGACATCCAGTAACAGATTCACACCACTGCCTAGTTACATTCAACAAACCAGAATTGTACCATCTAAAGAGGATGGGTGCTGATTTAATCCCTAAATTGCTGCATACCTAGGCATGGCTGTGACACTTCAGTCTGTCAGTGTGTTTATATATGTCTTGTGGCTTTTAGGCGCAACCGTCCCATAAATGTTATCGACCCACCTGGACTGTCCCAGATACCCACTCTAGCGTTGTTTTTATTACGAATGACCCTTTATGATGAGCATTGTATGTGCCTAGTAAAAGGTTTCCCACTAGTAAAAGTCGCTACAGATCATTAGAGCATAATAGACAGCATTGCTTTCCACAGCTCTACTGATAGATGGTCCCTGCCACATCGCCTGTGTTATGATGCCATTGTTTATGTGTATGTGTGTGTGTGTGTGTGTGTGTGTGTGTGGTTTTAGATCATTGAAAACAAAGGGAAACAAATTGATGCAATCATGAAGTCGCCGGTGGCGTGTCATTTGTGTTGCGAGAGCTCATGGGAATGGTTGGAGTGATGAGTGCCACCTCCACCATCTCTCACACACCGCCACAATAATACCCACCCGCAAACACACACACACACACACACACACACACACACTTCCAAACATACTGCATGGATGCATGGATTCATCTCTGCCAGTAGGGTGTTTTTGCATTCAGAATTGTGGTGTAGAGGTTAAAAAAATTGGCAGCAGAATGTCAGTATGAAGAATATGCTGGAAGACCTGAATGCATTCTCAGAGATGACCAATGTTTCATATTTTATAGTGATTTCAAACCAAAATTGCTTTTAGCTCCTTTACATCTAGGACACAATACTGGGCATATTCCCTACTATTAAAACATGAATGGCTTTTTACTTGGACACCTAAGAATCATTTTCTGTTAGGCCTTGACATCCTACACATGTCACATTACACAGAAAACCAGTCTGCAGAGTTTATGTAGAAGTTACAACAGTTAGTTAAAGGAATTACAGAGATTGATTTGAGCTCATTTATTTTGGATATTTTATGAAATCGTTTTTGAAATGGTATCTCCAGGGAAGAAATGCTTTTTAAAAAGAATGTTATAGAAGCATTTTGCAGAGACAAATATATTAAATAATGTACATATGGTGCTAACTTTATAGGACAAGGGAAAATGTTCGTATGTTGTGGTCTTTTTCTTCAGGCCCTCTTGTAGCCCTTCTTCAGGCAGAATGGAAACGGACTCTGTGTTGAGCAGCTAGAGAGCAATGAGGGTCAAAAGGGGAGGGGCTAAGACCACCCTGCTGTAAAAACTCCTTTCCTCTCCATTAAGAGAGCCATGTTAAGATAAGTGAGACAACAGCAGATTTCTTCATTTTGTGTCAAAATAAAGAAGTGTTTAAACCCATTTAGGACACCTTTATTGACTTTATTGAAGACCACAAAAATCTAGTCTACTTCTGGTGTCATAAAGCACATAGATTTCCACCACCCAAATATATTCAATCAAAGGTCGAACATCAATGTTTAAGAAATAATTCAGAGTGCAAATGAGGAACTTGCAGAACAGGAACGGCGTTTTACGGTTTGGTTTTTTAAACGCCTATAGGTTCCCTCATCACGAAATGTTCACACAATATAAGAGCTTCTGATGTTTTCAAAGGTAACAATGTTGTTTTTATGGCAGTGATGCTATGCTTTGCTTTTTCGTGCACTTTTGCTGGATGAAGTAAGCGCAGCTCAAAGAGGTGATGGCAATTGTTTCCCATAAACAGTTCATGCTTGGCCTGTATGAGCCAGACGCCCTCGGAGGACTATAAAGAGTCTGACTTTCTCGCACAAGCTGCCGCTATGAGGTTCTGAATGCAGGGCCAGTCTATTAGTGACCTGAGGGGGATTTCCCCAGCACTCACTTAACCATTAACCAGTGAGTGTGTGGTGTGGGATATGTCAGGACATGTTTACGAGGCCCTGATAGTGTCTGTGGCCTGCCCACAGAAGCTGCATTTGGTCTTCAGCAGCCAGTGTGGAGACAGATAAGAGCTCAGGCACAGGGCTGAAGCCTGGACGGGAGCGATCTGTGTAAACAGTCGCTAATCAGCCAGCACTGCTAATTCAGTCACAAGCAGACAGAGGAACATTAATGAGTGCTACATTTAAAAACACAGTATCGCCCGGATTTTGCTTATCTGGCTTAAAAGCACTTGATATGAGAACAGTGATGAAATGCATGATTTCAGACCTGTGTACACTGTTAAAAATAAAGGTGCCTGCATTTCCTTACCTAAAATGAATGGCTCGAAGAAAGAGATTTCAGCTGGTGTAGAGCCTTTACATTATGTGGAACATCTTTAAATTTGTATCCACTCCAACATATTTTATCCAGAAAAACTTTAAAGAACCATCCGTTGAAAGTGGGTTTTCTATGGCGCTCTAGTTCTGGAGGGACGGTGTCCAGCACAGTTTGGTGATTTTCCTGCTCCAACACATCCACTGAGTGTAGCATTTGATAGATGAGTTGAATCAGATGTGTTTGACCAAGGAGAATGATGAAGCTAAGCTGGACACTGGGCCTCTAGGACTGGAAATAAAGAACCCTGTTATATGCCAACACACTAAAGAACCTCCTTTGACACTTTTATTTTTAACAATAAAAAAAATGTTTTGTGCTTACCCACTACCACAGAAGGGTCACGATGAAAATGGAAAACAAAGATGTTCTTGTACACTTTGCAGAACTGAGCTAACTTTCACAAGAAGCACTGACCCATCAGGGCAGTCCTTTTGTATTTTGTCCTCTCATCCTGACTCTACTTGCCTTTGTCCTTCACTCTCTTCATGCATCTCCTTCATCCCATTTAAAATATTCAGTCCTATTCTGTCCCGGAACAGATACTGTGGTTTTGAGGAATCGATGAGTAAATAAAGATTGTATTTATTCGACTTGGCTCCATTTCCCGCTAGAACAGAATAACGTGTAGCAGTTGTTGGAGCGAGGGAAAGCTTTATTTAAAATCTGTTTGCCGAGCCAAAGTCATTATTGCACAGTGGCATTTAAACCGAATAAGATATCAAGTTATTATGTAGCTTTCACAGCGCAGAGGAGAATCCAATAAGGAAACACTGTGTTGAAAGAGGAGTTTAATAAAGAGAGGGGCTAACATCCAGATGGCTTAGTAAGCAAAGTTGCTCATAAGAAAGTCGAATTTCTTCTTTTTTCTAAGAAATATGTTGCGGGCATTGCTGGAACTGAACTGAATTATGACAGTGACTGTCATAATTTCTTTACACGTTTCACCCTTCTGTTGTTCGTTCGTTTGTTCATTCTTTCTTTCTTTCTTTCTTTCTTTCTTTCTTTGCTCTATTACTGACCACAGCATTTTGTGCTTGTAGCTTAGTGTATTTATTATAAAGCATTTTTAGAGGATTTTATGGTGTTTTATTTTGACTATTACATTATATTTCATATTGTGCTTGTGTTTATATCTCTGTGTGTCTGTGCAGTCTTAGTATAAGCAATTTCCTCTGGGATCAATACAGTTTCATTATTCTGATTTTGATTGTTTTGTTTTTTCTTTCTTTCTTTCTCTCTCTCTCTCACTCTCTATCTCTCTCTAGCTTCCATATGTTTGGTCATGTTTCACTACAGAACAGAAACTGCAGTCCCTCATTTTTGAGAAACCGATAAGGACTGTGAATGTAGCCCAGCCTGGACTGTATTGCACTCATGATACCCCTGCTTTCCTGTTTTCCCCAGCATCTCTCCTCTGTATCAGTGTCTTTCAGCAGTGTGGCGTTCAGACTACACCAGATGCCACCTTATCAGACCCCCTGGCTGTGACTGAGACCAAAAAGATCAAGCTAGATCACGCCCCCCTGCTCACACACACTCACTGCTCTCTCATGGCAGCACACCACACACTCTGGCTCATTAAGTGGAAAGGAATTAACCAGTGTCTGTCTGTCTCTGTCTGTCTCTCTCTCTCTCTCTCTCTCTCTCTCTCACACACTCACACTCACACTCACTCACACACACTCACTCACACACCCACACCCACACACAAAGCTTTGTTTGTATACCGTCACAGGGTATGAGAAAATGCTAAATACTAAATACACTGTTCTAGATGTATTCATATGCCAATTACATACTATTACACTTTACAACACATTAAAAAGTTGTTTTACTTAATTCACACTGTTGACTCTGTAGCTAGTTGGCAGGGTTTTTTTTTATTTTTCTGTTGATGTATGTGTGAAAAATTCGGTCACTGTTTGAATGACATTCTGAAATTCCTAAACTTTTTAGTCGACTGCTTTAGTCCACTGTTTTTGGTGGACTCTTTGGTAAATGCACTAGGAGAACCTTATAAAAGCTTTATGTTTATATTTTGGATACTTTCCACAGAAGTGCAGCATTCAAAAGTTTTCTCGTAAAAACTGACAAAAGAGTACATAGACATTTATTTTTTGATCACATTTTTATTTATTTCATTTGAGCAAGAAGTATGACGACTGATGCTTAGCAGCGCTTATTAATGCTGCCTCTCAATAATGCCGCTCAATAATTCTCTCATTCGTCCTAAATATAAATGCATAAATAGAACCTTATATGTTTAATTTGGAAATTATAGATGTTGGAATACCGTCAGGCTTCTTTTTTCTGACTTTTCAGGTAAAATCTTAGAAATTAGACTAATGTGTGTAGCAATGTGATTTTTTATTAACATGTAAGAATGAAACATCATGCCATGAAATGTGCACACACAAGTCTTGTACAGCACTGATACTAACTTGATTACTCGAGAACATGTCCATTGCTGAGGGAACTGATCAGGACTGGGTTTCCTGAAAGCATCTTAGCACAAAAATGATTCTTAAATGTTACATCAAACAGCTCACTGAACTCTCTCACCGCCAATAAGGGTGATCCGAAGACTAAGATGCTATTGGGAAGCTGGGCCCATTCCATCAGTCCTGAAAAGAGCCCAGTAACACTGAGATAAGTAAGTCATCAGAGTCATTTATCAGGCTATTCAGACTTTAGCAGGAATTTCAGCTGTTGTGAAAAAGAAACACTTTACCACTTTGTCACTCCCTGTTTTCCACAACTCTTGTTCTGAAAACATTCAAAAACAAGTATGCGTGCATACACACATACATACACACACACACACACAAACCCAGACTTAAAGACAAACATACAGGGCACAGTCATTTACGCACCCATATACTTAGACAAGCACGAGCACATAAGCACTCACATTCCACCCTTATCTCAGAAGATATTGCACACATAGCATCCAATAACACCCTTTCTAATGATGAATGTAGCCTCTGTCAAAGTGCCCCATTCTTTAAAATGACCTACACCAGCACTGGGAGGTAAACATGTGTAAATTGTCCAGCTGTAGCAGCTCTTCCACTCTCCCCCCCCCACCCACAC
>JBBPCX010000006.1:7347106-7359481 GCA_037974365.1 Hydrocynus forskahlii
ACCACACCCCACATCACCCCACCCCACCCCACACCGCACCGCACCACACCATCCCACCCCACTCCACACCACCCCACCCCACACCACACCACACCACACCACACCACACCACACCGCACCACACCACACCACCCCACCCCACCGCACTGCACCACACCACCCCATGGCACCGCACCGCACCACACCACACCACACTGCACCACCCCACCCCGCACCACTCCACACTGCACCACCCCACACCATCCCACGCTGCAACACACCACACCACACCACACCACACCGCACCACACCACCCCTTTGTTATTTATTAATGAATATAACCACTTCATAGATTCAATTCTCAGGTAAGGGTGATGCAAAAGATTGTAATGTTCAACACAGAAATAAAAGTGGAAACTGCTTAATTCATAAACTAAAGTTTTAATATGGCATTGCAACTGCATTATGTTTTTCACTTATGCTGCACTAAGAGGGATGGAGTTTGGCCTTTGAGCATTCGGGTATAATCTACAGAAGTGGTCACTGCCCAACTACAGACCTGTTTTAGCTTGTTTTTTTATTATTAGGGGTATTATGTATTGGCCACATTCTGATTTAAAAAGCAAATCAATATAAATTAATAAGACATCCCCCTCCTGGGCTTCTGTTGGTGTAGGGTGGGGGCTGAGGTGGGGGAGTTGCATTGCCACCTGTTGCAGTAATAACTGGCTAAACAAAGTGTAAAAGAGGTGTGAGAGCAAGAAGGTATCCATTTTCCTGGTCGTTTTTGATCTTTTGCTAGACTGCCTGATTCCAGTAGGACTTCCTCTATGCTCGTAGAGAGGTGACTGCAGTGCCGTCTCGATTTCTCCCTCTCTCTGCACTCCTTCACGCTCTTCTCTTACTTCTAACAGATCAAAAAGTGAGTCCTCTCGTTTGCTTACTGCCTGCCTGTTGCCACCAGGGAAATTTTTCAAAGGCTGAAAGCTCAGAAAGTGATTTTCACAGCGAAAAACAAAACACAAAAGGCAGCCATCCCAGCAGACTAAGCAGGTGCTGCTCTGCCTCAGCAACAATTTTAATCGACCTACATAACATTTCTCCTCTGCCTTCCCAGCACTGTGTTTCTGACGTTTGTGAAGTTTGCTTCAGAGTGGTGTGAACTGCATGCGAATGTGAGACCCTGGTACTACAAGACACTGCTTTATTATTAGCCTGTATCAGAGTGTGTAACGGAATATGAATCACTGGGATGCATCTTCATGTCTCTCGTGATGCTGTTGAGTCACAAACCCTAACAAATCCAATTAAACAATGGCAAAGGCTTACACACGGTCTGAGCCATGTGTGGATCACCTGATGAAGCATCAAAGATTATGTGGCTTCTTTTGGTTGTTTTATGTTATGATTATAAAAATGTTAGCGATCTGAGCAGAGAAAGTCTGGATATCAACACCCTCCCCAACCCCATACACCCCAATCAGCCATAACTTCAAAATCCCCATGCCTAATAGTGCGTTAGTCCCCCCTCATGACGCCATAACAGCTTTGACCCGAAGGGGCATGGACTCCACAAGACCTCTGAAGGTGGGACTTGGTATTTAAGACATTAACAGCTGACCCTTTAAGTCCTGTAAGTTGCAAAGTAAGACCTCTATGGTTGTATTGTAAATTGCTTTGCATAAAAGGGTCTGCCAAATGAATGTAATGTACTGTAATGTAATGCAATGGATCAGACAAGTTTGTCCTGCACATTTCATAGAAACTCAGTCAGATCTGGGAAATTCGGAGGTGACAAGTTTGTCCTGCACATTTCATAGAAACTCAAATCAGATCTGGGAAATTCTGAGGTGACATCAACATCTTTAACTGTAAACACATTGATCTGCCACAACATTAAAGCCAGGATGCACTAAGGGAAGAGTTCATTGTCATATACAGATAAGAATGGAACATAATTACCAGTAATGAAATTCTCTAAAAAAACACAAGTAGAATAAATTAAAGTAGAGTAAAATAGTAAAAGTATTCTTGTAGTAAAATAAATAGTAGTACCAGACAAGGTCTTTCACCTCTCCCCCTAAGTCTCAGTCTCTCTTCCCTTTTCTCTCTGGTTCTTTTTCATTTGTCTGCCTCACTCTCTCATTCTTTCTCATAAATGTGTATTCGTTGGTTCATTCTTTCTCATCCCTCCTTTATTCTTTCTCTCTCTCAATCTATATCGCACTCTCTTTCTCATATGCATATATACTCTCTAATAGGCATGCATTCGCATACATTCTTATTTCATAGCATTTCTTTTTCTTTCTCTCCCCTCCTCTGTCTCAGTCTTACTCTGTGTCTCTCATTCTTTCTTTTATACTTAAATATGTACTCACAGTTTTCTTCCTATTCTCTCCTCCTATGTTCACTCTTCTTTTCTTTCTCTTTTCTTCTTATTGTCTCTGTCATTCTCTCATTTTTTATCATATGCATGCATACTCTCTCTTGTTGTTATTTCTTGTATTTTCTTCTCTCTATCTCTCTCTCTCTCACACACACATACACATACACATACACACACACACACACACACACACACAAACACACACACACACAAACAAACACACACACACACACACACACACATTCTCTCTGTTGGGATCTCTCTCTCTCTCTCTCTCTCTCTCTCTCACTCACACACACACACACTCACACACACATATACGCACAAACCCAAACTGACTGCTTCATCATTAATTCACAACTCATCGGCTGCACCTCCCTCTCTGGAGTTGCCTCCATATCTGCCTGCTAGGTTATGCATATTTATACATGCATCCGCTCTGCTTCAGCACATGTCATGGTGGCGAATGTTTCTCTTTCTAATGAAGGCGTTCTCATCTTTCTGTTTCTCTTCCTCCCTCTCTCTCGTTCTCCTCCCACGCTGCAGCCGTATCTGTTTGAATTAGGGAAGCCCCTGAAAAACACTACTGTTTGCACTCTTGTCAAAATGTGGTGGCAGCATTCCAGCTAACAATGCTAAGCTAATTCCTCTCACATTTCTTCTCACCTTCTCCTCTGACCTCCGGGGACGCTTTGATTTTCTTCTGCCTTGATCTGCTACAGTCGCCCTCGACAGGAAGCAACAAGCACAACGTGCCATGAGCTTTACAGGTAGATGTACAGAGTAACTGTAGTTACTGCAGTAGATCAGAAACTGCACACATACCAAATTATGACTCACTAAATGTTAAACACACACACACACACGCACGCACACACACACACACACAGGCCCACGTACACACAATTACTCACAATGTCAGGATGTGAAGTCATGTATAAATCCCATATCATCACCGTCATCACTGTTTCTTGTTTTTTTACCCGTTCACATCCTTTTTTGAAAAGCAACAGCCGTCCTATTTATTGTAGGTTTTATATTTCAAAATGGTTCCAAATAATTCCACAAAATTTCAAAAGCTAAGTAAAAGCAAAGTGACCTGTAAAAAGTTCACAAAATTTATTGTCGATTTTTTGGGTAAAAATAAGTATTTTACACACACACACACTCACACATATATGTATGTAATTATAAATAATTAAATTATAAATTCCTTTTTTTGGAACAGCAAAAGTATGTAAGAACCTATATGTAATGATAATATTCAGTGTTCTGTCTGTCACATTTTCATTTAGCTTTCCAGCAAAATCAGGACATACTTGTACAAAACACACACACACACACACACATACGCACACAGTGTGCAAGGTGCGTACTTGTGCCATCCAACCATGCTGTGAATGTGCGAAAGTGTTTTCAGGGTAAATAATTACAGACAGCTGTCAGGAGTGTTAACGGGAATTATGTCTGCTCTCCACTGCTTTCTTCAGACAAAGAAACAGTGTGAGTGTGGAAGTGTAAAAACCAGTGTTTTTAAATGAAACAGAGCTTAAGTCTCCTTAGTTTCCTTCCTCTTCTCTGTCAAATAGAGAAGTGATGCTCCAATCCCCATCCCAGCTAATTAACCACCAAGCTGCAAAAAATCAACTACGGTAAATGTCTGACTCTTTCTGTGTCTTTTATTATTAACGTACTCTTTGAAGCAAATTGCATTTACTGGCTACACGACTCCATCGTGAATGGTTTCTGAAACGTGCGGGCTGACTGGGGAAGAAGTTCTTTCTCCAAGCTTTAGTGTTGGTAGAAACCCGATCAGCTTAAAGCACACTGAGAAATGAATGTTTTGCCATAGAGGATGGCTTTCTGTGGCTAATAAAGAACGCTGTGAACTTCTTATAAATCGCACTGAGATTTACGAAATGATTAGAGGGGCTTCTTCACATTTATGGAAACACACAAGCCAGCCTTTGAAATTCTGCCATTTCCTGCGACGGTCAATAGTACCTGTCACTCACATTTATTGGTTTTGTATGATGTCATTCAAACCAAAATGTACATGGACATTAAAGGCTCTCCACGGTAAATAATATTTTATTAGCAATAATGGTCCGAAATCTTAAAAATAAACAAACCATCTCCATTCAGCCATGGCAAATTAAACATGAGCTCAAGACTGGCATCCAGCACCCTCTCATTTTGGAAGAAGCTGGAAATATGGCTTTTACTGAGTTACTCTGGATGTCTGGAACATTAAAAAGTAGGCTTTTGTCAGGAGAAACTTGCAAGCATACGGTTGACTTGTAAATAAATATGAAATTATAAGGGAGGTCTGTATGGAATGAATTAACACCTGCTTTGCTTTTTGGGTGGTAACTTTGAATAATGAAAGAACTGGCAAATTAACGAAATCAACAGGGCTGCTCTCCGTGGCAAGAAGTGCTTTTGTTCACAGCTAATTATTCCACAGGAATGTATTAAAGATTACTCAGGATACGCAGGAACAAATCCTTTAAATGGGCTGCACATTGTTCCTGCACAATCACCATCATTTCAGATATAGCTGCGGTAGACCTTGTGAAATTACTCAGTCTTATTGTTCCAGGTCCGTATTACCCTCCAGAGACATCACTCTACTTCCAGGCCCTGATGGAAAAGCCTATAGCACCCCTCTCTCTCTCTCTCTCTCTCTCTGTCTCTCTCTCTTTAACATGCTATCTGCAAGACGAGTGTAATTACCAATAGTGATTGGTCATAAACGGATGTGTTTCTTTGTTCAGGAAACATTTCATTACTGGGTTGTGATGGAGCCTGTTAAATTGAAGTGCTTTTTCCAATCACATCAAAGTAAATGTGTGCATCGGGACTGGCTTGTCATTTGTGTAAAGTCTGAGTTTTATCTCCATTGAAGTTTTATCCTGTGATTTATGGGGTCATGCTGTTGCCCCCTTTGAGAGTGTTTTTCATTCTTTTGAGAGGAACATCTGCCCAGGCAGCCCAAACCTGAAAACAGGCCTTTCAGAAAACAGGCACAACCGAGGTTAGGCCTGATCATCATATCTTTTGAGTTCTCCAGGCAAGTCCTGATGAGCACATGCTGACCAAAGCTTTCGTATTTCCTCTGTGCAAAAACACAAAGGTCAGCGACGTGAACTGGCCACATGTGGAGACACTAACAGATAACCTGAGAGGTCAGCTGACCCAGTGAAACATCAACCACAAACCAGGAACTCTTTGGTCCCATAGAACCCTGATAAGCACTTTTCCTTACAGCCATTAACAACTGAGACCTACAGGGCACTCTGTCTTTTATTCCAGATCAAATTAGGTGTCCATTTGACACTCTCATTATCTCAAATGTATGTGCTTCACTTATTCGTTAAACTGGTTGACTGGTTTATAGTACTAAAGAAATTAACTTATTCATTTGAAATCATTTGAAATGTCCACCAAGTTTTTGCATAGTTCTGCAGATTTGTTGAGATGTAATTGAAGTCATTTAGGGCTGGTTTCCCAGACAGGGATTATGCCCAGCCCGGGACTGCACTGTGTCCAGAATGGGGATTTATCATTGAAAGAAAAATTTAGTCCAGTGTGGGAAACCAACCCTTAGAGCCTTTTGATGTGGAACGATGTGGAGTGGAGAGACTAACAGACTCTTTATTTACAGTGGTGGGCAACGAAACCAGGGGTCTCAGTGTCGACAACACAAACATAGCCAGATTATTTATTATCCAAAACCACTGGTAAATCCACACTTGTCTTTTTATACATAATGGAACATGTAAAGTGGTACATTCAGGGGAATTTTTTATTATTTTGTCTTACAGCACCCGGCATGACCCTTTTTCCCATGGAAAAATAGGCCAACAAAGTTTGGAACAAGGTGTGTCTCCGAACCAACATTAAACAGCATGTCAGGCCTTGGACAGCACATTAATGCCTGCTTCATGTAATAACTGTGTGTTGTAGCTTTTAGTGGCATTAAACCCTTCAGATATCTGGTTCCTATTAACACAATTCTGTTTCTGTTTCTCTAGAATGGAGCATTTCTTACTAAATATATTTGAGTGTTTCTGCAGTTTTATTTTGACTTATTTTATATGGTTTTTGTTTATGTGTTTCTGTGTGTCTGTGTAGTGGTAGCATAAGCAGTTTCCTCCAGGAACAACAATGTTTTCCGATTCTGATTAATTTCACGTCAAATCATTCTAAATAGATCTAAATCATTTAATGACTGCACAGTGTGATTACTGCAGGAAGCTCAGTCCAGAGCACAGGGACTGTCCATTCGAGCAGGACTCCGCCTGCAGGCTGGACTCTCATCTCTCCCTCTTTCGCTCTCTGTCTCTCTCTACCCTTCCCTCTCTCCTCTCTCTCTTTCTCTCTCTCTCTCTCTGGACCCTCTCTCCCACGCCCTCTTTCACTTTGGACTCTCTCTCTCTCTTTCTCTCTGCTGGCCATGTAGTGATACTGAGCTGCTGCTGCTTTTCTTGAAATCAAGAATAAAGAATATGCATGTAAACTGATGAAGTGGACTGTAACTGGGCTATTTAATGCATTAGAGACGTTGTGCATTATCAGGTGATGTCAGACATACACGTGCTCCTCTGCTGTCCACACTGATTTGTCAATCCAGGCAGGTAGCAAATGCAGGTCTGAGTACTGGACCGCGATCCCACTTTATTCCTCCTCCTCCTCCTCTCTCCAGCCAGACCTCCTATTACAGCCTCGTTACCAAACCTTGTCCTTTGTTTTTTCCAGCTAATTAGTGAGGATTGTGAGTAATTTCACGCCTTATCGCATGCAGAAAGATATAGAACTATTTGCCATTAGCTCGGTTTATCAGTCCCCATACATTCCGCCTGGCAGTCTTATTGCAACAGTCGAGCCCAGGACGAGCGCTCGTTTTTGTTTTTTTCCCCTCCAACTCGTTTAACACTCAGTCACGCCCCCTGCGGCTGCGATTGGCTAATCTTGTTCCCTTTACTGAGCTATGATTGGTTCGTTATAATCCCACCTATTGAGAGGGCAGCGTCTCAGAATGAAATATTGACCAATCTGAATACAGGAGGCGGGGAAACAAATATCCAATTAGAGCACAAATGGGCGTGGTCTGTGTCGATACAGGTGGGGCGAGAGAGTCCAGCTATAGACCACCGATCTAAACTCTCATATCTCACTTTCTGGCTTGGCTACAGTTATAATATTATTATTAATAATAATAATAATAATAACAACAACAACAACAACAACAACAATTGCTGCCTGTATACATTTTCAAACCAGTAAGGACACTCATATTTGTAGTCAGTGGTGGGCTGATATCTCTCTCTCTCTCTTTCTCTCTCTCTCTCTGTGTGGGTTGGGCTCGACCCCTCCACTGATGGATGCGTTCGAAGTTGATAAAGACTGAGTGACCGTGAGAAGAGGCACCTGGCACTGCACAGTCTCGTTCGGGAGGAGTGTGTAGAGTGTGTGTCCGTGTGCTGGTAGAGGGGTTTGGATTATACCCGCGCGCTCCTCTCTCTGGATTATTCTCTGGATTCAGAAGGCAAGTGTGGACTGATTTGTTGGCTCTTTATTCAGGACAGACACGCAGCGGTGAGGTCGGAGTGATGCTGTTGTTGTTTGTTGTTGCTGATGTTGTTGTTGCTGTGTTCTTGGTGTTTCTGGGGCACTTTGCTCCACGCAGCACCTCTGCTTTGCGCGCGTGCATTGATGTGATGGAGAGAAGGTACAGGGGGCAGAACGTGTATTAACAGTAACCGGTGTGTGTGTGTCTCGTTCTGAAACACGTTTGGATCAGTGCGTGCCTGAGGACTCGTGCGTGGACCTGCGTGTCTAGCGTTTTAGTACAAATCTTTTTAAAGAACACACAAACACCTGGGAGGACAGACTGCGATCCCTCACCCTGAACACACACATCCCACAAACGCGCGCGCGCGCTCGCTCGCTCACCGTGTTCCCACGGACGCGATGAGGACCGGCCGCTCCTCGCGCTCGGTTGTGTGGAGGGCGATGTGTCAGCACACACACCACACACACACCTGACACACACCTCATACACAGTTCACACATACCTCATACACAGTCCACACACACCTCATACACAGTCCACACACACACTGTACTGCCCTTAAACAACTCACCTGGACCCCCCTGTCCTGACCAGGACTGGCAGTGAGAGAGACGAACAGAACGAGGAATGAAAGTGCGATCAACAAGCAAAAAGTAAAGAACGAAAGGTAGAGAAAGAAGGAAACGGAGGGATGGGAGAAACGGGATAGGCGAGAGAGCGAGAGAGAGAGAGAAGCAAGTTAGAACGAGTGAAGCAATAGAGAAACAGCAGAAAGATGAACAGAAAAAAGCAAGGGAGAGAGAAGAATGTTCAGAGAGCGAGAAACGAGAGAAAAAGGGAGAGAGAAAGACAGGAAAAATGAAACGGAGGGACGAGAGAAACAAGATAGGTGAGAGAGAAATAGAAATATAAACAGAAACACGGAGAACGATAAACAAAAATAAGCGATAAAGAGAGAGAGAAGCAAGAGAAGCATAGAGAGGCGAGCACGGGAAGGAGAGAGAAGCCAGGGAAAGAGAACACTAGAACATTTATAGATAGAGAGAAAAGCGAGAAATGGCAAAGAGAGAGAAAGAATCGGGAGAAGGAGAAAGAGATGAGCAGGGGAAAGAGAGCGAACACCAGAAGAAGAACAGCAGAGAGAGAGAGAGAGAGAGAGAGAGAGAGCACCAGACGAACGTACAGAGCGAGAAACAGCAGAAAGGAGAGGGAGATAGAGGAAGGCGAGGGTCTTCAGGCTGGTCGCGGGTGTGTGTGTAGCGGGCTGTGTGTGTGTGACTGCAGTAGTTTTGTTTGAGGGGAGTCTCCCTGTTTAAACCTCTGTTGGATTTATTTTCATATGTCTCTCTCTCTCCCTCTCCCTCTCTCCCTCCCTCTCCCCCTCTCTCACTCTCTCTTCGTCAGCAGCAGCTCCTTCCTCTGCCGCTTCAGTCTTAAACAGAGCTCACACACTCATGCTCTCTCACACACTCTCTCTCTCGCTGCTGTTACACTGAAGGATTTAACGACGTCCGACTTATTGTGGCTCTTATGTGTGTGTTTCAGGCTGCACGTGTGAGTGTATGAGTGTGTGAGAGAGTGTGTGTGTGTGTTCTGAGGGACATGGCAGCCCCGCAGCTGGAGAGAGGAGCTCGGCTGGATGAAGAGGAGCGAGAGAGAAGCTGAAGGGCAGGATGAGAGAGAAATGAGAGAAACCTGAATACCACGCAAGCTCACGCACACACGACCCCCGTAGAAAGGCGTGCGATTTTTTCTATTATAATTTCATTTTCTTTCATTTACTCTTTTTCGGTCCCACCCAAAGACGCCGCTCCGGTGAAAGGGAATATTAAGGATTTTTTTTTCTTTATTCTTTTTCTTTTTTTTTGCGTTTTTTGGGACTTTTTTGCGCAATTCCTGCTCCAGCCCTGAGCGCGAGGATGCGTTGTTGTGGATTAACGCTCGTGCTCTTACCAGGACTCTTGGTGATCGTGAGGGCTTTCAAAGGTGGTGAGTACGAGCATCATTTCTGTTTTCACTCTGTTATTGAAGAACATCTCTGTATTATTAACGCACAGGCTCCTAGACCACATTATAATCCTCAGACAGGGTTAGAACCACAGCCCCAGTTCTCACACCATCATAAAAACACGCATCCCCCTTTATAGACCTATTAGACTTATTATAGAGGACAGCACGTGCTTTTACATGCTATTTTTTCTCTAGTTGTCATGCTGAGCAGCCCTCATTCACTATTACTTAACCTGATGTGTGTGGGATATTAGCAGCAGACGCTGGATCTTTAGCTGATTATTATTATTATTATTATTATTATTATTATCATCATCATCATCATCATCATCATCATCATTATTATTATTATTATTAATAACAATAACAATAACAATAATAATAATAATGAAATTATTTAGGCTTTGCTGTAGAATGGAAGGAGTTTGTTTTTAAACTAATTATTAGTTTTAAAATTGCTTTCCACCCCTGTAGTGGTAAATTTATGTACTTTCCCTACTCTACATGGATTGGTGGATTTATTGTCCAACTGTAGGTAAAACTGTTGATGGCAAAAAAAGAAAGAAAAAATAAAAATAAAAACTTGATGCAGGAGGCTGTTGGCTGTTTTTCACTGTTCTAAAGTTGTGAAAAAAGTTAAAGTTAAATATCCATGTAGAAAACCAGAACCCTGTATATTAGCAGGAATGGCCAATGGAAAAAAAGTTATAAAGTTTGAATATTGTTTGAAGTTTGAATATTACTACTATGATCATTTTTAAGATTGTGAGCTTTAATCGAACCCCAGAAAGCCTGTAGTTATGGCCGGAGAGGCGGTGCAGGCTTTAAAGTTATTATTTTTATTATTACTATTTTTTTTACTGCTAATACTAGTGCGAACACAACTTCCATTACTAATACTACTAAAAATAATAATCATATATATACATACATTTTTGTACATGCACAAGCTCAGTGAAGTTGTGTTGATCGTGATGATTTGAGGAATGAAAAGCGTTGTCATGTATCACCAGAGTTCTCTTCATAATAACATACTCACTATAATATTGCCTAAAGACGCGCGAGACTAAAACTTCAGGCACGTGCACAGAGACGGCAAGCTTTTATTACAGTCATCTGACTGGCCAACTGTACAACAGGCAGTTTAAAGTATTGGACATATTTGGTTTTGCACTTCTCTCATGAGCTCCCATGTGCTCCGTGTGTGTGCGTATATGTGTGTGTGTGAATGTGTCGCGTGCCCTGTTGCTGCAGATAAATGTGGCTGGAACATCAACATCACCAGCGCCAACTACCTGACCTCTCCAGGCTACCCAGCCTCCTACTACCCCTCTCAGAAGTGTGTGTGGGTGATCACGGCGCCTGCAGCCCACCAGAGGATCCTCATCCACTTCAACCCTCACTTCGACCTGGAGGACCGCGAGTGCAAGTGAGTTGCCACGTGCACGAGCTCCACCTAGCGACCCTTCGTTCACCCTCACCCACACCGCTTGTTTGGCTTCAAACACCAATGCCCACTTCTTGTCCCAGCCTTAAATCATGAATAAACCTGCCTTTTGGTTTCTAATTCTCCTTATGTTGTGGAATTTTAAATGGCACAGCTCTTGCATTGTATTGGATGCAACTGACACAAGGTGGAACGGATGATTTGAAAAAGAAGAAAGCAACTTTGAGGTTTGTGATGAGGGCTTAAAGGAGAACTAAGATTCTGTTTTTCCAAATTTGCACAGTATTCAGCATTCCAGATCCAGTTTATGAGAGGAATGGTTCATTTCTGAGACTAGACAAGTCGAGTTATTTTATCCAGTCCAACACTAGCAGGGAGCATGTGTTCTGGGATTTCATGAGCAATGTTGATCATAAAGAAACATTATGTTTTCATTTTGGGATTATTTTACCTATTTTGCCTATTACTCAGCCAACATTAATGGATTAATATGGGCATCTCAAGCATCAAGCATGACCATGTCAAGCCAAAACATTCTGTGATGTAGCTTTAAGGACGTCTGGTTCCTATCACCAATGCTGTGAACAAAGTGCTTTGTGTCAAATGAGTATGTTTTTGTGTTTAGAAAGAGAACATTTGAAAAAGTTAGTAGAAATTGTCTTTAAATAAGTGCTTTTGGTTCTAAGAGTGTTTGTAAGCCCTGCTATTAGGTCACCTGTGGGTGTACTTACTGCTTGAAAGGAGGGTTTTTGAACAGTTAAGCGATGTAGACACATCCTATAGAAAGATGATTTAGGGAATGACATCATAATTCAAGATCTGTTGTGTAAATGGTGGGATAGATTATCTAAACACTGTGTGTAATGTGAGTTGGTGCATCTCTCTTCCTCTCTCTCGTTCTCTCTCTCTCTCTCTCTCTCTCTCTCTCTCTCTCTCTCTCTCTCTCTCTCTCTCTCTCTCTCCCTCTCTCTCTCT
>JBBPCX010000006.1:7383284-7398183 GCA_037974365.1 Hydrocynus forskahlii
TCTCTCTCTCTCTCTCTCTCTCTCTCTCTCTCTCTCTCTCTCTCTCTCTCTCTCTCTCTCTCTCTCTCTCTCTATCAGGTACTGAATGCTCAAGAAACTTCACCTCTAAGAGTGGAGTCATCAAGTCTCAGGGTTTCCCAGAGAAATATCCCAACAACTTGGACTGCACCTTCATGATTTTCGCCCCCAAGTTGTCGGAGATCATCCTGGAGTTCGAGAGCTTTGAGCTGGAGCCCGACACACAACCTCCCGCGGGGGTCTTCTGTCGCTACGACCGCCTTGAAATCTGGGATGGCTTCCCTGGAGGTACGTCACCATAGTGCCACTCTGTAGCTTGTGGCCTCTGTCTAGGTGGTGAAACAAAGTTGCACAGCATTGTCCAGTGTATAGGCTTAACCAAGGACCTCATATCAGGTCAATAATTCAGTTTTATTAATAGTAATTTCTTATCAGTTACTAAATAATAGATTAATGACTGGATAACCTTAGAGATTATTCTTGTGAATTCATACTAGATCAAAGTGTATGAGAATAATACTCATTCTCCCATCATACACACACACACACAGACACACTCACTCTGTGGGATGTCAGCCATTTGAGCTGCTGCCACTCTCTACCTCCTAGAATTTTATATTCTTTAGACTGGGCCATATTAACACAACTGAGACATTGTACTTCCTCCACTATATATTGGTCTAGAGGTCAGTGGGGTGACCTTGTCCTTGTGAATATGCATGTTTATCAGAGTGAGTAGATGCTATCATTCTCTAACAATGCAGTGTGATTGATCTCTGGGGAGAATGGAAGGAAACTCTGGCCCTAAAACAGCACCGTGCGAAGCAAAACCAAACAAAACCCCTTTCAAACCAGGGTCCACATAGTGGAGGCCTTATCTGAACTCTCCCTGATGCACTAACAGGACTTGCACACACAAAATACTTGTGTATACGCACACACACACACACACACACACACACACACACACACTGGCCTATATTTAAATTCTCAGAACATTGCTGGTGTTCTAGGATCAGTTCTTTTCCTCAGTGTACGCTTTTAATTGGACATCTTGCATGAGTGGTCTTCCACAAAGACTGATAAATACAGACCATTCTCTGTTTTCTGTAATAGAACAAGGAAAGGGTTTAGTGTCTGGTTGGAATTAGCTAGCAAGCTAAGGCATCATTAAACAATATACATTAAAGCGACTGCTTTTCAACCACTTAAATGCTTCACCCATTCTTTGCTCCTATAACCAAACAGCCATTTTGCCTTGTTTTCCATATTATTATTGCTTGGGAGTGTAAGGGGTTATGGATAAATTACCAGTCACTCATTAAAAGTGTTTCCTGAGGAAGTCACAGATTTGAAGGCTGCGTTCCTTTCTTGTTCATCTAACTTGTGAAAACTCCTACAGGGCTCGAACAGGCAGCCTGGCATTAAAGTTGAAAATAAGGCCTGTAAATACTTGAAGAGTTTCTCCAGATTTCACGTTATTATCACCTTCTTTATTTTTAGAGGTGGAGAAGCACACCGAAAGGTACCACCTCTGACAGAAAAATGGGAGTTAGAGGTGAAAAGAGACAAAATGCCATTCACTCATATGATGAAAGGAGGGCAACAATACAAACCGTATTCAGCACTGAAGTTGTAATTGAAGAAAATGGCCATCAGAAAGAAAGTGCAGGTTTTATCAGAGATCTGCGAGTCGTCTGTTCAAGGACATGAAATAGACAAATTACTCTAGTAGGTCATTGGGGCTGTATGTGTTCTGCCACACAGAACCGGGGGTAAGAGGGGATGAGGGAAGTGGAAAACAGGGTTTTAAAGGCAAGACTGGAGGCTCTGGGGTTTTGGCCACTACTTGTTTCCCCTGACTCAGACGTGAGCTGCATTACCTGTGGAGCCACACCGATCAATAGTGCATTAGCGTGGAAAGGCTGGGAGGCGCGAGACAGGTTTCCCATGGAGCTCCAGGGGCAGAAGGAGGGGTCATCCCCCACTTCACTGCCCACTCTTGAAGCAGATTTACAGGCCTGGAGAGCGAGCACCTGGGGCTGCCGTTTCAGGACACGGTTTAAGTTTGCGCCCCCTACTGCTTACAGTTAGCTAGTTATTTTGACTACCTGCTCATATCCGGTTATTATCTAACTGAGCCTAACTTTATTATAACTATTGCTATCTATCATTAACTACAACTAGTAGCTTGTATATTGTGACAAAAATTTATAAGCACTTACTAGACTTGCAGTGTTCGTTCTCAAAGGTCCACTGAAAACAGGTTTTCATTCCAAATATGCAGGAGATCAAACACAGCCTATCTGCAAACGATTGCTCCTGCTTGTTGGAAATGAAAACCTGCAACCAGAACATCCCCTTGTGGTGGGATCTCCCTGAGTTAATTGTTAAAAGCTTCAAGATTCAAGTTTCAAGATTCTTTGTCACATACACAGTTATACAGTGCAACATGTAGTGAAATGTAACCCTAAAATGTCTGAGACTGTGCAATATAGTTACAGTAAATTAAAGAAAATATTTTTAAAAAGTAGAAAAAATATTTTCAATAAAACATTACCAGTGTGAACAAGAGTAAACAACTGTAAACAGGACTGAAGTGTGCAAATGAATAGAGTGTGTTCTGTAAAATGCAGTGTGCTGGTTGCTGTTGTTGTATACAGACATAACAGATGGCAGGTGAGATACCGTGAGGTTGTGCTATAATGAATCTTAAAGAATCTTATGGCCTGAGGATAGAAGTTCCCTCTGGACCTCTCTGTACTAAGTTATTATTTAAGTATAAAAGTAACTAACCTATTTGTTATCTTTAACTAAGTTGCCCTGTAAATAATTATGAAAGAATGCTGACCTTGAAAACAGACTTATAAGTGTCAACCTGTAACCTGTAACTGAATCTTATATGAGCTGTCTTCCTAAAATGATGTTGTGATGAGGAATGGTGAATATAAACTTCAAGCAGCGTGAATGATGTACCTCTGCCCACGCCTGCTTTTGGCCAGCCAGCAGACAGGACACTGGGTTCACGGAGAAGGTGTTGAAAATTTCATAGCTTTTGTTGAGTCATGCAGGATAATTCTGGCTGCAATAGAGGGCCTGGGCAGCTTAAAATTAAACACACACAGACACACACACACCTGGAATGTGTGTCCATTTACAAAGTCCTGATAAAATTAATCTATCAGGGCCCAGTTTCATAAATTATTTTTAGTGTTAAGATCATCTTGACTGGTTTCTGGAAACCCAAGCCTGGTCAGTTTGAGAGCACACACACACACACACACAGCTGACAGGTCTCTTTCATCTTTGGGAGTGCGAGTGTAGCGTGTGCTCAGCCGAGCAGGAGTCTGTCACTTTCCTCAGATCATAGAGCAGCTAATCAGATAAGAGAGAGGGAGAGAGATAAAGAAAGAGAGAGGGAGGGAGGGAAAGAGAGAGCAAAAGAGCAGAAAAAGAACAAGTAAGAAAGATGGAGTGGGGGCAGACACGCTGACTAACCTTCCTTTTTTTTAATTATGCTTTCCTTTTTGTCAGTCTCTCCGTCTTCCTCCCCGTACTTCCCTTTAAATTTATCTTAACTAGCTTTCCTCCACCCCCTCTTTTTCTCAAATAAGAAACACACTCATTGACTGTGCTCAGTGGAACGTGTGCCGGCCCCAGTTTTTACTGCTTCCTTTCAAGCCATCCCCTCTGTTTGTCTTATGCCTTTTCCCTCTTTTCTTTTGGAGAGACTTTTGGGAAATTATTGGACTGTGACCGGCAATTGCTTCAGGACCAAAGCAGCCGAGTCTTTAACAAAGCGCCCAGGAATTTATGACGGTAAAGAGCCAGGGTCGGACCAAGGCCCTTGCCTTCTGCTTAACAGCACTTTTCTGCCATTGCTTTTATATTATGGTGACAATGGGGTGTTGAAAGTTTGTAGTGGATTTCCCACGTCTTTAGAGGAGGTCAACCAATGTCACTGCCTGCTGAGCAAGTATGTCCTTCAGCTGTGCAAAGTCTGGCCTTAGTCACACACATTCCCTCACAGGACTTTGTCTTGTCTTTCTGGTGATATAATTTAAGGATAAATGTTTCACAGATTCTGGAATTCAATTTGGACTTCATATACACACACACACACACACACACACACACACACACATACCCACACACACATATGGCGAGCATCATGCTGAGCGATGGGGTAAAGTGATTTCTGTTTTTATTGGAGTTTGTTTACACTTGAGCCAATAATCCACCAAAATCTTGATATGTCTTGTAGCTGGTGATTTTGATGAAGTTTGACAAAAATTAGAAACCCTCTCTTCTTTATTTCTTCTTTCCTCTCTCTCTCTCTCTCTCGATTTCTCTACAGTGGGTCCATACATTGGCCGATACTGTGGTCAGAACACTCCTGGCAGAATCGTCTCTAATACTGGTATCTTGGCCTTGACAATCAACACAGACAGCGCTATCGCCAAGGAGGGCTTCTCTGCTAACTTCACTGTTGTGGAGAGGACTGTTCCTGAGGGTGAGTACTCACAGTTTATTGTTGTCAGAACAAAACCGCTTTTATCCATAAGTTTAACTTTACAAATTTGTTCTTAACCTTCATTTTAAGTTTATGGAACAGTATTTTTTACCATTTCTGGTTTCTGTTGTATTTGTCACACAACAGCTGGTGCTTAGAAGAGTTAATAATTTGTGACAGTGACAATATGCCCTCCAGGGTTTTATTAACCGCAATGATTTAGACTATTATTAATGTGTTTTTATTCTATTATTACCAACAATGGCTTTATATCAAATAGAACTGGCTGAACACAAACTTAGCCATACCTTCGCTATAAATCTGCTGTTTACAGTTTCTGGTTTAGATGAAGCAACATCCATGTATAAACAAGTGAAATATCCATATTCCTATTTGCATTGTGGAAATGCACCTGTTATCCCGTCCATGGCAGTCCTGTGAGCAATAGACGGATCACTATAAAAGATAAAATGTTTGGCTTATGCTCAAACATGTACACACATCACACACAGCTAACATGAGGCATCGTGGGAAGTTCACCCCACCATCACCACATTCTGCTCAGCTGCTCTTTCATTAACAGAATGTGTTAGGAGTCATGGCCCATCTCCTCCTGCTTTATGAAGGCAGGCTTACACACACACACACACACATGAATGCACACATACTGCCTTAGCAATTTGCCAGTTTTTCAACACAGTCATCCAGGGGCGTCACCTCTTCACCCCAATTTAAGAAATGTTCTGACTAAAAATTTGATTTCATTTGCGAACATACCAGCAACACAAGTATATAACCAACACCAATACCCTCATAAATCAGTCTCTCTCTCTCTCTTTACCCCACCCCCTCACACACACACACACACACACATGCACATGAGTAGACATGGTGATTGTGGAATGTTGTGTTGAGCCTGTTTGCCTGTGATCATTAATTAAACACAACATCCTGTACGTACTACAGTCACACTAACACGTTTATTTACTGCCTCCAAGCATCGCTGTCATGAGAAAACCTGAACAGACAATGCATTCTTAATGCGACGGCCATTAATGTAACTTGCAAGATGTTTTCCTTGTATTTAATTATATGAAATAAAAAAGGATCACAGGGGAATCTGGAAACTGAGATATCAGTATTGGTATTGATATTGGAAAAAAATAACAGTCAGCGCTGCTACATGGATTGGTTAAATTCATTCAAAAAGCTTCAACTACAAAAGTTAATTTTTGCTTAATATACACTACCCTCTCACTCCTGTATGATGTCACATATTTAACTCCCCTCCTCACTCCGTTCTGCTGAAGCTCTTACTGAAGAAGTTTCTGTTTCTTCTCAGCTGGAGCCATGAGGGGCAGACGCAGGTTATCAATTATTTATCACCTCCATAAATTTACATTCCATAGGCGTCCCCCTGTCCTCTGTGCCTGGGAAGGGTGCTGTGGAGGAGGCACTGATACACAACTCAGGAGATGGCCGGATGTTAAATATTCATCTCCGCCCCATGCGAGAGAGATACAGAAACGCAAATGCTGTATACTGCTCTGGGTTCTGAGTGATTTACTGATTATTCCAAGAGAGAAAGAGATAAATGGAGAGAGAGAGAGAAAGAGAGAGTGGTAGAGATAGAAAAAGTAACAGAAAGAGAGAGAAAGTAGGAGACAGTTCAAAGGGAGTGTAAGCCGTATTATACTGTTTGTGCAGACCATGTTCCTTTCAGCAATATCTGAGATATTATTTTAAAAGGAGAAAGAGAGAGAGAGAGAGAGATAGTATGCAATATTTGTGTGTGTGTGTGTAAATGCAGAGATGTAGTGTGTGAGCCGTCAGTGTGAGCTGTTCAAACTGCTGTCTATCAGTTAACACAGATGCTCTCTCCATCTGTTACAAGTGCCCAGACCAGTGTCTCAGGACCACAAAGTGTGTGTGTATGTGTGTGTGTGTGTGTGTGTGTGTGAATGTTGCTTCAGACATTCAGAGTATACTCACACACTCTGCATGAGTTTATTCCTTATTTTTACTCCCATTTGTAGTTTTGTCCCAGCAATAACAGTTATTACATATAGCAGCTTATATGTATATAATACATATGGTGCATATTATAATTACATATTGCAAAACATGACAGACCAACAGAAATGGACTGAAACCACTTGTAATTAAATCTCCTACATTAATTTACATTGAAAGTTAGTCTTATATATAAGATATCCTGACATTGTATAAAAATAAACCTGTGTGTGGTCTTTTGCGCATGTCTGGGCTTCAGGTTTGTGCAATCTGTTACATTGTTAATGAGTGTGATCTTGCTCGTGTAGCGTGTTTGTTTGTACGTGTGCATGTGTTTGTGTTCACTGACCTTAGGTCAGTAAATTAGCTCATCTCTTGGGTCATCTTCCCCCTCGGAGCCCCTAAACCTCGTATGTGGGCGTCTGGACAGTGCCCCCTCAGCGCTCGGGGTTTGAACTCAAGCTGACCTCTCTGTCCTCAGCCACCAGGCCTGCATGCCTCTGGTCCCCATGATGACACTAACAGGCCAAAATGCCCCCTGTCTTTGTGGTGGGGCATTTAGAGTGATATACGGCCTTTCCATTTCTGAAGCACGAAAAAAAAACAGAAGTAACTTTTGCCAAATCCAGAAAGTGCCGACAGAGGAACTTTTCCAACAGAGTGAAAACTTCCTGCATGTTCTCCATAACTCCTCTCACTGCTTTTATTAAGAGCTAAAGCTGAATGTTTCATGAATAAAGCTTTATGTCTTAATGTAGTACGCTCCCAAAGTGCTTCCATTAAATACAGCTTTTCTTGTCGAGGGAAAGAACGGGAGAAAGAGAGAGAGAGAGGACGAGAGAGCTTATGTGTTATTCTGGTCACCAGAGATGGAGAGTGCTGTATGCATGAGTGGCCAATTCCTGAGAGAAATCTTGCAGTTTGGGGTGGGAGGTGATGCATGCTTTCTTTGGACCTTGTGGTTTAACTGACCTTTCTTTTTCTCTCTTTTGCTCTTTTCTATTCCTCCTTCAGATTTTGACTGCCGGGAGCCATTGGGACTAGAGTCTGGCGAGATTCCTTCTGATAAAATTGTGGCATCATCACAGTACAGTGCCAGCTGGTCTCCAGAACGTTCAAGACTCAACAACATTGAAAATGGCTGGACCCCCTTATCGGACTCCATGAAGGAGTGGATTCAGGTACTGCGGGATGCACACACTCATGTTCACACACTGTGAGAGAGATAACACCCTGCCTTCAGTCATACTAACAGGATTTGTCCATGGCAGAGAATCCCATCCACTTTTGCAAAAATATGAGGTGCTTCTTGAGGTCCATGAGCTAGGACAGGGTATTAGACTCTCACTTTCCCAGTATATGAAGAAACATCTGCATCTTCATGAGCTAGTTCAGAGTTTTATACTCTCATTTTTCCAGTAAGTGAAGGACTATGTCCATCTTTATGAGCTTTAGTAGCTCAGACGGGGTTTCAGACACTCACTTTTCCAGCAAACAGGACATTCTGCACCTTCAAGAGCTTTGTTAGATAAGACCAGGTTTCCAACTCTTACTTTTCCAGTATATGAAGGACTGCACTGCAAAAACTCCTGATCTAACCAAGACTTACAATCTGATTTCTAGCCTACAAGTCTTCATGATCTTGATTTGAGAATAATATACTATACAAGAGCAGATTGTTTTGCTCTTATATAGTATGACTGTTTTAAGATACTTCTTCCTATTTCAAGAAATCTTTAGACTAGGAAAAAGTGAAATTATTTGTCAGTGCAGTAAGATGTTTAGACTAGAAACAAGTGAAATTGTCTGTCAGTGCAGTAAGATATTTACACTTGGTATTTCATTTCTTGAAATAGGAAAAAATATCTTAAAACGATCTTAATAATCTTACAAAATCTGCTCTTATATAGTATATTATTCTCAAAACAAGATCAAGAAGACTTTTAGGCTAGAAATAAGTTTGCAAGTCTTGGTTAGATCAGGAGTTTTTGCAGTGAGGCTAAGTGTGATCACACAGGGCTTCTGATTCTTTTGACACAGCTGTGTCATTCCTTCTTGAGGCCATAAATCTCTGGTGAATCTGCCCTTTTGTGGACAACCAGTGGTTTGTTCTGGAAACCCCAAATTACAATGAATCACCACAGGCTTCTTGACAGTCTCCTGGTTGTTCTCTAACCTCAACAGTGAGCTGTGTGATAGTAATGTGTTTTAGACATATCATCTCTAACCTGCTTTGGTTTAGACGGTTCCATTCTAAACTACCAGAAACCTCCGAAGGTTTTTTTGCATGTTTGGGGTCTTTCTTTAACCTAGAGCCTGTGGGCATCCTCAAAACTCACACTTATTTATTTTACAATCAGCACTTCATTGGAAAGTTTTGGGGCAAGCGGTGTCCTCAGGGGGCTAATAACAGACCCAACTCACAGCCAAAATATTTGCTTGGGGAGGTCCATAAAGGAACTTTTCTTTATTGCTATCAAAATATTGTCCTGGAGGCCCTATGTTCTAGCTTTCAGACTAATTGAATCAATAGAAGGGGCCCTTGGCCCAGCAGGAAAGAGGAACCATAGCATTTCAGGCTGTGTTTGACTCTGAGAAGAGGCACGCACATGCTCTCCAACACTTCCTGTGAGGCCAAAGAAGTGGCAGGGCTGCAGAGGTTTTTCTCTGTTGAGAGGGGGAATTCCTTCATGCCACAGAAAGAAAGAGGTAGAAAAAGCCCCCAGGAGACAATGTGGAGCCCAGACAAGAGCAGGTCTGTCTGCTCTTCTCCTGTCTCCTTCCCCTCCCTCTCCCCTCTCTCTATCCGCCCATCTCCGTAGTCCTCTGCCTATTAAAACTGTCTTTGTCTTGAAAGACTCGGCAGACTTGTGGTTTATTGGATCCTCTCAATATGGCATTGATTGGGTCTTCAGTCTGATAGAATGAACTGCACTACTGTTCTACTGAGATGTGCTCCGAAAGGCAATCGATAATCAACTCTGCTCGTTTTACAAACCACAAGATGGCAACTGAAGGATCTTCATATCAGTACAATTACAGCATTGGAGTGCTCTCCTAAAATGGGACCCCCTGTGCCGTAGCCATGGAGGAACCTTAAAAAAAGCAAACAGTTTACTCTCTGCTCTGGCTCTAAATGAGTTTCTTTAATGAACGGCAGAGGAAGAAAAATCGAGAAAAATCGCTGCTTCTTTCATTCCGCATAGCGGTTCCGCGCCGTTTCACACTTGCCACTTCATATTTTATGTAGTGTAATTAAGCAGCCCTCTCCGCTTACCAAACTTGTTTAGTCATTTCAGATTTTAATGAAACTCTAAATGGACTGTCTCCCACAGAGCTGGAGAGGCTGAATTCTGCAGCCGTTTGAAATCCTCTGAAGAGTATTGATTAGAGAGGAGGCTTTATTTTGGGCAGGAAAATTTCAGGCAAATCAAACGTATTCTGTTTCAGCGCCGATCTGCAATACCCATGCTATTCCCTCTCGGCCAATCAGGTGTCAAAGTTGAGCCCTGCACATCTGTTTCCAAGGGAACAAAGCTGGAGTCTTGCCGAGAATGAGCAAGGATGAGTGATTTATAATTTAAAGAAGTCCTCTTCTCTCTCCTCCCTGAAACCACCCCCCTTTTCCCTTTCCTCTCTCTCAACCTGCACTTGTGGAGCAGTTTAATTATAAGAAGCATTATTAAAAGAGCGTAATTCTTCATTATGCCTTCATTAAACTTGCCGGTGAGCCACAACAACAGTCTCTCGCCCTGTAATAACACAATCCACTCAGCATGCACAAATCACCCTTTCATCTGTCCTCCACCTCCTCTCACTCATATCAGCATGTTTATTATTTATTTCATTAATTCCCCCAAATGCAATTTGCAGGAGATGCCTGCGTTCTTTTCCATGGCCACATTTGAATTCTGAGGTGGCTCTCACGTGTTATTTGTTTTTTCGCATTTGGAGAGTTTCAGCCAGCGTTTGTCATGTATTTTAATGCCACTTCACTCAGACACAGGGGGCTGACTGCTCCTGGAATTCATTCCAAGTTTTCAGGATCTGCCACTGTGCTGCCCCTGGAGCGTTCACAGAGAGTTATCCATCCAGCAGCCTTGTGAACAGAGAGTTTTTCATCATGTCGAGACGAACAGACAGCTGTCTGTCGAGGGCTTTACCTTACGAGTGATGGGAGAAGCAAGGAGAATGGTCTTGGGGAGCTTTGCCAAGTCACGCACTAGCAGTCGAGTAGCTGTAAAGATCAGAGAGGGCTTAGGAGGATGCGCACATTTCCGAGCTCTCTTTGAAGGCCCATCCCCATGTGGCACTTATGATTGATCAGTTGCGCATTTTCTGACATGCTGCGCGACCCAAAACACTGCCTTCTGGAAGGATCTGTACATTCACTGCATTTGCGGCGTCAGCCTGGTTTAAATCGGAAGGCTTTGCTAAAGCATGACGGAGGCCGAGGAAACACCTGCATCTGTGCAACACATTGAGAGACGTTCTCCGAGGGAAAGGACTGTCTTTTTGAGAGACGTGCTACAACCCAAAAACACTGGGGCCCCTAGGGATTCTCTGGGAAAGATAACTTCCTATCCCTCGAGAACAGAGTGTGATGAGGAATGGGTTCTGTCAGGCAGCAAAGGCCAGAGTGTGCGCACAAAGGCAGTCCAAGATCTTAAGTCCAACTTACTTGCTCCGACAGACGCCATTGATCAAAGCTGAGGCATGAATAATGCATTTTTATTCTGAGGAAAAGCTGTCAATACTTGAAAGTGCCTCGCTCCTAATAGTAGGATTCAAGTCTCTCATAGTGAATGTCATGGTTTGTTTTATTAATCACAGCCTCATGACCATTCCTGTCCATAGCCCCATATAAGCATGTGTGGAACTAAGCTTTGGAATACACAGGGCTTCATTTATGTAGACACCGCTTCTCTGTATCCTGCCGTTTGCCTAAATGGTTTGATCAGAGGATAAATCAAAGAGGCACGAGGGCCCTTCTCCTCAAGCACCATGGGAGGATGTTTGCCGTTGTCTGGTTCTCAGAAATTAGTCGGACAGGAGCGCGCAAAACAATAAGAGCCCATGTTTTGATGCCGGCCTTTCATATTCTTGCACAATGGATCTCTAACCGCGCCTTATACCGTAGTGTTCAGCAGGAAACTGCCATGACTTGATTGATGGAGCTGAGGAGGGAAAGTGCCAAACCCAAAAGATGAAAATGATGACTGAGTGACCCTCCCACCCACTTATGCCATCGTCTTCAGCCCCAGACTAATTTTGCTAGAAAAACAGGTTGGAATTCCAGCAAATGCTATTGAAACCGGAACTAATTACAGACTTCCCTTGAAGAAAACATTCCTCTGTGCCTGTTAAGCGTTCGTTTATCTTGAAATGGTCGGAGAGAGAGGAAGGGGCAGTGTGTCAGCCGCTGCAACAGCGCGCTCAACCGTATCCTGTTTTTCTTTCCCTGTCGTCAAAATGTGTTTTCAATTAGCCGTGGTCAGTGGGACACGGCTACGTCCGTTCCCCATTGTTTTGCCTAGCTTTTTTGCTCTTCAATTAAAGTATTACCTGCTTCTATTTTGAGATGGGAGCTGTTCCCCTGCCAGCTGAAGAGTAATTAGCCAGCGCGCCTGTAATTAACATGAGAATCTCCGATGATGAAGCCTGTGGAGCTGGTGTCAGACTGGGCCATCCTGCTAGCGCCACACCTGTGCTAGTCATATTCTGTCAACTCTAAAAGAGTCATTTTTGCTGGAACTAATTTGTATCAGCCCTTTCTGTATATTCATATATCAAACAATTTCTTACATTTGAGCTCCCTGGAATTTAAATACGTACATACAGGAGTTACGGATGTGTACAAGCACATGAAAATGCTCAACTTCTACATGAAAATGATCACTTATCTTTAAATAGGAACGACAGAAGTCTGTACTAAAGGACTACTCATATCGACAGTCCGCTCTATCGCTGGCCAAAAGCTTCAAGCAGTCATCAATCAATTCATTGTTGTCTTACTGTGTTTGGCCCCTGATGCAAGCAAGATATGAGCACTAACCACATAATAGCATTCTGTGAGCCAAGACTGATACTGAGACAAAAGACATGCCCAAACAACTCGATGCAGATTGCTGACTCCATACAGCTAATCAACTGAATTATAAATCGACAAGACCCTGAAGTGGCTCGTTGGTAGTGGCCATTGAACCTTAATACTAAGGAAATTAAACTCCAAGCTGTTTATTGTTATTATTTTTCACCTTCATGCCACAATGCACGCATATCCTCCTCACTATTAGTTAGGCTCAGCTTGTTCCTCACTGTCTCAGAAATAGATGATTACCTCTCAGGAGCGTGTGCATAATTTAATACCATGAGAAAGGGCCGCGATGGTGCTAAAAATAACACAGTCTAATTCCAGCAGGTAAATTCAGTGATGAATGGAGGGGTCTTTGAGGAGCCTATAGGTCTCGCAGTGTGCTCTAATACAATTTTTATGAAAATGCAAATTAATTATACCTGTAGTTAATGGAATTTTAGAGAAGCTTTTCGTGGCACCCAGGTGCTGATGGGTGAAGCTGGAGAAGCAGAGGCATGGTTTGATGGATGGAGAGATCTTTGCCCTCTGGTAGCCGCCAGCTCAGGTCTTGTGTTTTCTTTGCTGAGGCATGGAGTGACTCCATGCACTACCCTTCAGTTCCTCTCCACTAGCTGCACCTGGCTGACCCCTGCCAGATGGTATTTGAATCTGACACACATAGGACTATCTGTGATTTTAATGATCAACTATGTTGAGTTTTTTCCTTTTCTACTGTAGAGAATTGCAAATAGGTAGAACAAAATCAGGGAAAAAAAGGCAATATAATTCCCTGTGTTGCCGAATTGTGCATTCAGCCCCCACACTCGCATGATGGGGATGCTGCTGTTTTCTCCCACGGACAAGGAAACAGAGGGATTGGGGATCTTTTTTCCAAGCATCTTTTTTTTAAACCCTCCTAGTGAGTTGAACACCCTCCCACAAGCACTATTACTAGAGAAACAAACAGTTGGGATCAGCTTTTGAAGCTCCACGGCCCTTTGAATTCTCCCAACAAAACCGTCATAGCAGACTCTGCCAGCCAGACCAGAACTGTCGTAGCCCTAAGAAACAGCCGAGCTAATGCCAGTCACTCACCATGGAGAAAAAGTAATGAGTGTGTGGTGGGGTTTTGGAAAAAGTTTAATAAGTGTGCAAAGGGGTTAAGGGAGGATTACGGTGAAGTTGTGTTATCCACTGCCACCAGAGTAGACTCATCAAACACACACATACACACAAGCATGCACACTCCTTGCTTGTCTCACGCCCCCAGTGCGGTAAAACACACACACTGCCTGTTAATCTAATTGCACACCAGGCTTAACTGGCAGCCTACAAAGCAAAATGAGGCTAAATCTGTTCGTGCTTTCTTGCTTTCTTGCTCTTACTTAGCGCAATGATGCAGTCTTTGTTCTTCTCCTGCGGTGGAATTGCTGATCCTGTGCCAGACCTAGTTCTTGCAATTCAGTGCTCACATTTAGGATCAGGAAAATAACTACTGATCCTAGATTAAACATTTAGCAATCACACACATGTAGGATATGTAGTGTTGTCTTGGCCTACTCTACATTATCATTGGGAATTCTCCACTGTAAGGCCTACAGGACAGAATGGCAGAATTCAGTTAAATCTGAAATAGGTCAAACTGGTTCAGGATCATTTTGGAGAACAATTTGATGGTGAAGGCAGTTCCTGGGCCCAATTGTCTTTGCTTAGATATGTGTAATTAAATGAAAATGCTTCTCTGTAATAGAAATGCTCTCATGTAAGAGTTATGGAAACTCTATAAACCATCCGCAAGGTCAAAGGCACTTCTGGGACTCCTCCCATAAAGGAAACATGAGATGGTTTGTTTTCATCTTTAATCAAGCCGGCCTGCATCGACTCGGGTTCGATGCGCAACGTGTCGTGGGAAAGGGTGTGTGGCCCAGAGAGGTGTAAATTACACCCCGGGCCTAGATCGAGTTAGCACATTTGTCTGAAGATTGGCATTTCTCCAGACCCTCCCTCTTATATAAACCCTTCAAATGTGAAAAAGAGAGAGAGAACAGAGAAGAATGGAGGATAGAAAATTGGCACATGTTTTTGCTGGGTCAGCATGGCCTGGAAATGCATAATACTCAAGGGACATTGAGGTTCCAACATCTACACTTTCTCACAATGGTTATGGTCTCCAACAAGTTTGGCTCACACCTCTAAACCCAGGCACTCTCTCTCTCTCTCTCTCTCTCTCTCTCTCTCTCTCTCTCTCTCTCTCTCTCTCTCTCTCTCCCTCTCTTTCT
>JBBPCX010000006.1:7417958-7438690 GCA_037974365.1 Hydrocynus forskahlii
GGAAAAAAATAAGAGACCGCATCATTTGTTTTTCTGGTTATTGCTTTTGTAATTTGTGTCTGTGTAAAATGTGTTACTATTGTTTTATACACCATTGATCAGATTTTATTCAAAATTCCAGACAAAAATGTTTGGGGAAAATGTAAAAATAATACATATAAATAATGTATTATACCTTAGAAATGTTAAACTACACTCTTACATTATTTTACAACTGCAACAATTAAAACAGTGAGGTTAAGAGCAGAGTGTGTGTGTGTATGTGTGTGTGACTGTTTCATCCATCAGAAACTGAATCAGGAGTGAAGCTGCTGGAATACAGACTACAGAAAAGCTGCTCCACACACACTACTGCACTCACAACACATATGGAGGCATTTCTTATTTTTTCCTGTAGAGTAATAATTATAAACTTTCTCCTTTGTTTACACAACATTCACCCAAATGCTACATGTTTGCTGTATGTTTTCTGAGATCTTACTGATCAGCGCTGCTCTGAGGCCCGTTCTTAATTTTTTTTCTCAAAATCAGCTTTTCTCTGCATTCAGAACCAAAACTCTAAGCTTCTAGAAAACCTGTATTCATCACAGCACAAGTTCATTCCTAGCCCAACCCAAATACATGAAGATTTCTTAATACATGACTCACAGCTAGATTTACTGTAGTTGAGCCTTTAACCCAATACAAGTTTAAAAGTTCACTCTGCTTCATTATGAAGTAGCTGTACGAGTTGGTGCCAGTTTGTTTGCTAAAGGGAGTCGTGGTAGGAGGAGGAGCACCTGGAAGCAGGGGGTCTTCTATGCAGAGCATGGAGGGCCTGTAGCCGTTACTCATGGCCTTCATGATGTCCTCTTTGGCCATGTACGCCCCGCCATTCTTTATCCTGATGCCTGTTTTCAGGTAGTTGAAATGTCTGCCGTACAGCTCGAAGAACTCGATGAGCAGAACACCCAAGTTCGTGTTTGGAGTTTGGGCATCGTATCGTGGGTGAAGCTGCGAGACAAGAACCAGCAAGAAAGTTAAAAAATGAAAAGGAACTTTTCGCACACAACCACGCACTCTGAGGTCCACACACTCCAGATGAGAGAGCTAAATTAAAGCCAAAATGTATGCAGAGTGGACCAGATCAGACTAATGGTATGGTGTATGGTGCGATTCTTTAATTTTGGACTGGAGCTACGCGGCTAATGAATGGCCACTGGAACCATGGACTGGGGAAATACCACAATTCTGACTGACATAAGGATGTTTACAGTCATGTACAGGTTTTGTACACACT
Organism: Hydrocynus forskahlii; assembly: GCA_037974365.1. Classification (NCBI taxonomy): domain Eukaryota; kingdom Metazoa; phylum Chordata; class Actinopteri; order Characiformes; family Alestidae; genus Hydrocynus; species Hydrocynus forskahlii. The sequence goes on from JBBPCX010000006.1 coordinate 7,419,238, forward strand.
TGCAACACATCTTTCATAGAGATCAGAACAATCTAATGTGCATTTACTGTTTATTTGCTGAAAATTAACATACTGTGGTCTGTGCGAAGCTTATTGGGCTGTTTAACATTTTTCTCCAATATGTTTAACTCCATGAAGTTTGTCCTCTCTAGAACCACATCAGAAAACATCTCCACTCTCTCTAAACAACACAGAGTGATGAACTATAGGCATACAGACAGCAGCACAAACCTTTAAAAACCCCACTTCTGCAAAAAAGTGGGACATTTTCCAAACAATGAAAGCTCTGTGGTTTGGTGTTGAGCGAGAACTCCGCTAGTAATAGTGTTTCTTTGCTGCCATGCACAAACGGTGGTACAGAGGGTAGCACTGCTGCCTCACCCCTCCAGTGTTGGGGGTTTGAATCCGGGTCCTGGTCTTGTGTGTGTGTGTGTGTGTGTGTGTGTAGTTTGCATGTTCCTCTCGTGGTGAAGTGGGTTTCCTCCGGTTTCTCCCACAGTCCAAAGACATGTGTGTCATTTGACTTGAGGATTCTAAATTGGCAGTAGGTGTGAGTGTGTGAGTGAATGTTGTGTGTGTATGCGGTGGGCTGGGGCCCTGGGTGAGTCCCTGCCTCGTGCCCGTAGGCCCTGGAAAATGCTCAGAGTACCCGCAACACTGGTACGGATTAAGCTGGTACAGAAAATGAATGAATGAAATGTTAGTCAGCAAAGTTTGCTATCAGCGGCGGAGTGCAGTTTTTTCCCCCTATAGTAGACCAGCTCCTCTCTCACTGAATTGGGAGAGACCTATAAACTCAAAACTGAACCCCATATAGTGGAAAGCAGTGGGGGTGGGGGTGTGTCCCGCTTTACCAGCAAGGTGACCATTTTTTTTTAAATAAAGGGAAGGACATGAACACACTTGAGCATCAGGAGCTGTTCCGCTTACTTTCAACCTGTGAACTGTCTCCTCTTTTTTATAATGTGGGGAAATTATGAAATTGTGAACCTAAACATTCAAAACAACCACTGACACTGTTTGCAAACAGTTTTAATGGGCTTATTTTATATCTAGATGCAGTTTGTGTCAACCAGAGACAGAGAAATTTATCAGGAAGTCAGTCCTGGTTCCACTTGCATGTTTTAGGTTTATATTGTCCTCTTTTCTTAACCCTTAGAACATATTAGCACATCAGTAAAATCTGATTTCAACAAATAAAATGACAGTTTACCATTTCACTATGAAACCAACCCCTGAATTTTACCCCTTAAAATTACTTTAATTTTGACCTTAATTTCCCATGCAGGAAATGAAGGGAAATGAAGGAAAAAGTGCACAGATTAAGGCTGATTAAGGTGTAAAACTACTGATTTTTCCCTTACTTTTTCAAATTTGCTCCTTAAATCATAGAGCCTCCTGAATTAATACCTTAAATCTATTTTTAAGTTAAAACTAAGGGGTCTGTTTCACAAATTAACTGCCACTTCATTCAAATTTGTATTTTTAGGGGTAAATTATTAAGGGAGGGTTGAGCACATTTTAAGTACATTGTGCTTCATAGTGTTTGTTGTACTTACGGCACCGATCCGTGCCACTTGCATTCTAAAGCTTATTAAATTCCGACCCACCATTTGGATACTGCTTTTTGCATTTATATTTGCACTTCTGTGATTTAGGCTACAGTCCTAGCCAGAGTTTTGTGCACAATTGCTTCAAGCTGGGTTGAGCTGTTGAGTAAAGACAGACTTGTTTTCACGGTTTCTGATAAGGTATGACATGCTGTTATCTACAGAAATAGGTGAAAGTTTAAAGGAGAAGTTTATTATTCAAACTGTACTGTAGTGCCTTACTTGCAGAAAGCTGATGACCATCAGGATAAGACTGTAGGAACTGATGCCTCCAGTAAAGACTTCATTGAGGTCTCTCTGCAGGAGGAACTGCTTCAGAACGAAGATCAAGTATGGCAGCACGGTGTACTTCTGCAAGGTAGGCGGGAAAAAAAAAATGGAGAGACTTTAGACAACCCACGCATGCAGCAGGAGGGACAGGTCAACCAAAGGAGAAACGAAAGCACAGAACTGAGATCTGAAGAGGGAGGTAAAGGAAGCCTCATTTCACATGGGACGGCTCCATCTGTTCAGCTGCAGAGCGGCTCCAACATTTTGGCTCAGATTCTAGAACGAAAGTGCAGCAAGAACTGAAAACCATCACAGCGAGAAACGATACTACAACATAATGCACAGTCACATAATGCACAGTCCTTACTAGATGAGAAAAATACAACATGTTTATCATCACGATCAATAATGCCATAATACGTAGAATCTTGGCTGCACATCAGAATTATTTCAATCCATTAAGATTTTTACTGTGAAAAGAGTAGTCAGAAAACTAAAGAATAGCAACAGATCTTCTGTACTTTAAAACTACCATTTAATCTGTGCACAAGGTGCCAAACAACTTAGTTTTCTTTCAAAAATAAAGCAAAGCTAAACCAATCAGTATCAGTGTTGCGGGTGAAACCATAATCATACTGACAGCAGAGTAACAGCCCGGTTATCATCAGTGTCAGGCACATTCAGTCCTGCAGCTCAACACCAAACCTGAATGCTGAATGTGTGCATGTGCATTCAAAACCTTAAAATTGGTTTTCAGTGACCTAGAGCTGTGTTTCTCAAACTAGTCCTCAAGTACTGCCCCCAGAGCGTCCATGTTTTGCTCCAAACCAACACACACCACATAGTGAGCAAAAACGTGAACTTAAAGACAAGTTTGACAATCAGTGACCTCGTGGACAAGAGCCAAAACAGACATTTTTAAAAATGTACTACACTTAAATGGAGCGAGCAGAAAAACAGACAAAAGCAGGTTATTTCTGACCTTCAACAAAAAAATTGTTCCATTTTATTTTACTTTTTGGTTTGGGCAGAGAGTTCTGCACTATATTCTTCACCTTGTGAAAGTTTTCTTTAACAAGGTAATGTGACGTCAGATAGTAAGCATACGCGTCATGAGGTTGTTTAGTCTATGAAAGACATCCCATTTTGTTATTATCGATGTTTTGGTTATATATCACTGTTTTCACAGCACTGACTTTTTTCATTGTTTGTTCGCAAATGAAATATCACGACATATTGCATACCATAAAAATGTTTCAAGAACTGTGATGTTTTCGCACTATGGCCCACACTTGTACCCCCTCCCTGTTCTAGATTTTTATCAGCGCAAACCACATTGGAATTTTTATTCTCATTCCAATTTGCACACATTAGAAAAATTAGCCAAAAACCAGCAATCCCCTCCACTGAAAACTTCACACACACTAAACACATCCTCGCCCACTGACGCTCCTGAGGCAGGTTAAGGCATGTGAAGATGACTGACTGTCAAGCGTGACAGAATGACGTTACGGCAGGTAAGCAGAGGAAAAAGTACCACAAATATGGTATTACAGTTCCTTCTCTATTGCAAAGCTGTTGTCCTAGTGGTTAGGGTGTTGCGCCTACAATCAGAAGGTTGTGGGTTCAAATCCCAACTGCTAGTGTCATCACTGAGGTTCCCCTGAGTAAGGTACCGCCCCCACACACTGCTCCCCGGTCACCCCTTGTTGGTGGCAGCCCCCTGCTTCACTTGGTGAATGGGTTAAATACAGAGAAAGAATTTCACACTGTTCACACTGTGTGCTGTCTTTACACGTGACTATAAGGGGCTTACTTTATTTATCCAAAACCAGAAAGATAAACAGTCTTCTAGTTTTTGGTGTAGATCTTACCTTAATCCAGAGGTAGTATAAGGAAGTAACCTTTGGACGGAACAGCTTGTGTGAAACTCTGTGTTGGGTAGCTGTTAATGAGGGTTGTTGTAATTTTGCTTGTTCAGCGTAATCGTTGATTAGCCAGGCGAGACTGCATGCTAATGGCCAAAGCCTGACTGGGAGAGCAACGCCCCTTATCTGACTCTCACTAATTAGGTTGTGTGTGTTTGTGTGTATGTGTGTGCGTATGTGTATATGTGCGTGTATTTGTGTCCGTATGTGTGTGTGTGTGTGTGTGTGTGTGTGTGTGGTCTTGACATGTTAATACAAAAGAGATCTGTGTGTTCCATTTTGACTGTGGTTTATTTGCAATGTGAAACATTCAAAACCATTCAGCCTGTGGTGAAGCTCCTGCATGCCCAGTGCCTTCCACTGCTATAACCCAAATCCTCTCGAAAATGGAAAAAGAGAAATAACTTTTAATTGGAAACTGGTATTATTGGAGGAATGGTGGCAGAAAGCCTGAGCCATGTTTTTTAATGGGAAATTCTTTCCTCTTCACTGGGCAAATACCCTGAAAAAGCCATTCTGTATCCTTACGTTATTGCATTTTGTGTCATGTGGAGGGACGCAGAGACACTGTACAGATGACGGCAGAGCAGAGACTTTTTATTTCCTTCAAATTTCACAATCACTTCTTCCTCCATTTCTCTTGATCACTGTCACGTAGAAGATGGACCACCCTGCATTAAAACAGTCTCAATTTCACACCCGCTGCCTGTTTCATCAACATTATGCACATCTAAATATCACTCACAGTACATTCAGCCTGTGATCGCTTTTTCTCCAAGATGTTGAGGAATCAGTTTGTTTGCATTTTTTTTTCTCATTTGTAACATAGCAAACCACTGCCCTCTAGTGGACACATTTAAGTTCCCATGTTCTGCAGCTAGGAAAGCAGAGTAATAGGAATCCCCTAAACATGTCAAATAAAGGAATTACACATGATTGCACTGTATCCAGTAGATGCTTGATAGGAACTGATATAATAGCTTCTTAGAGTATTTCTAAGCATATATGCCTGTGTGTCTTCATAGCTTTCCTTTGGTTTGCCTGTGACTTTGGCTGGGCAAAAGATCCTTCATTCTGTGGATGGACGTCGGAGGAGACGGGCTACAGGTGGCAGATCCAGTCCAGCGGCACTCCAACACTCAACACAGGCCCCAACATGGACCACACAGGTAAGAGGGAGAAGAAGTGCAGGGTAGTAATATGTAGCAATTGTCCTATATGATAAACATAATGGAAATGCTTTCTCAAGTATGAAATGAATCAATGCCATAGATCCAGTCAATGTGACAGTTAATAAAATTAAACTTGTCACATACTTTACTGTTTGACCATGACTCATTTGAATCATTTTATGCACATAGCAGTGTGCTGCATCATATAGGGTTTGCATTTTAGCTGCTTCCAGAATGTAGAGTTGGAATGTCCCTCCATCTCCTCCCATCAATAAGAGCAATGCTCACCAGCTTGAGAGTCTGTTGTTAGTGTAAATGACTTGGCAGTTAGTGTTCTCCTCTAAGCATGTTGAGACATCCCACAGTGTTGAGTTACTGGCAGCTTGAAAAGGTGCGGTAACACGGCATGTACTAGCCTTCACCTTCCCAGTCTTGGTGATATTGTGTGATTGGTGGAACTGGGCCTGACTGAATTATAAAAAAAAATTACCATACTGTGTAAGAAATTACTATAAGAGATAAATTCAGTGTAATATTTATCATTAACTATCTTCTCCTCCTTGTTCAAATTGGAAAAATGATTTAAAATTACCGTTTGTACTTTGGTTATACTATCTCAAACCATCAGTCTCAGTCTCAAACTCAAACTTGTTCTAAATATCGTTCTGATATCGCATATTTTTAAACTCCATCATCTAATCAAAGAAAGTCTACTCAAATGTATTCATATAGCCTATTATTTTACACAAAGGTTATTTGGTGTGCTTTACAGGAATGTAATAAAAATGTTAATGCATCAGCAAGCATAAAATAGAAGGAACTTAAAGAATAAAAGAATGCATAGAAAATCAATAAAAGAGGATTAAAAGTCAGATGGAAGTGCAGATGTTTAAAAGAAGGTAGTGCCTTTCTCTCTGATTCCTTCAGTCTGTGTAAAAGTTAAACTGTTTCTCTACAGGCGGCTCTGGGAATTTTATCTACACCCTAGCGACCGGAGCACAGGAGACGGAGGTGGCCCGGCTCGTCAGTCCAGCTGTGTCCGGCCAGGACTCGGACCTGTGCATGTCCTTCTGGTACCACATGTTCGGCTCACATATCGGCACATTACACATCAAACAGAGGAGAGAGAGCGGTCAGGCCACGGCCGACGTGTTGCTCTGGACAGTCAGCGGCCACCAGGGCAACCGCTGGAGGGAGGGACGAGTACTTATACCACATACAAGCAAACCCTACCAGGTGAGTGTGGAAGCGTGCTAGAAATATTACAAAAATACACTACCAGTCACACTCAGATTTCCTACATTTGTATGTTACTCACGAAATGTTTAATAAAAATACACTCAGCATTCCTTGCTAACTGAAAAATGTACAGTATATTCACCATTTGAGAACCCTTATTAGTCAGAAAATGTCATATTTATTATTAATCACTACTGACCAACAAAAAGCCACCTAATATCATTATAATTATAAGTATAATTACCAGGCAAACTATACAATGACCGCAAATGTGATGAAACAGTTGATGAGTGCATTTAAAGTTAAAGGATAGTCTAGAAACAACCAGTTAACAGGATGTCAGACATGCTTGTTTTATTTGACATTTAGAGTTGTTCACTCAACAACTTTCCAGTGCTTTACTGCAATAAAAATCTGCAGTTTCTGAAAAATTGATAAGTGGTAAAACGTGTGGTGTGCAAAAATCTTTGACTGATAGTGTACATTTTAATGGATAAGTAGTAAAAAACGCTTGTGCAAACACTTTTGACCGGTAGTATAATTCATGTAGTACATTAGCCCCACTACAGCTCTGACAAAGCTGAACGCTTTGATGTTTGTGTGTCAGGTGGTGATAGAGGGTGTGGTGGAGAGGAAAAGCTGGGGTGACATCGCTGTGGATGACATTAAAATCCTTGACAGTCTTAACATGGAAGACTGTAAAGGTGAGTAGGCTTGCAATTTACTACAGAGTTCAGACAAACCATGTCACTACACTAATATGGCCAAAGGTACCCAGACAGCCATACTTTAAGGTGAACCCATTGCTCAGGTGCTCAGTTGTGCACCTCCAGCTTGAATAATCTCCATAGAAAAGCATTGTTAATAGAATGGGAAACTCTGGAACAGTCATACTTAAGTTAAAGTTACCATAACCATTGTCAAACATTGGTTACAGAGGCATAAAGCTCCCCAGCATTGGGCAATTTAGAATTGGAACTGTGTTCCTTGGAGTGATAGAGGTCCTTGGGATGAGACAGGGTGGGGTTTGTGATCCAGAACTAATAGACAGTCTACTAAGTCATGTCAGCTTCATTAGCGTTGTGGCTTTGGGTTTAAAATGACAAAATGGCAAATTATGAACATGTAGCACCAATTTAACTGAATCACTGAATTGATCTGTGTTTTATAGACCCAGATGTCCCTACAGAGCCCATGCTGCCTGAAGATAATTTCAACGAGATCAGTAAGTGTTCTTTCTAAATATACACCACATATAGGCGTACTGGTGGAACTGAAAAGCATAGCTGTTGTTCATTAAGATGCAAGTTTTCCAAGTTTTGACCTCTAGATGAAATCCACAATAAGTCTATTAACCCTTTATTTGAACCACACAACAAATCAATCAGATACCCATCTTACTGACCACGCCATTGTGTGTGTGTGTGTGTAGGATAGTGTATTTAGTACAAAGCATTTTCAGAGTATTTCTGAAAAGTTTTAATTTGACTTTATACTATTTCTTATATTGTTCTTGTCTTCGTGTCACTGTGTGGCTGTGCAGTTGTAGCATGAGCAACTTCTTTGGAGATCAATAAATTTTCTGATTCTGATTCTGATAACTACATGAACACCAAACCTTTTAAATCTCTTCAGTCTCTTGGAGCAAAATTGTTCCCCAGTGACTGATGTTCTACTTCTCTATACTCTTTAGTTGTGGACATCACCGATTTCCCAGAGATTGTGGAGAACCATGAGATTAGTGGAGCAGGGAACATGCTGAAGACTCTGGATCCCATCTTGATCACCATCATCGCTATGAGCGCGCTGGGGGTCTTCCTAGGGGCCATCTGCGGCGTGGTGCTCTACTGTGCCTGCTCACACGGTGGCATGGCTGACAGAAACTTATCTGCTCTGGAGAATTACAACTTTGAGCTGGTGGATGGTGTGAAGCTAAAGAAGGACAAGCTTAACTCACAGAACTCATACTCGGAGGCATGAGGCACCAACCGGTGAGAGAAACCTCTTCTCAGAGAAGGGGGGCAGGCTAAAGCGGACTGCCGCCGCCCTCCCATTGGAGGAGGACAAGGCTCTGAGGTTCTGAGAATCATTTGGGAGGAGAATTGGGACTGAGCCATGCTTTTCTCAGGAGCTGCAGTGACAGAACCTACCAGTAGGGGACACTGTGTACAAAACATTCAACATGAGGATTAAGAAAACGAAACAAAAAGAAATATGTACAGATGATTTAGATGATTATTTTAATTTTTTATTTTATTATTTTGTATTATTTTTAGTTGCTCATTTCTACAATCGGATGCTGGTGTTGAGACCAATATATGAAAATGTTATACGTATTTATCTTTTTTATTTTTATTTTTTTGTGAGGAAAAAAATCAAATCTTTTTTTAAATTGTTTTTTTTTTGCGTTTAATAGAGATGTGTGAAAAAAAAACCCAAATGAGCCATGGTTGATAATGATGGGGGTATTTGGCCCATAGTGGTGCAAGTATCTGAGAGTGTTGTGCTTTTATCCAGCCCTGTTGGATCTCAGCTGTGGTTCAGTCAGTGCCTTTGGTACATCTTTTTTGGCATCCTCTGTTGATTTTTGAAGTTTTTACATCCCTTTAGTTTTGGGACAAAAACAAGCAAGCAAACAAACATGCAAATGAAAGCAAGAAGGAAAAAAATATGTTGGTCGCATCTGCAAACCATGACCCAGTTATTTCATTATGCTTTAATGTTGAGAGCTCGCATATTGTACATAAGTTTTAATATATTTTATTGCCCTTTTCAAAGAAAACAAGTAAAAGGACAAAAAGAAGCTGCAGTATCCCTTTTTCTTTGGTTGTGTGTTGTAAATATGATCGTCTGACTGTTTTGTGAAAGTGAAAATGTGCGCTATTTTCATCCTATTTAGTTATTTTGACACCCACCCCTGACATGCAGCTCATGTGTAAAAGCTGATGGCTTGACAAATCCTGTGCGCACGCACACACACACACACACACACACACACACACACACACACACACAAACACACACACATGCACACTGACACTCAGACTAGACTCTGAACCCCCTGCTACATTGTCCATGGAACATTGATGTGTCTCCATAAATGTTTATACTTTGTCCTCTGGGTAGTGGAGGCATTTGTAGACATTTAACAAGGTCTGTTATAAGACCCCTTGAGAGCTCGAGGGGGAAAGCAAGCCTAACTCTATCTCCGTTTCTGCCTCTCTTTATGTCGCTCTGAAGTTTTGGATGTCGGTCAGCATACCAAAAAAGAACCACGACTCATCATCACCTGCTGTTTTGTCTGGAATAAGCTGCCACCTGCTCTACCCCCCCACCCCCATCCTCCACGCCCTCGCTTCTCTTCAACGGCCCCTCTTCAAAGTGCTTCTTACACCGTCCTCTCACCTCCAACGCACTTTGTCATCACCTTCGGACTGCGCGTCTTTAATGAGACTCACGAATGTGGGGGTGCCTAAAGAATGGTGCTATTTTCTTAGTTGTAGCATATTTCCCATCGCTGGCCTCATGTCTAGAACTGCTCTCATGCTGCCGTGTTTTCGCCGCCATCACACTTGGTACGGAGAGAGTGACCGGCCTGTTGGAGGAGGCTGCAGCCAATTGCTTGTGGGGTTGGCCTTGTGTTTGATGTCATAGCCAAATCAATTAATTGTGTCTGTACCAAAGGACCATCGCCCTTCCAGGGGGCCAGTAACATCACACTGTCCACTACACATCCACCATATACAGAAACAGCATTGAAACCGTCATATCCTTCTGCTAATGCACTGGACTTTGAGAAAATAACAAGCGAAAGACTGACTACTGATACAAAACATGAACTGTTTTTCTTCTGCTGGGTTGTCAAATGCCATCATTCTGTCACATTGGAACGGCTATGAGAGCATATTTACAAACAAAGCCCTAAAACCTAAGAAGGCCCCCCCCCCACAGACTCATGTTTCTACAAGGTTTCTAGGTATGTTTATGTGCTGTGTTGTGTTCTGTGGCAACAAAAACACTCTCCTCATTTCCCTCCAGTAGTTTTCTCCAAGATTCATGAACCCATTCCTCAATGCTACGTGTGTGTCTGCTGAAGCTAAAGCGGGAAGAGCTCCAGTAAGGTTTCATGAAGAAAGCATACTGTAGCGTCAAGAAGAAAAAAAAAAACAAGAAGAAACAATGTTGCACTGATAGATATATTTAAAGAGGTTTATGTGTTTATAGCATTCATTTGTAAAAAACTAAATCTGAATAAAAAAAGACAGTGTTCTTTTTTTTTTAAATAGTTTCAGAATATGTAATATGATTCTGAAATATACGGTTATCGAGATGTTTTCATTATTGAAAAAGGTATACAAATTTCCTATAGTAAAATTCCCATTTACCTGATCGATTATCTCTTCGTTTTTGTACTGTTGTTCGAATTTTGTGCTGATTTTTTTTACGAGAAGAAGAGGAAAAGAATCTTTTATTTTCAATACTGCTTCTGTAATTGCTGTTGTAGGAAGAAAAAAAAACCCTGAATAAAACAGCAAGGCCTTAAAAACTGAAATCACTGTTTTGTATTTCCACACCTGCATCACAGGACAAAAAAGAAAAAGAAAACCACCGATGTCTACTGTCTCTGATCAACTCAGATCAACAGACATTCCAAAGATTCAGATCCAATAAATGTTTTTCCTAAGACATTCTGTATGTGTTTGGCTTATTATTTGCCATGTATTTGCTCTGGAAGTGACATGCAGTCCTCTACACTCTGTTTAGATATTATAAAATATTGCTTACGTTTAGTGATGTTCAGTTAAAGCCTTAATAGTTCAATCGTTCAGTTAAAGCCTTAATCGTTCAATTAAAGCCTTGATGTAACTCTCACTAGTAAATCAATAGTTCTATATGCACAAAATGCTTGTAAAATACATGTTTTTTGTTTTTGTGCAAATCACAATACTCACACTTTGTAATGTATATTTGCAACAGTTGCAAAGGACAAATGTGTGAACATTATTAAAAATCTATTTAAAATGTATAGTTCCCTCCAGAGCTCTTGACACTTTGAGAAAAAAGCAGCAAAAAAGTACCTTTGTTGTTTATCAGCTTGACTGTGCACTGAAAACATGATTAAAATTTAAGTAAGGCAAATCATTTAAATATGCATTCACAAAATAATAATTTCTCTTTTCTCAACAATACAAGTCTCACATGAGAAGAAACTGCAATGTAATCAATTTTTGAACCCTTCCCGAACATTTTTTGTGACGGGGAACATTATCCTGTTGAAGATGTCCATTTTCGTTAGGGAACTCTGTTACAGGGTTATGCTTGGTCTGGTACTTGGTGGTATGCGCCAAATTAACATGTACATGAAGACCAGGACCTAAGGTTTCCCAGCAGAACATTGTCCAGAGGATCTCACTTCCTCCATCGGCTTGCCCTCTTCCCGTACTGCATCCTGGTGCCGTCTCTTCGGCAGGTAAACAGTACGCATGCAGCCAGCCATCCACATGATGTAAAAGAAACCATGATCAGAACAGGCCACCTTCTTCCATTGCTCCACGGTGCAGTTCTGATGCTGATATGCCCATTATAGGCACATTCAGTGGTAGACAGGGGTCAACATGTCTGCCCAGTCTGTGGCCATGCACCCCTATGTGCAGGAGGTTGTGATGTTTCTATTGTACTGATACTTTCTGTCATAGCCAGCCTTAATTTTTTTCAGTAATCTGTGCTACAGAAGCTCTTCTGTGAGATCAGACCAGACTGTTATCCTTCAAGTTAGCGCCAGGTCACCAGTCATCCTTCCTTGGACCACTTTTGATACAGACCGACCCCTGCAAACCCGGAGCAAACCACAGGGCCTGCTGTTTTGGAGATGCTCTGACCCAGCCTTCTATCTGTCACAATCCGGGCCTTGTCACAGCCACTCAGATCCTTACATTGACCCATTCGTTCTGTTTCCAACACTTCAACTTCAAGAACTGACAGTTCAATTATTGCTTAATATATCCCACCCCTTGACAAGTGCCACTGTAACCAGACAATCAGAGTTAATGGTTCACCTGTGAGTGTTTGTTGAGGCTGGTTAGAATGTGTGTGTGTGTGTGTGTGTTACTGGTCTGTTTTTCATTGAGGGTGACAAATGTTCTGTAATACCTCAACCAAACACCAGAGACTACTCATGTTCAGTGCTGCTCTCCAGCTCTCCAGAGTCACGTGTCAGTTGGACTTGTTAAATATTTGCTCAATAAACTAGGCTATATGGTTTTAAGCTCATTATCAATCAAAACACCATTTATGAGGGATCATTTACTATTTTGCAGATTTTAATGTTCACTTAATAAGGGCATGTAAAATAAATAGATGTTTGAGGCCAGTGGTAATGGATGAGTGAGTGATGAATAATTGAGCTGCATGAGTTTGCATTGGCTGATAATGTGATGTGGTCTGGTCAATGATGAAGTCAAACACAGAGCATCAAATTGGGCTTAGCATGACATAGGAAAGATGAGAGTAATGTTCCAGGGGTGGGTCTTTGTGAAGAAATGAAATCCCTTTAAGTCTCTTCTCATTTATTCACTCTGGAACACTCAGTCCTTCATATGATCACTCATTCATTCACTTATTCCATTCCTCAGTTTTCAGCTCATTCACTTTGTTGCTGACTCTTGATTATTTCCCAGCCTGGTTTTATGTTGATGATTAGGATTTCAGTAGAGAACCTCTTACATGAATATAATTCATATCCATGAGTTACAGTTGTTAGTTTTTCAGAGTCAGGGAAAAAAATTTAAATGAAAATTACACAGAAACTTTAACAACTGCGTATGATTTTTTTTCCCAGTATTCAGTGTGTCTACCATTTAAATTTATTACAGCCTCCAATCCTTTCAGGAGACTTGCTCTTGGTTTTTACTGCAAAAAGCTGCTGTAATGTTTAGGTGCTTCTTGTAAACGCATCAAGTGTAATCCAGAAACTGGCTGCATATTCTGCTTCTCAAAATCGGTGTAATCCCATAAAACCTTACAGCAGTGGTTCACCAACTCTTGTTCTGGAGATCTACCTTCCTGAGAGATCTAGTTCCAAACACAGATCAGGTTTGGTGACTACTGCTTTACAGCTTTGTGACATCTACACATTTCAAACCCAGAGTGCTGAATTGTCTTCTCATAGAAGGACGGATGGTAGTGGCCTAGCAGGTAAAACACTTGTCTGTGAACCTGCTGACCACAAAGTTGCAGGTTTATACCCCGCCACCTTCTAGCACTGTGTCCTTAAGCAAGACACTTAACCCTCAGTTGCTCCAGGGAGGCTGTCTAAGGAGACTGTAACTAATGATTGTGAGTTGCTAGCCAGTGCCAGCCAAATGCCCCTTTACTGTACTGTAGAAATGCCCTCTCAGGTCTGAAGTGAGAAGCTCAATTTACTCTCAGCTTTAAGCACTTCCTATCAGATGGGAGGTATTTTGCTGGCCTACCAGTCCTTGCTTTGCTGTTAGAGGTCATGCTTTTACTTTTAGTGATTCCAAAACTGCCTGTTCAATTGTTGTTTTTGTTTGTGTGTTTGAACTTATTTTACTTTGATTTTGCTTTTCCTTATGCAGGTGGATGATCTTCTACCTAAAATTCAAAAATCTTTTGTAATTTTAGATGCCAAAGGTGTATGTGGGTGCTTGCTTGTGTGAGGCTTTTGTTTAAAAGGGCTGAACTGTTTGGTTTTAAGCTTGTAAGGATGGAAGAGTTGAAGTTGGAGTAGAAGATGCAAAAGTGAAGTGTGGGAGAGTTCTATACTAATAGGTTTTTGGGCAAAGACAGGTATTGTTATATTGAGTGATGTAAATCTCTAAGAAGATTGCACTAAAATACACAGTTACAAGTTATCAAACAGACTGCTCTTTGTTGCTCTGCCTAACATTTTGTGATCTGAACTTTCCAGGGACGCAAAAAGGATCTTCTAAGCCTTTAGAGAAGGTCTTATGACTTGTGGGAACAAAAAATGTTTATTAGATTCCTGTGTTTAACTTTTTGCAGCATTACTCTTAGGTAATAAATAGGATTAAAAGTAATTATGTTTAAATGATCCAGTCAGTTGTTCTTTTATTTCTCCTGTATCACATTTACTAGATGTAGTGGATGTGACCAGTTTCATTAAAGAAAACATCACTCTAGGCCTTCTGGAAGACATGTCATTGATTAAAAGTACAAGCGACGGCCAGATAGGTGGGTCTCTGTCAGATGGTAAACAGTGGCAGCTCTACACCAGGATTAAAGGAATCACTCCAGAAATGCTACACAGAAAGTAAAGTGTCTGTTACAAGCCTCATTTACAACATGGAATATTTCTGGTCCAAACCAAAGATCTAGCTCCAGTAGTCACAGTTCATCACTGTCTAAATGCAACCATAAAGGATAATCTATATAAAAAGGTTTGAAGTCACTATTTGCTTGCTCAGTAAAATGTTGGTTTTGTGTTTGAGGAATGAAATCTAGGAATAAAATGAAGATTTCAAAGCAGCTATAGCTTCATTTCTGACACATATTTATACAAAATGTGTGTTTGTGTATGTGTGCATGCATTCGTATGTTTGTGTGTCTATTTTTTTATTTTTAACTGTTACGGCAGTTGTCTCCACTCAAACTAAAGTAGAAAGTAGCAGTTTTGAACGGTGCAATTAATTAAACACTGTTGTCCGTAACACTGGACATCAGGTTTTACTAAACTGTGCAGTGGGCTTCAACTAAAATCCTTGTGTCGGATTTTAAAATTGTAAAAACAATCTGCTTGTATACATTACATAGAAAACAAGTATTACAAAGCACATGGACTCTATTGACTGCTGATTATAATAAATAGAATGTTTTAAAACTTTACAGATGTTTACGTATGTCATCCTACATGCATTATAACAAAGTGATGGAAATGTACTTTCTCATGTAAATAGGACGTAGAGAATAAGAGCAGAACCACTGCTGGGTGTAGGCTTGGCTCTGGGTTTCTTCTGTAAGGTTAGGAGTTCAGAATGGTTGAGTGTGTGAATAAGAGTGGAAAATCAAAAGCTGCCATGATTTTTTTTTTTTTTGGAAGGACAATTGACCAAGTCAGGTTTCTGTCTTATTTAGTCATAAAGTCATGACATGTCTTTATCACAGATTCATTCTTTTTTGAGAGTTTGACATTCCTTTCTGTTCTCTTTCTCTGTCTGTCTGACTGTCTGTGTGTGAAATTGAGACTTCACTGAAGTACTGAAGCAGATGTTCGACTTCCCAGAAGTCCCAAACCCAGTTCAGTTATGTGTGTGTCTGTACTTCTGTCTTGGTGAGGACCATAAATAGGGACATTTTGCTGGGCCTCACAAGGAAATGTTCAGTTTTCATTACAATTTTCAACTTTTTGAGGTTTAGGTGTAGGTGTAGCAAAACTGAGACACAGTATAGCACAAGTCAAAGGAATGTATTCACAAATATAGTAATAAAGTGTGTGTGTGTGTGTGTGTGTGTGTGTGTGTGTGTGTGTGTCCACCATACATCTAACAGTCTGGGAAGATAATATTATATGTTTACCAAGGATAAAAACATACAAGTAGAAGACACATAATGTATTTTCAAGAACTCTTTTCTTTCAGAAGACACAGTGCCAGGTACTGACACTGTTACACCACCCGGGGGCAGCAGATGAAACGAGATTAAAAAGTAAATGGTGGATTGTGGATTACAAACACACAAACACACACACACACATCTTGGTATTAATACATTTATGAATACATTCTTACTTGTGTTCTACTGTTTCTTGGTGTTGCTACACCTAAACCTGTTGGAGGTAAACAGTGGTATTAGACTTTTGGTAAAACTGTATTGCTGACTGGTTCAGTGATGAAACATGAGTTATGTGAGAATGATTTCTAAACGTACAGAACGATCAGAGCTGAAAAACCAAGGCCAAACCGACTTGGTACATGAAACAATGCTTAAATCACATGTATATCATGCATATTTACTAGTATTGTGCGTAAATCTGAGTATGCCTGAGTAGTGCCTGAGTAGTGCCTCAGTAAGTGTTTACTTGTTCAAACCACAAAAAGAGCAGAATAACAGTAGAATAAACATAAATTAACAATACTTTGTAATTTTATGTGTCAGTGTGCTTGCTTGACCATCTCCAGACCTCACCTGGAGGAGCCAAGGTGTGTAAAATTACTGTCCGGTACCTGGTGTGATCGATTAGTCAGGTGCGCCTGATGGAATTGGACAAATCCAATCCAAAGTGCTGGAGCAAGTTAGGAACCAGATTTTTATTAATCTAATTTCTAAACATAACGTTTTTCTATATGCACTGTAATGGATACACTCTGTGCCTTAATGGAGCCCTCTGCTTTTCCAGCATTTCTTTTGAAGTCAGGGGTATTAATAGGGGAATTTGTCCCCTCTTTGCTCTAGTAACACCCTCTACTCTTCTGGGAAAGCTGATGTTGGAACATTGCTGTGAAGATTTGATTGTATTCAGCCACAAGAGCCTTCATGAGCTCAGATGCTGATGATAAGTTCTGTACCACAAGCACCACTCCAGCTCATCCCAAAGGTACTGGGTGGAGCCACGTCACTCCAGAGGATGCAGACCCACTGCTCCCCAGCTGCTGGGGGATTTATACCCTCTCAAACCAACACTGGTGCAGAGCTTCTCATTATACTGGCAATGTTTTCCTATAAAGATTATACAGGTTGTGTGTGTTCAAGATTAAAATCCTTTATCGGTCACATACATAGCTATAGAAGTACAACAAGTAGCAAAATGTGCCCTCGAGTCAACCTGTAGGTTATCAAGTAAAAAATAGATTGTAGCTAAACAAATAATGTAAGATTAACATACAGAAGGAAAATCTGTATAGTGTGTAAGATGTAACAGAATAGAAATCTCTGTGGTGTAAAGTGCAGTGTGCTGGTTCATGTATAGACTTTAATGACTGACAGCAGGAGATATACGGTGAGGTAGAGATTTCTGTATGTTTTAATGAACAGTTTAAAGTTGTAGTGGTGTGTCCTGGTAAAGAGTCTTATGGAGTCTATGAGCATAGAAACTCAAACCGAGTTTTTGTTTGGGTCATAACACTCCTGACATGATTTCCTGATTTAAGCAGGTCATACAGATGGTTACTTCGTGAGACCAGTCTCTGATGATCCTGGTTGCTCTGGTCATGCATCTCCTGGTATGAATGGGGGAATCTTCAATGTGTAAAATCATCATAAGTCTGAATGACCTGATTTTAATCTTGATGTAAGGTATACCTTCACCGACACATCTGTACTCTTCAGGAATTGACATTTCTGTTATCACACTGTACATGATCAGACCAAAAAAAAAAATCAAAGTTCTTTAAAGGTTCTTGATTTGATGCTTGATGCTGGGAAAACCTTTAATTGGTCTAGATCCTTAACATTATGAGGTGCTCCTTAGAGCTTAAATAGGCTCTCTGAGATTATCAGAAGATTGTCCTTCTCTGTCTCCCCATCATGTCTAGATCAGTTGTTGCATTTGTCTGATGTGTTACTCTCACTTCAGTGTGGATGGGCTTTTCAAGGTATACTACCAGTCAGCACTTTTTGCACAACAAAACTGCAGGTTTTCATTCTTGTTAGGTTGTTGGATAAATAACTGTAAATGAAAATGTCAAATAACACACATTTCATCATCATCATTATTATTACATTGGGTGACTTTTTATAGGTGATAAATAAGGAAGACAATTCCTGGCTAATAAAGGCACTCAAATTGTGAACATGCTGCAAATGTATTTGTAAGCAAAGACCATTGAGTGTATTTTTAAAAAATATTAAGTAATATGCAGAAAATAGGTAGAAAATCTCTGTTTGCACAAAAATGCATAAAAGTGAAAACCCACAACAATGGAGATAGACGGTTTTGTTTCGACATCTAACAGAATGTGGCTGCAATGTCTGAGAAGCTTGCAAAACAGCTGAAAAGCCCATGCTAACATGAGGTTGCAGAATTAAATCCCACTGGCAGCATAAAAAAGTTTCAGAACACGTCGAGAGTGAGAGAGAGAGAGAGAGAGAGAGAGAGAGAGAGAAACAGAAGAGAGAGAGAAAAAGAAAGAAAGAGAAATGAACAGAAGAGAGAGAGAGAGAGAGAGAGAGAGAGAGAGAGAAAGATACAGGAGAGAGAAAGAAATAGGGATAGAAGAGAGAGCGAGGGAGAAAAAGAAATAAATAAAAGAGAGAGCAAGAGAGTTAGAAAGAAACAGGAGAGAGAGAGAAAAACAAAAGAAAACCAGATGAGAGAGTGAGAACAACAGAAAAAGAAAGAAAAGGAGGACAGAGAGAAAGAAACAGAGGAGACAGAGAGAAAGTAACAGGAGAGAGAGAGGGAGAGAAAGAAACAGTGGAGAGAGAGAAAGAGAGAAAGAAACAAGAGAGAGAGAGAGCAAAAGAGAGAGACCCTCACTCAAGCATGGCAAGTGAATGAAAATACAGGAACACTCCAGAGACCAGAAAGGAAAGTCTCACTGATTCTTCAGAGGTGAAAGGGGTTTGATAATGTGCCTCGAGATATGAAACATAAACATAACGTTCCTCAGGAATGTGAGTGTGAGGGCCGGTTAGAGTCCTCAAGAGAGGAGAGAAGGACCTGCGCAGCAGAGCAGGTCAGAGGCCGAGCGGTGTGGGAGGCTGTGACTTCTCCAGAGCAGGTCGAGAGCCTCGCCTCAATCCCGTCTTTATTCTCTCCCTCGCACACACACACAACATGGCCTTTGTCTCACACGTGTTTGGGAAGCTTGCAAGTAACTGGTTGACTACTGACAGACATTCAACCCAGTGACCCTCTACATTAATGCATAATCTACTAAATAAAACCGCCTCCTAACACAGTTCATGCTCTTTACTGCCCATTTTAGTGAGAAGTTCTGGAAAACATCCATTGCAGCCATCAGTTCTCCTTATGGGTCTGTTGTTTAGTTTACTAAACTATCAAAAGAAGAAACCACCAAAAGAACAGAAAAGGGTTCTTCTTTACTCATTTAGCAGGTCTCACTATTACTTATATCATTACCATGTTCATAATATTGGCGTTATTACCGCTCAAGTATTCATTTACAAGATACGTATCTTGTTACTGTTTTTACTGCTATGTAAATGTACACACATATACACACACACACACATATATATATATATATATATATATATATATATAGAGAGAGAGAGAGAGAGAGAGAGAGAGAGA
>JBBPCX010000006.1:7440088-7457142 GCA_037974365.1 Hydrocynus forskahlii
TGAACCATTTTCATAATTCCATAAAACTCTATCATTTGGAATAGTTTTGTCATTTCTCTTGTTCTGTCTTCTTTTCCTCTTGCATGCAGGGTTTGTTTCAGGGTGCACTGATGTGATAACTGAGGGCTAATACAAGTATCCAATTTTTTCTGTTGATTCTAGTTCCCGAACAGGACAGTCAATTTTATAACAGTCATCGGATTACAAATATTTAAGCCCACTTTCCACAGTTGTTAGGTTTCACATTTATGTTCCAGCATACAAAATATATACTGGTGCAGCATCTGGGTTGAGGTTAAAAAAAAAAGTTATTACTTATTTATAAGAAGAAAACTAATGTATTGCGATTTTACAAAAACAGAAGTTCTAGCATCTGACTGATGCCTTTAGAGGGCAGCAGTTAGTGATGTTTGTTTATTTGAGTTTGAGCTATGTAAGTTGACAGCTGGAAGTGACTGAATTGCTGCATTCAAGACACAAAACAAAGTGGGAAATTATAAGCTCATACTCTGAAGAAGTGATTTGAACACATTGTGGTGTTAAATGTATTTGTTCGGCAACTTGTGCAGAAATTCAGTGCCCCAATTTACCCGACTTAAATCAAAGAAACTACATTACATTTTTTGCAAAGATGTTTGTAATAATTGTAATTAGTCCCCTACTCTAACTTCAATGATATGAACATGATGGGCTACTGATGGGATTTACTAACTTAAACACTAATGGAAAGCAGCTGCTGTAACATTATTGTGTTTCTTGTAAAGACAACAATAAACTGCAAATATGTTACAGTGGGCATCCATATTGTTACCAAGTTAATCACATGAACGCATGTTTTGGGAATTTAGAAGTTCCCGAGTTGGGTTTTCCGAGTTTACCTTTGTCTTAAATCCAGCAAGATAATTCGATTCATGAAACCGAGATTCTACCAGACATGACGGCTGAGTTGCGAGTAGCTGAACTCTCTACATTATGCCACTCGAGAAGTGAAAAACACTTTTTGTGCTTATGACACTTCTGTGGGCACGATTTTCCTCAAGTAGGGAAAAGTAGGAAGCAAAACATCTTTAATCAGACCTTATCCCATTTGCGCTCCTCTTACCTCAGTACAGGTACAAGTAAATCTACGATTTTCAACAGACTAAAATTCCTGTACCTCTTATCCATATGTGTTCAGCTATTGATCCATACTGATCATTAACATAAGCTTTAAAGCTTTTATCCAGTCTGGACAGATGATAAAGGACATGAAAGGACAGAGATAATTTCCACAGCAGTTACAATTCCTCAGGCAGAACATCTTGCTGGTATTCAGGTGTTAACAGCTAGGATATATGAATAATCAAAGTAAAGTAAACTGTTTATTTCTGTCCAGTGTGTAAGGCAACTAAGACAGGCATTTCAAGCTTCAAATTATGTTCTCTGAAATGGTTCTGTTTAGATGCACAGATTTCAATCAGTCAAAATGAATTAATTTAATTTGGATATTCCAAGTAGAGTGTTTCTAAATACCCCAAAGTCATAGATTTGGTGAAAATATCCATCTGGACATTACATGCAATCATACAAAATTACCGGGCAGACACAAATGAAGAAAAAAATTGTGTCAACTGTTAGTCTAACGAAAATATGCTTGTTTTTTGGGGGTGTTATTAATAGATTTCTCCCCATTTATGTGTCTCCAGTTTCACCCACCCACCAAGACTGGAAGGGGGAGGGCTAGCCCAGGCTTCCTCCAAGTTAGGTGAATTTAACCAATCCAATCTGTCTTTTCAAACTGCCTCTAATGCAACGTCATTGGACAGTGTAATGTGCTTAAAGGAGAATGCTGAGTGACAATTTCGTTACGTCAGCTAAAAGACACCTGTGCTGTCTAGCATTGAGCTGAATAATGGGGGGGCAAGGGAAGGCAACCCAACCCACCCAGAACGAGCAAAGCCAGTTGTGCTCTCCTGATTTCACGCCCATTCTCACGGGGCATCAATCATCTATCAATAATAATGCCAACATGTAATATAAAAGTAGAGTAAAACCCATTCACCAAGTGAAGCAGTGGGCATCTACCAAAGGGGGGGGGGGCAACAGGGAGCAGTGTGTGGGCACAGTACCTTGCTCAAGGGTACCTCAGTGGTGCCACCAGCAGTCCTGGGATTCGAACCCATGGCCTTCTGATTGTAGGGGCAATTTCCTAAATACTAGACCACAAGCTGCACGATCTAAATGTATGCAAATATTCTGATTGTGAAAGTGATGGGATTCATATGTTTACATCTTGATTTTCCCTTCAATTAAAGGATTATAAAAAGTGGACTCATCTTTTGTTCAGGTAGAAATTTCAATCAGTTGCATTATTTTAAACTGAGGCGTTTATACGAAGGGTTTTAACATTTTTATTGTTCTATTAGTCAAAGTACTAAAGGATAATTAGACTAAATGTGTTCAAGTCCTCTACATGGCATTGGCCCAAGGATGAAAATGACAGATGATTGATTAGATCAGGATAAACAGCGGTGACCAGGCACTGTTTAGTATGAAGAAGGTTGTCTGGAACATCCTTGGCCGTGTCCTTCACAGCTGCAGAGGGACGTTGCTGTAATCTCGTAGTGATGGTAAACACAGAGATGTGAGGGAGGGAGGAAGAGGAGCAGTCTAATGAATCAAATGACTGTCATTTTAGAACAGGCGGAAAGAGAGGGAACCCGTCCAGGACATGTTTTAATCATGGAAGTGGGTGTTGCACCTCAGAGATATCCATATTTGCATTGTGGTGTGTGTGTGTTTGGGGGCAGGGCTTTGGAAAATATAGGCATAGAAAATTACATTATTAATTCATTTATTATTTAATATATATTTTTATCATTGTTATGATTAATTCCATTATTTTTTAATTGTTCGTCTTTAAGAAATAGCAGCACAGCTACATCTCTACTAATTCACTACAAAACTTTTTTATCCTGTTACTGCCCTTGTGATGTAATTCATAAAACTGAAATTCTGTTTTTTTCTTAAATGGTTCAAATTTACATTCTCACTGCTTCACCATTTTAGGTGGAACATCAAAATGTTAGCCAGATGATGGAAACTAATCTGGAGTCAGCAGTCATCATCTGGTAAAGCAGCTAAACTTGCAGTTCTTTACTTCTTTATCATCACTGCTGTCTAGATCAGCAAAAATCCTGTCAGACTCCTGTGTCTCCATTTCTAAACATTAACTTAAAGCCACGTGTAGCATTTCTCTTGCCATCTTTTTTTAGAAATGGATGTATACACTTGTATATTCTTACATGTATATGCTTACGGAACCTCAGAACATAACCTATCTGTGTGTGTGGGTGTTTGTATATATGATTACGTTTTTTTTAATCACGATTAATTGCATTGTTATACACAAAATTCAATAATTAATAAAAAAAATGGCCAAGACATAGGGCACTGTGCACAAGTGTGTGTGTATGTTTTGCCAGTTTTTCTGCTATCACAGCACTTCTGAAAAACTTTCTTAGGGCCAACAACACATGATGTGGGTCTTCTGTCACACTCCTTTTCACAATCAGACCAAACAGGCTACAGATCAGATGCTCTCTTATAGAAGTTTTTTTGTTCTGTTTCTGTTTTTGACATGTTTAGACACTCTTGACTGTATTTTTTTCTAATCTTGAAGACTTTTTAATGTGTTTGGGTTTGTGTGTGGTACACTGAGTTTACCAGCTGGTTCATCACAGCCTAGAAAAGCAAAGGCAGCTGCTGCACAGACCCTTGTTTTATTGACAACACTTTCTTACGGTTACATGCTGTTTCTCGAGAGTGTGTGCCCAAATCTGCCTGTGTTTGTTCATTGTCAGTCAGTCAGCTGTGTTAAAGGTCACAGGTGTTTCTGAAGATTTCTGAAGGACTGCAACATTAATTTCATTAATTTCAAGTTTAGTGCAGTTCAGGAGGATCCACTCATTCTTCGCTATTTTTTGCATCTTTGTTTTTCTTTCCACTTTTTTTAAACATGAATGAATTGGGAGATCATAGTAAACTGAAGAGGTGTAACAATGAATTAAAATAGTGTCATATCCCAATGCAAAAATGTGACAGTATGCATTGTGGACATGTGCCAGTGCATCATGGAGAATAAGCACTTCGTTGATTATAATTTTATGTAATGGAATGGAATTATTTAAACTAGTGCCAGTCAACGGTCCAGTCCAGCACATTCATGCTATACCTCACCCCTCACCCCCCCATCTCCTTCCAGCTCTGGTTTCATTAGTAAATTGTGCCAGAACGGAAAAGGCATCATTTTTCTTCACTCATATTTCATTCTGAATATTTTAAGAATATTGAATTGTTTTCAATCTTACTTTGTTGAATATATCATGAGTGCATCGAACCATGAGCCTTGAATCGTCTATCGAACCATATCATGAGTTGACTATATTGTTACAGGACTCAGTTAGAGTCATAGTTTTTTCCCCCCATGTTGGAGTGAGTCATGGGACCAATACAATTTGGGATCCAATTTTTTTGACACCAGAACCTGAGCAATATTTCATAATACCAAGTTTAAGAAGTCTTTTGTCAACGTCTTGACATCAGTTTCATAGCAATTTCAATACATAAACCTGTAAACCACCATTTGGTGTGATCACTGAGCTGTTTAACCAACGCATTAGATATGAGCAGTCTTATATTCAAGTTGATCGGTTACTGTTAACCGCACTTTTGATTTATCTATAGCCATAGGCTCACCGTCATTGCACCTATTACAGTAATGTCAAATTTAGTGAATTGCCATGTACAAGTTGTCCGAATGTTTGCTAAATATTACCTGCCAAAATCTCAGTCAGGCTGAGTAGTACTGGATGGGGGAATCCG
The DNA here is from genome assembly GCA_037974365.1 of Hydrocynus forskahlii. NCBI lineage: Eukaryota > Metazoa > Chordata > Actinopteri > Characiformes > Alestidae > Hydrocynus > Hydrocynus forskahlii. The sequence goes on from JBBPCX010000006.1 coordinate 7,444,952, forward strand.
GGGGAATCCGGGGGTAGAGAATTTGTAGGACACTCTGTAACATTAGGTGAATGCGAAAAATGAAAGGAAGATGGCTGTGGTCTGTCATTTTGCTGTGGAACATGGAACATCCTTCTGCTCTTAAAATTATTCCATGCACATTTTAGAATTTCATCAGAGCCGTCGTGCCGCCAGTCTTGGCAGCAGCGCTCCTTTTTATATATGGAATTGTGAACTATTGGCATTGAGCCAGATAAAATCACACACTGTAGTCAAGCCTCTCAGAAGACAACACAAACAGCATACACACACATACACAAAGGAGTCCCTGTTTTTATTATTTTATTTTGCTATTATATTGAATATCTGGCTTGTTGCTGAACTGAAGATGATTCATAGAGAGAACAGACATGCAAGACTACAGATTAATAAATTGATGCACATGGATTTAATTCATGCATTTATAACATCACTTTCATTTAGCTTGGTTGAAGTTGTGAAAACTGTGTGAAGATTTAATGTGCATTTACTGGTATTAACTGTAAATGAGTAATAACAGTTGAAATGTTACATGTTGACATGTCAAAAAAGAACCATAGGACCCGTTTCAGAGCCATTTGGGTTTCTAATTGTGTTTATAATACTATTTTGAAACCTTTTGCATGTTTTGTTTCAGCTGAATGAGACCCAAAACCTTCTAGTCTGACAAAAAATCTTCAGAACATTTTTGTGGGTTTGGTTTGTTTTTCTACCTTCTTGCTTTAGTTGGAAAACATTCTTATAGTACTCTGTAGTAAACCACATTGTGTGGAGAGTGAAAATGTCCTCTCGGACGTGTACGCAGTGCGTCTGTTGTCCTTGTAGGTTTGTATATGAAACAAACTCTGATGGCTCTGATCTTCGTGTTTATCAAAGCACTGGAACACTTTGTACAGAGAAAATAAGTTCCAATACTCTTATCTGAATATTTCAGAAGATGTTGATTTAGTAATATGTTTTTATTAGCATTAGTTATTTCTTGTAAGATTTTCTATTCAGAAGCACTAGAAATTATGTGTAAGTCTCTCTCTTTTTTATTTTAAACCAAGACTGTGTTATAAGTTATAAGTACCTCTAGGGAATAAAGTACTAAGATAAATAAACAGACAGGTAGTGATTATGAAGTCTCTATATCTCTTTTCTCTCTATGTATTTTTCTCCTTTGCCTTTCCTGCATATTCTTTACCAATTAGAACATGATGTAATGCAGATCAGTGGAAAACACTCACTGTCTTATCAGGTCCTCCTTATTTATTACTTATCTGTAACATCCATGAACCCGGTTGATGGAATTAACCTTTTTTTCCATTCCTTTTTGTTATACAGAGTACATTGTGTTCCAATCTGTAATCCAAAACTGCACTGTTGGCTTTGCTTTAATTGCATACACAGCAGAGGGTAGCCCTGTGACTGACAGTGACCGGCTTAAGAGGGAAGAAACAGAATTTAAATTGATATTATAATGTTAGTTTAATTCATCAGGTCTTTCCATACTGATGTGATTATAAATAAAAAATCAGAAGTGCTTTTTAACACACCGAAGCTTTGATGAGCTTTTATTAAGCACACAAAGAAGATCACATAAAGGATGAAGAGGGAGAGAAAATGAGCAGTAACAGTTCAGAGAAACAGTACTAAAAATGAGCCTCACCCTTCTGGCACAAATGGAAACTGGCCTAGGTTTTAAAACATGTTTTTACAAATGCCTGTCTATATCAATATTTTATCAATAAAATTGTTTCTCGTCCAGCCTTATTCTTCAGTCAGGTAGTCTTTCATTGTGAAAGTAGGCTGTTTATGGCCACGCTCAGTGCTGAATTCCACGATCCTTTATCTTGGCTATTCCTCTAGTCTTTGGGAAAGCCCCTCTATCTGAGTTTATTACAATGTGGGGAATGTCCACATAGGCCAGAAGGACGGTACATATTAAATTAGCTTGAAATGAGTTTGTAATGACCTGGCATGTGGTCAGTGCACTGTTGTCCAATTTCTCTGGTATTTTCAATTGCCCTCTTATCCAAATTGCATGCATGAAATGGTCCCTTGGCGGTTGCAGACAGTATGGGTTTTGTTGTTTAAAGATAGACTTTAGTGGCATTTTAGATGAGTGCTGAAGCTCAGTACAGCATGTCAGTATGCTGTTGACATACTATCATCATTGCATACCTTAAGTGGAGGTGAAATTTGTTCCACCCTGCTGTAATGAAGACCTGTGTGACCTCTGACGCAAAAGGAGACATCTAAGAGTTATTATAATAGTAGACATGTTTGTGCATTACACAGCCAGCAAAAGAGTGTCTTTAAATGTCTCCACATATTTATCAGCAAGACGTTCTGAATCGGATCTTGTCTTAAAATGAACTCAACCCACATAGAAACAACTATAAATAAAACGGGGATGGGAGTCAGCTTTGTTTTTCAATGCATATTAGCAGTAATCACTTCCCTTGTTGAGTCTATGTTACATACTGTGGATGCTATTTTTACTGTGTGTTCCTTCCATTTTGATTTCTGTGGCCATTTAGATGAATCAAGACATTCATTTGATCCAGCAAACAAATCATTCCGGTTAGTATGAAGCATCTTTTAATCATGTTACATTATTGTTTGGCTAATGCATTTGAAATACACTTATAAGCAGAATATTAGGCATCCCTGATAAATTTTTGTTGATTTTATAAGTGAAAAGAAGTTCATACAAAGTATATTTGACACATTTCTGCAGACGGTAATGCATTAACACTTTTTGCAGAATTGATTGTACTGAAACTAAAAATAAAATGTGGCATGACTCAGACCTTACTTCACTTATGAGACCTTAATCCAAGTCAGGTGTAGACAGTTCCAGAGCACAATAAATAACCTGCAAACCTCTCAGATTGTTGAAGACATTTAAGAACAAAAGAGGCTGGATATTACATCAAGACAGTGATCCAAAACATACGTCAGCACCACCTTGAACTACTTCAGGCAACAGAAGTTGAAGGTTTTGAAAGCCTTCACCATTCCAGACTTTAAAATGATTGAAAATGTGGGGTAAGATCTTAAAAATGCTGTGCGTGCTCGATGAACTATGAATTCTCTAAGATAAAAGTTTTTGCAAGGAAAATCAAGAAGACAAACACTGTTAGTTGGCAACAAGAAATGTTGAAGATTCCAACCATAGGGGTCTGAATAAGTACTGAATGGGTGTCAAAACTTGTGCATATGCCACATTTTATATGTAATATTTAATAATATTTTATAATGTGTTGTTAATCCTGTTTCATACAGAGGTGTTGTTCCCATCATTCATCCAGGGCATATGACACACACAGTGTGTACTAACGTAATTAACATTTTCTCAGTATCATACAGTCCTAGTACATACATGTTTGATTTGGTACCAAATTAAAATGGGCTATGAGTTGACTTAGTTCAAGTAACGTATTCAGTTTGCTAAGTCATATTTCAGACTTTGTATCTGGTCACTTAATCTGAGCATGAGTTCATAAGAAAGAGGAACATGACAGTCTTTCTGCGGTTCCTCTTTTCATAGATGCCATTTGTACTAAGATGTTCCACTGCAGTTCTACATCTTATTCAGTACTTTAGCGAAGTAGACATGCTACTTCTGTACTTCCGTTGTTTTTGGAAAGGTACTTTGAGTCCTTATTTATAGGCTTGGGTATTGTTTTAAGTTTATCAGTTCCGATTTGAGTTCTACTCATCAGTTCCAATTTTGATTCTGTAAATGTAAAAAAATGTATATGTAACAAAAATGTCTTTATGCTGAATGTTCAGAATGTCCCAGCAGCAATGGGAGTAAAGTGCTAACTCAGTCGTCAAATAAATATTTATACATTGATGTGTGGCGTATTCAGATATATACTTCTACCAGAACCAATGGAAAAATGAAAATTGGGTACCCAGGGTTGGGTATTTTGTTATCAGTTCTAATTTGGAACCTACATTTGCTTTCCAGTGCTACTTATTTTACTGAGGTAATAATACCTTTGCTTGATTATTGCTTCAAGGCTTCTTCTCTGGCTTCTATTGCTTCTATGCTCAAGCATCTAAGACTTATTTTTAATCTCAGAGTTTTCTTGCCCACACCATATCAAATTAGAACTTGGAGGACATTTGGCCGTTTGAACATCCAGAGAGCACCCGGGTTCATTGATGTGCAGTTTAGAGACAGGTAGGCCTTGTTTTGCAGCTCTGTCTACAAAACTCAGCTCAGTAGCTTTCAGGTCATTATAGGTTCACTCCTGTTACAGTCATCCTCGGTCGAGTCAGAGGTTAAGCCGGCTACTCTTCGTAAATCATTACAAACCGTAGTGTTTACAACATGTGGTTACAAATTGGATTCTGTTGCTGTCTTACAGCCGTGGCTGATATCTTGCTTGCTTTATTCATCATGTTATATTTCCTCTCACAGAGTGATGAATCTCTTCCTTCAGAATCGATCTATCTTCTGGCCCGTTCAGTGATATGAATCAGCAGTGTAATGAAAGGTGTAGATGGGCATGTTGGAGTGCCTCTTGTTCCCAGATCGTAAATCATGGAGATGGCCGCAACAGAAGTCAGATCTAGCAGATTCATTGGATGAAGTGGTGCTGATTTGTTCTGGCAGAGATGCTGATTTCTTTCAGCCACCTGGATAGAATCTCTCCAACAGGGACATGTGCCACCAGACGCTGTATTATCTGAACGAATTGCCTAACTGGATCACCAGCTGCTATGGGTAGAAGTTACTGTGTTGATTTAAGCTTAGGAAGGCTGCCTGTGCCTCACTTTAAATGCTCCGACCCTCTTAGTCGAGGTTTTTGGCCGTGGTCCAGGCTGCGCATTGCTATCCTCGGTGATGAGGCCAGTTTCCTGCAAAGCCAGTCAAAGAAAGCCAACTCAGCAATAGCACGGCTGGCGAGACTCAGCCAGGATTACACAGCCCACACTGAACTACACATGGACACAACTCGCATTTTTTAGGAATCGATTTGTTCAGCATTAACCCTTAGGAGCCAGAAGTTACAACTGTAGTTTTGTTCTCCTGTTTAAATGCAATCTTGTGCTTACATAATTAATCATATATTTCCATAAATAATTACATTCACTCCCGCACTGACAGGTTTGACTTCGCACATCCTCACACTTTTTTTGTATTTGTCAAGAAATGACTGTATGCACACAATAATTGTTCATCAGATTCAAATACTTTCAAGTCATCAAATGTTGGTGTCGGAACAAAAATCTCTCTAAAATAGTAACAATATAGGATAAGGAAGATATGCAAGTTAATGTAAAAAGATGTATTGGATAATTTAAAGTCATTGAGCCTCTGTATTGGTGAAATATCATTTTTTACAAAGTGCAAAGTGACAGACAAGGAAATACAAGGTTTGGTTCAAACAGTGATGATAAAATATCTCTTCTTTCTGTCTTTAGCCCCTATGATGTATTGATCGAATGTCTAAGAATGTAAAGATTTCAGTACTATGTAGTATCGCATCAAACCAAATCACCAATTCACTTCTTTTTCTCATCCAAGGGTCTCCTTTACTCTCCTTTGTTGCACCACTTATCAAACCTCTGTATCTGGGTGCATCCTGTCAATTGCAGTGGGTCTTCTGTGCACACAGAAAAGACAAAAAACTGCTTTCTGAAACTGCTTGTAAATTGAGGATGTTGTTATTTCGGGTTGCTTATTTTATAAGAGAGCTAGCAGAATATGTTCTGTTAAAGAACTTTTGTGTGAGCCATTCCAGTCTGCTGGCTGTGTTGCTGTCAGAATAAAAGTCCTCATTGCAATACAAAATTTCAATCCTCCTGACAATCTGACCCCTTCTCGTGGCCCATGGTGTACAAGTGCTTCACTAATAAAGGGCTGGGTGTCCACACCCTTGGTCACTGTAGCGCAAGCATCCAGATCAGAATGAGAAACTTCCTCTGGGGTTCGAATCCCACTGCAGCCGCCAGCCTTTATCTTTTAAACCTTGGTGGTGTTTGTTGAAAGGGAGATTATATCTTGTGACTGTAGTCTGGGTCACAACAGTTACACACTTTTTCTCGCACCAAACGAAGAAACAGAACTAGTCAACTTTTACTCTACAATTTGGTCCCCAATTCCACCTGTTAGTTACAGTACTGTGAAAAAGTTTTAGGCACCTGTGAATTTAAAAACTGTTTAAATGAGCAGTGAGTGTTTTTCATATTGATATTACTAAATATACTAAACAGAACTAAAAATAATAAATACAAATAACATGATACAATAAATCAATATATAGCATGCAGTATGTCAGTGTGTGCCCTATGGAAACCTGGTTTGATGTCATTAAATTAAATCAGGAGATTCCGATGGAATTTCACAAATCCAAGCAACAGTTGGAGGAACGGAGAAGGGAATCTGGAACTGAACCTGTGTCCTCCTCACCAGCTCACAAAATATTAACTCCCTTTTTTACAAACAAAACAAATCTTGATACTTTTTACTGCTTTCTTGTTTGTTTGCATTTACTCTAATGTTAAACAGAAAGACACATTATTACGCACAGAGAAAAAGGGCTATGAACAATTTACATTGGTGCCTGTAGGCGGCTAGACTTTTGCACAGTACTGTAGGACCCCCTCAATCGGACGAGACCACCAAAACTGTTAGGGAAAAGGCTTTCTGGTGGCGGCTGGTGGCCTAGTGGTTAGAGAGTTGCTTCTGCAATGAGAAGGTCATAGGTTCTAATCTCAGGACTGCTAGTGGCACCACTGAGGTCCACTTAAGCAAAGTACCGTCTCCACACAAAAACAATGATGTCGTGTGTGGCAACATGAGGGACTGAACTTGCAATGCTACATATGTAATCATTTGCTAGTTTATAACATACCTTTCCTTATAAATCAAGGTTTGTCTTTACTGCTTATAAGGTGTGGTAAGAGGCTAAGTGACCAAAGCTTGACTAAATGGTATTGATCGCACACTAATAAAACTGGTGAGCTTCAGTGAAAGTACAGCCTTAAGGAAAGTCAGTTGCAAGATGCCATTTTTTGAACAAATGAACAACATGCAGCTTTGTTTGAGTCATGTAATGTTTATATATTTAGCATTTTAAGATCTGGTAATCTTTAAAAGTTCCACATATCTCATTTAAATAAAGCTAAGAATTAATCCATGATTATAGTAATAAATTCTCACAGTATGCTTTCTGAGTTTACATGGATATCATTTGTAAACAATTTAAACAATGTGGCACTGCTAGTTCTTTTTTATTTTTTACATGATATAACGCATATTATGAAAAGTATCATGACAAAACTATGATGTCTTTTTTGCCATATTGCCTACCCCATTCCCAGTCCGGATCCTTTTCACTGTTTTTGACACTCTATATATAGACTGGCCTTCCAGAAAGCTTATTATAGAACCACATACGCATAAATTACTGGCCTGTAACTGCAGGTCTTTCCATCCATTCAGTGCCCGGCTCTTTATAATCTATGGCTTTTGTCTGTCATAAGCGAATGAGAAACAGATTTAGGAAAAAGGGGCAGGCGTGTGAGCGAGTTAAAGTGAGGGGGGGGGGGGGGGATTCAGAGCCTGTGGGCAGATTGTTGGACCTGGACCTCATTACACGCTCCTCCTGGTTGAAGTAGGTATTATGTCATGGCTGTATTTGGCCCTCTCTTCAGGGGAGAGGATGAACAAGGTATTTGTGTGGGCACCCTGATTCCCTTTTCCCAGTCTTAGAGAAAAAGAGTAAGCGAGAATGAGAGGCAGAGAGAGATTAGCTTTGTGAGGAAGGCTGGTGTTGAAAGGCAGGGTTTTCCATGCTCCAGAATGGAGGGGTTTGAAGTTTCGCTGGAATAGGGGTTGGATTTCAGTGTCCTCCTGTGAAGGGCCGCCCTTTCCTGTTTTTCTCCTATTTCTTCAGAAGACCCTTTTTCTTACTGTACTGTTCTGTCTGTCTACAGTTTGAGGATGTGGCCTTATTTTGTAAGGGTCTCACTTTGTAGACTGCCTTCTAAGGGAAACCTTTTTGAATCTCAATTTGGTTTGTGACCACCTCAGAAGTGTTTATGAAATGGTCTTTTAATGGTTTCCAACACTCTGTTCTCATTGAGTGTTTACTAAAACAATGCAAATGTTGTTATAGTGGATGTTAATTATACAATTATATCTTCGGCATAACTAATTGGTTAACATTAATAAAGAAGCAAGTCAAATGTGTTTCTCTAGGATTATCTATCATTTTGTGTGAATTCTCCTTGAGTAGAAAAGGAGGGATCAGCTGCAGATTACTTTATGTAGCCATTTAGTTTCAAATGGAGTAAGATATTACTACCAAATATGCTGTCGGTTTGAAATATTTTGTCTTTCTGCTCTCGAAGACTTCATCTTGTACCATGCTGCTGTGCTAATAGGTAGCTGACCATGATGTCCTGGGTGTAGAATTTCCACTGCATTCCTCTCTCCAGCTGCTAAACTGCACAGAAACAGAAATGGACAGTTATTGTTTTTTTCTGAGGTTGACTTACTGGTAAACAGGCATGGTTTGCATTTAATCTTATTTCTCATAGACCAAGTTTGGTGGATTTTCATTTGAGTTGGTCCTGATTAGCTGCCATGCCAGATGGGTCAGGGTTGGGGTTTAATGTGGCATGCAAATGTGCTGAAGTTCAGTCATCGCCTTGCCCTCTTCACCACTTCCAGAAGACTTGGTGAGATTATAGACTCCTGTAGGCGATTTGTAGATACTTATCTAACAATTAACTTACATTCAAGCTCATCTTAATTATATTAACTTACCAAATACATTAATGTTAATTTTTAGTAACCCTAAACTTGGCCCTAACCCCCTAACCATTGCCTTGGTCCTAAACCATACACTAACCCTAACATTGCTGAGAAGGAGTTTCACTTTGTAGTTAAACAATAAGAACATCAGTAGATAATTTATTTAAGGCTTTTCAAATAAAGGAGGCCAAAACAGGTTAGATCATTTCCTAAACATTTTGTTGCAGTGCTGGTAGGACAGTTCATATTTACAGCCAGTGTGGTCTGAGCAGAGGATGAGAATAGCACCAGAGTGATGTCAGAAAGTAGCTGTGGAAATGTAGACCTTACAGAGGATACTGCCACACAGGCATGATCTAAACTGGTCCCACTGCCCGACAGACCGTCTGCATCTGTGTGTATCAAGCACAGAGCAGTACATCAACTTAACACTCAACACAGACAAGCTCACACACATACAGAATGACACAGAAGCTGGTCATTACTGCTGTAGGTGCTGTAAAAAGTAAATATGGTTACATGAAATAGCATAGGTTGGAAATGTCAAAAGGTGAGTTTCAAAACTACAGACTTCAAATATAGGTTATTCAGTTGTTCAGATGTAAATAGCTATTCAGTATCAATTATAAATTATTAAGTTACTTTGAATTAGTCATTAGCTGCGATGGATCCTTTAAGACACTTTCCGACATGTACTGCAACCCTGAACTCATCCCAGAGGAGCTGTATGTGAGAATGCAATTCAATTCAACTCAGTTTTATTCATATAGCCCTTTTTCCAACCAAAGTTGTAACGAAGCAGCTCTACAGAATCCAGGTCCAAGACCCTAGAAAGCAAGCCAAAGGCAACAGAGGCGAGAAAAAACTCACTGAGCTGGAGGAAGAAACCTCAGGAGGAACCAAGACTCAAAAGGGGAACCCATCCTCCATCCACAATCCTCCTCAGTTAAGAGTCAGTATTGTTATGTTGGAAAAGCAGCTGAGAGTCTCTATTCCACAGCACCAGGAACACCGGGGCATAAAACAGCAGTTGCCCTTGGATGGGAGAAATGTCTGAATCAGTTCGACTGGACAATAAACAGACTTTACCCTTGTGTAATGTCCGATTGAGTCCGAGTGTGAGCAGAGCAGGTCATTGCCCTGAGAATTCATAGCGGGCGAGTGTGCATGTTTCTGTCTGGCGCAAAACCGAAAGAATACAAACAACCAAGGGTGAAGAAGGAGGGTCATTTACATAAAGACACCAACAGTGTCTAAGAGATTTTGAAACACCAAAATCGTCTTGACCATTTTAAGGAATGCCGAGGGACTTCGATTTGCTGTAAACAAAACACTGATTTCTGCAGCATTTTAATATTTTATTGAGTGTTCAAACACAGTACTAAGCTTTAATTTACAGCATTTAACTGTTCTTGGTAAGATATAAATGGCTTGTTCTTTTTTAAAATAAATACCCTGCTGAATAAAGTTATTTTTTGAACAAATACCATGCTAAATATGTTGATTGTGCTTATAAGTAGAACAGAGGTGAACGATACAAAGATAAACCCATGGTGCAGCTACATAAGCAATGTAGTTTCACATTCCAGCCTCTCAAATCATTTATGCACCCCATGCACTCCTGCTTACATCTTTGACCATCAGACACTGTTAGATTTTGGTAAATGTTAGTAATTCACCCCATCAGTACCAGCTATTAGGCCACAGTAGGTTAAACTGTTACACCAAGAGGTTAATATATGTTCTATATATCTCTTCTATGTTCACTCCAACAATGGAATGTTACCTAAAGCTACACAGCAGGAGAGGAGGACCTCTCAAAGCTGCCAAACTTATCCATTCAGCTAAAGGGGCTAACTCTACACTGTTTGTATGTTAGAAGGCTGCTCTACTTTGGTTCATACCAGTGTGAAGGTTGTACTGACATTAAGGGGTTGCAGTGTGCTTTTTTATTACTGCTTGTCTCAAATAGGAAATAAATTCACACCCCTGCCATTTATCTGCTTCAGTTCAGTACGAGCTATCTATGGCATCTATGTCACTCATGTATGTCAAAAAGTTCATCATGGTGTCATATTCTCTGTAGCCAATAGAAATACTGTATTAAAGTGCCAGTATCAGTATCATGACACTATTAATTACTGTGGATTGTTCAGTAACTGCCGTGAATTATTCAGTAACATGTGGATTACGGTTACAACTTTTAATTATTTAGTAACTACTATCTATCATTCAATAACTACTATTAATTACTCGGCAACTACTAAACTTTTTTTTGTAACGACTATATATTATTCAGTACTATAAAACTAACACAATAGCACATTCATTTACAAGCCAAATACAGTACAAGTTACTCAGTTAATACTAAGATATATAGTATAATATGTTGATGTTATTCACCAATACGTACATATAAACACACACGCACTGTTACAGATTCTTTTCATCTTTTTGACATTTTCATTTAAAGTTGTTCACTCAACAACAGCTATAGTGCTTAAGAAAAACAAGTTCTATAAAATTAATGGATAAAGGGTTAAAAACCTGTGGTGTACAAAAACCCTAGACTGATGGTGTACATTTTGTAAAAACTGACTTATTTTTGGACTTACTGGGTTTTCTTCCCAAGAAATATGCTAAGAATGTCATAACATGACAAAAATGTTTTTTCTGCAGTTGAAGAAGGTACATGAACTACATAAACTTCATATCTCCTAAATAAGTGTGAAATAATATATATTAAATTACTATGTTTTTATCATTGATAGTAAAAAAATGCTAAGGGTCAGGTTTGAGCTTGTTAATTTACGACAGTTTGATCGCTCTGTTTTCAGCAGTGAAATACAGTCGTGTTTCCAGTCTGTAGCAGAAGCCACACTCTGAGGCAGCCGTATTAAAAACAGTAACTCTCTTGTGCCTGATTGCGATGTGTAATAGGGTGGAATTCCTCTGGAGCTGCCTCACCTCTACTCATTGACTCTTAATGTGAACCACATGCATTGTGTTCAGAAAAGGAGGCGAGTGTTTCCAGCCTGACCCAGCACAGCCCTCTCACACTTGGGGCGCCTGCGTCCTCAGCCAGCCCTAGCTGCCATTTTTGCCCTGTTCCATGCCAATGCCTTCAGACACACCATGTAATTTTGAGGGAGTGCAAAGCTACCAGCATTTAGCCACTGTCTTTTTGTCATTGTAATGTTGGTCTCTCTGTCTATTGTGTGCATTTATAGCAGGCATGCTCCGCTTCCCGGCATTAGGTTTTCAGTTGGTAGGTGTGTGTGTGTGTGTGTGTGTGTGTGTATATATATATATGTATATATATATGTGTGTGTGTATATATATATATATATATGTATATATATGTATGTATATGTGTGTATATATATAGATATATATATATATATAT